>CM076573.1:964908680-965508680 GCA_034641835.2 Pinus albicaulis | reverse complement strand
AAAACCATGGATTGTCAAAACTTAGAACCAAGAAATCAGGAATGATAAATTGACTATTTTATCTCTATTTTATTTTAATTTTTAATTTAATTTTTAATTTTTATTATTTTTTATGTAATTTGACCTAGTCAAACTTTTTACAGAATAACAAATTGCATAATATCTACCATATTGATTAAATCTCCTATGTGATTTTTACAAAAATATCTCTAGAAATTAAAAACAAAATTATAATTATAATTAATTATCATCCTAGATCCATCCTAACTCTAGATCTACCAATTTCCAAGAGGAATCAAATATATTTTCACTTCAAAAGAGGTTTGTACCTTAATATATTTTATCCCTATTCTGTAGATCTAGAGTTAATATGGATCTAGAAAATAGATATCTTTGGCGAGCAGAACTGTGGATCCATGAAGTGCAATACATATAACTACTTGAGCAGATATGTGGATCTACGAAGTGAAATATCTCTACGATGATCTTATATGTTTTCTAGGGTTCGGATCTATCATATATCTCGTATGGTGATATAAACTCTGCGATTGGACTATCTCATTAGTTGAGTCTGCAATACATATCTTTGGCGACTAATTGATTTTCTGGGAGTATCGTTGCGGTTGGATTATCATGGTGGATCTTAGCTAAGTCAAATATCTCTTCGAAAAATCTGTGCTATGTCAAGTTGCCTATGACAATCGAGTGATAGGTAGAGTTGAATGCTCTAAAATTTGAAGTGAACATGATTTTATAGGAGGGTCCATGTGTTCCTATGATAATTCAATCAAAAAACATAAGAGAGCATTTACATCCAACAAAACATCTGGATATTCTGAAAGTAGCACAATTCTTTGGAAGGGCTCTCTGGGTTTCTGTGGAAATGCAATTAAAAAAACCTAGCGAGTTTCATATAGCATTCCAGTAAGGATCGTCACACTCTGAAATAAAAATGACTCGTTGGAAGGGTTTCGTGAGCATCTGATGCAGGTGGCTCTAGACACCCTCACAAGAACGAGAGGGCTCAGAAATGGTCAAAATTAAAAGTGGTTGGATTGCTCTCAAACAAGGTTTAGGTTGAATTTCCCATCACCTAGATTCCAATGGTGAAAACGGATCTCCAATCTGAGCTCGTATGAAGATGTTAGAGCAAGTCACATTTTTGGTCAAAGATGGGCAGTGAGCAAGGTTTAAATGTCCCACAATTTCATCGTCAATCGACGAGGAACCTAGCACCCACGAAGCGGGTGAAATTGTGGCCTAGTTGAAATTCCCAATGATAGGTTTTTTCATTAAATTGAAAAACAACTATTTCATTTTAAAAATGAAAAAAAGTTATAAATATAGGGGTGGTGGGCTCCAACTGCCACATGGATCCACATCATAAGGTTTGAACGGATGGGTCGAGGGTGGGCCACCTCTAGTGGACCCACCACCCCGGAATCCCCATTGTATATAAAACAAGTTTTTGGGGGGTGGGTTGTCAACCCCGCCACCCCCGAACCACACTCTATATACAATGGGAACTACCAACATATAAGGCGGGGTGTGGTTAGGTTGGGCCACATGGAGCAGACGCACCCACCACCCAAGGATTTTAATATAAAACGTTAAACAAAACAAGAGGGGCGGGATTTGATCCCCTGATCCCTCCACCACCATTGATGGAGTTAACCAGTGCGCCAGTGGAGGTACTTTGCACACTCCACCAAAAACCTTAGATAAAAATGCTCATTTCTGCAGTGCACTCGGGCAGAGCAGTAGAGTGGCATGGAACCATGAGTGAAGGAGAGTGTGGAACCTTACCCAAAGAATAATAAGGGGTATCATAAAGATTCCCTAAATTCCAGAATTTGCAAAAATCAGTTTTTGACAAATTTTTTATCGATTTTACACCTCTCGTCCAGAAGAAATTGATGGAAATGTCAATTTTAGCAGGAAAGCTCCCCATTTTTGGTAATTTTCCAAATTGGAGTGATGGTGTCAGATTCCCAAGTGTGGACAATTGATTTAATGCCTCTCGACGCCAAAAATTTGATTGTACAGCCAGATTCAACAGTTGAGCATCCAATTCTTCAGCCAAATCCATGCGTTGAGGTATATGCAGTATTGATATCATGTGCCTCTTTTATCATTTATTGTGATATGTCCAATGTTGTTTAGATCCTTGCTTGATGTATGTTGCGGGATATATGTTTTGACTTCATGTGAGATGTATTCGCCATGGATTGTTATGATCCCTAGGTAGCCTTGTTGAAGGGATCATCATCGTCGCATTGTGTGAGATTATTTCATGTTGATAGGAGGCCTATTGTGAGTGAGAGTTCCTGTCGCAGAACCTCTCGTGGAGAGACAAGCCGATCATGTTGATGGTGTTGTCACAGAGATTGTTTAGGCACCGCAACAACGGATCAGATCTGGGGCTGTCACCTTTATCCCAAATCTCTCTATTTAAGCTGTCTCCTTGCAAGCTAAGGGAGGTAAACACTATTAGAAATGAAGAGGAAGAATCTAGGAGACATAGTTAAAACACCAAACACTTGATAAAATTAACTAGATTTCACGGATTGATTATGTTAAAACTAATGCCTTATGTTGTCAAACAAGATCCTGTTATGAAATTTAAGATAAGTATTGGATGTATAACTCCTGCTAAATTACCACAATTATATTCAATAAAACATGCCACGATCATTCATTTAGATATTGAAGCCAATCAACAGAGATTATCATGATACGATCATTTAAATAAAAAATCCTGATGCTTGAAGTATTTTCAAAATTAAGATATTCCAATATAACCTAGTTAAAAAATTAAAATAATCCACAGTAAATATTCATATAAAAATTTGAAGCTCATTTGACTATAGAAAAATTGAAATTTTTTTATATTTTTGTATTTTCTAGATTTTTAGAATTTTTGGAATTTTTATTTTTTTATTATTTTTTATATTAAATCTAAATCTAAATTAAAACCAAAAAAATTAATACTAAAACTAAGTCTAAAACTAAACAAATATTAAAACTAAAGTTATTAACCTAAAATAAAATCCTAAAATTAAAATATATGTTCATTTAAAACTAACAAAATCAAATGATAATTTAAAATCTAACTAAATTAAACTAACATCAACAAGATCGAAATGAATTAAAACTAAAATCTAAAATCTAAAGCCTAACTAAAATCTAAACTAAAAATTAAAACTTTAACACTTAAAAAAAAATAACAAAATCGACTTTTAAATTAAAACTTAACTCTTAAACTGAAACTATACAAAAAAAATCGAAACCAAAGCCGAAGTTTTTTTTTTTTAACGTATATGCATATTTTTTAAAGTGTGCGATTAAGGTATTCGCAGGTGGACGGAGCACTTCGATGGCGGACAGGAGACGAGCTTGATAGTTTGTAGAGGCTTGGATGATGGCGTGAAGAGCTGGACGAAGGAGTGATGGCTAGCGAGGGCAGAGAGATGCTTATTTGCAGCATTAGGAGGAAGACAACAAATCGATGGTAGGAAGACTAGAGCAGAAATTCGACGGTTAAAGCAGATATGAGGAGCAGCGTGAGGATGCACTAGGCTTGGATACAAAAGGATGCACGATGTTGAATGGCGATGGAGAGAAGGTGCTGGACGGTGGGCTTAAAGGAAGGAGCAGAGAAAGGGACACCGAAGAGGGCTTGGACAAGAGAGGAAAAACAATTGATGGTGTTAAGAAATGGAGGGCAGAAAACTGAATAGCATATGTAAAGAAGTTTTGATGTAGAGAAAGGGTCAATGATGAAACAGGAGCAGCGAATCGAGTTTGACGATGAAAGCAGAGACGCAAAGATCCTATACAGAGGAATGATTAGCAACTAAGTCAGAGATAAACCCAGTACATTTAAATTGCCTAGCCACTTAGAATTTCTTCAGTTTAAGCTCAGATTTTTATGCTCCTTTAAATCAAAAAATTTTCATATTTTCCTAGAGTAGGGATTCTTAGGCCATATCTACCCTTTGGGGGTTGGATCTGGCTCATATCTTTTAAGAAAAAAATTAAGTAAACCTGTAACCTGCAAAAGCAGTCAGATTCCGAAATATATATACACCAAAAATTTATAAACCCTTACAGCTTATAATAAATATACAAATTTACAAACTAATTTACAGATCTGAGGCCCTCATGGCCATATTTGAACCCTTTTAGCACAGTTTTAGAAAATTAAATTGAAAGAGAGGCATAAGCCCTAGGAGATCCTGCAAAACCACCATTTCGTAAGATAGACTTGGAATTTAAAAAATAATGAGCTTTTCAAATTTATGTTTATTGAGAGTCAGCTGGTCTAACCAAAGACTTCCCCAAATGCTCAATCTTAAAAACAAATTCCTTGCACACTTAGATCTGACCCTTAGATCGATAGAGATTTAAGAAAATAACATGAGATCCTTTAGAAAAATCAGAATGTCATTTTATAAACCCAGAAAAATGCACAAGATACCTGTATGCAGATTAATCCATGGAGGCCATAAACCATAAAATGAAAAAAACAAAGTAGCAGAGTTTAGAGACAATTCACCACATAGATCTGAGAAGGAACATCAAGATTTGTAACCCCAAACTCTTTATGCTTTACTACTCAAAAATTTACAACAGCCTCCAAGACAAGTGCACGATCCTGAGATCGGATGACTTAAGACTGACAAAGACCTCTAAATTTATAGGACAAAATCTCCAATGGCTAGTTCAGTTGATCCACGTCAAAATAATCTCGACCGTCGATCATATTTGATCATCTTTTAATCTGGACGGTTGAAATTATAATTTTGAGGAAAAAATGAATTTATGATTTAAAGCCATTTTAATTAACTCAGAAATACTATTTTTGAGTTAATTACCCCAAAATTTTGACTTTGACTTAACCACCTAAGCCCAAGGATCCAAAAATTCTTAAAATTCTCAAAATTCCCTTGACCTGGGGCCTTGAAAAAATCATTTTTTAAGGACCAACGAATTTTTCTTTTAAAGAATTTTATCCTAATTTAGGACCTTAAATTAATTAAATCTCTGGCTTTTGATTTTTTAATTAATTGACCAGAAAACTTAATTAATTGATTGAGAGGGGATTTTAATTAATTTTCCAACCCTCTTTACATGAGATAATACATTTACATACATGAAGGGGGAAATCTCATTCATATAGACCCTCAAATAAATACCCAATTCTACGACTCAAAACATGATCTAGAAGACCAAGTAGCTCAAACTACTTTTACAAGGACTGGATAGAAAACACTAGGACTCACTTAGCATGCTGATGACAAAATCCACCCTACTAGATCATCTGATCACTTTCTTGAATCAGTGAGACAAAAGAACTCCTAGGATAGAGATCATCAACAACATACTAGGCTTACCTAGTTTGTTACATACATTGACAGTCATACTTAGATCATTTACATCATTACATGTAGAATGGGTTTAAATCATTTATAAAAAATTTCAACTGAGGATGGAATATGAATGGCACGACCACGTCGAACATCACTAATCCCATTTGAAAAAGTGGGGCTGTACTGCTATGGGTAGTTGACAAAGTGTGGTCAACATCTGGCTCTACTTGGGGACACGTTGATTCATTGAAGGAATGTGAGAATCCAGAATCTACATCCAAGCAACACACAAGATTACATAAGTAGCGTTCATCCAAATATACCATTAAGCTCATGAAAAATAGATGCTCTTCTTTTGTTTATTATTCTACTTAACATGAAAAGTAAATCTACTCTAACTGCAAAATGAAATGTTGAAATAACAAAGTGTAAGGTTAGAGATACAATACAAAGGATGCCCTGTGGCATCAGATGTGCTTAATGGAGTGCATGTTGAGCATTTGCTTGCTTTCAGGCAAGTATGTGGGCTACTTTTTAGATGTGCCATGTCCAATCTTGCTAATTGTAGGACTCTGTCTTATCCAAATGCCAAGCTGCTCTCGACCATCAGACGAATCAAACCACCTACTTCTTCTTTTTTTCTTCTTTCTCTTCTTCTGAGTGGGTTGTGATGTCAGCAATGAAACCACTATAAATTTCTTGTCCTCATCTTGAAGATGTTTGTGCAAAATATTTGAAGAACCTGGAGCATGACCAATATTATTCTGGATATACTCTGTCAATGGTGACACATAATCTTGGTCTTTCTCAACATCCTTTGAAACCATAGTTAAATCCTCCATGTGATGATATGGGAATGTCTTTAGCAGACAATAAGTCCTATGATCTGTTGATGAATCTTTATAATCAAATTTTGGCTGAAATTTTTATATATGTAATTTTTCCATTTTTTCCAACTTCTTCTGTATGGAACTCATCTCCAACAAGTGATTTTCCTTCATGGTAGTCATTTCTTGGGTGTGTCTTGCTTCCATGATGGACATCTGATTAGAATGATTAACTTCCATTATCTTTAACCTGTTTCCCATGACATTTATTTCCTGTGCATGACTTGCTTCCGTGGAATTTATGCTATTTTGAAGATTGGTTTGGTTAGCTTCCATGTTTTGAATCATTTGCATATTATTGGGTTGCACATCCTTAATCATCTAATCTAGTTCCTTAACCTGACTTTCATGATCTTCTATATGCATGTGATAGTTCTTACCAACAACATTAATTTGATGGCTTGACCCTGCCATTCTACTAGCTATGATTCTTCTAACAACATGGCAAGTAACCTCTTCATGAAGAGCATTACAGGCTCTACAATAAGGCAGAGATTCATCCACAAGATTAGCAAACTTGATTTGATTTGTCGGTATTTTCTCATAAGATAGGATTCTTTTCTGCAAAGCATTATTATTTATAGGTTGGGAATTCTGCGTTTGAGCCCTTTCCATTTGGACCAACCTATCCTGTAAGACACTTATTTCCTTAGCATGATTAAGCTCCATGCTTTCAAGATTTTGCATTAACCTTTTCATAGGATCATCATAATCTTCTAGAGGTTCTTTTAACTTAGTATATGTCAAAGACCTATCAAAATCTGGAGTTTTGGACATTCCAGATGCTTTCTTATCCTTTTCAATCTCTTCAGCTTAATATTGAAAAGCCTTATAATTTGCAGTTTTAGCCTGCCTTAACTCATGTGAAGTATCATAATTGAAAGCATCAATGTAAAAATTCAGAAGAGATCCATCAGGAAATTTATGAGTTTGAGATATTTCTCTAAGGATACCATTAAATCTCCTGTTAAATTCTTCAGTCGTTTCATTTTCTTTCTTTTTTACTGTACTGATCTCTCTTACCAAATGCCTATCTTCCCTTTTATCATCATATTTTTCCTTAAAGGTAGCTACAATTGGTTTAAAATTATGAAATGAATTATTAGGTTTTTCTGTAAACCATTCAGCAACATCCTCACCAAAAGTAAGAACAAAATTTTTCATCTTTACATCCTCGAAATTATTATTTGCAACTGCAAATCTATTCCACCAGTTAGTGAAAGGAAAAAAATGAGACTTGACACTAACTGCTTCATTTCCTTGAAAATAAGGTAATTTATCCATTTGAGGGACATCATGGGGATAACCCTGAATATTAGCAAAATTACACGGGGCAAAAACATCCATGATATCTTTTTTAGAATTTTAGAAATAGATCCGTGTTCAAGAATAGTCAAAAGGTCCTCAAGAAGCGAACTTCTTAGCAGGAAATCTTGTAAAAAATGAAAGAATTGGAGTCGCCACTTGATCATGAAACTAATTCTAAAACAGAAGAAATAATCGCGAGATAACAGATGGATATTGGAGGGATTCTTGTCTGGGAGTAAAAAGCTGAATAACTGGAGTCGCCACCCAAACAAGAAGCCAACCAAAATTTTCAGGTGCTAAAGATGAAATGATTACTGAGATGATGAAATATAAGATGATGAAGAGATGAAAGAATTCCAGAAAATGTGATTCCTTCATGACAGGCTAATTAATGGTGAGGAAAGATTAGAAGATTGGAAAATGTTGTTAAGACCAAGGACAGAAAAACTCTATCCCCGGCAACGATGCCAAAAAATGTTGTCGCATAGATCGTCTAAGCACCACGACAACGGCTCAAATTGGGGGTTGTCACCTTTATCCCCAATCTCTCTATTTAAGCTGTCTCCTTGCAAGGTAAGGGAGTTATACCCTATTAGAAATGAAGAGGAAGAATCCAGGAGACACAGCTAAAACACCAAACACTTTATAAAATTAACTAGATTTCATGGATTGATTATGTTAAAACGAGTGCCTTATGGAGTCAAAAAATATCCCATTATGCAATTTAAGATAAGTATTGGATGTATAAGTACCGCTAAATGACCACAATGATATTCAATAAAAAGTGCCACGATCATTCATTTAGATACTGAAGCCAATCAATAGAGCTTATCATGATACGATCATTTAAATAAAAATTCTTGATGCTTGAAGTATTTTCGAAATTAATATATTCCAATATAACCCAATTTGAAAATTAAAATACTCCACAGTCAATCGTCAGATAAAAGTTTGAAGCTCATTTGACTATAGAAATTGAGATTTTTTTATATTTTCTTATTTTCTAGATTTTTAGAATTTTTGGAATTGTTTTTATTTCTTATTTTATTTTTTATATTAAATCTAAATCTAAATTAAAACCAAAAAAATTAAAACTAAAAAAATATTAAAACTAAAGTTATTAAACTAAAACCAAATCATAAAATTAAAATATATACATTTAAAACTAACAAAATCAAATGCTAATTTAAAATCTAACTAAATTAAACTGACATCAACAAAATCGAAATGAATTAAAATTAAAATCTAAAAACTAAAGCCTAACTAAAATCTAAACTAAAAATTAAAACATTAACACTTAAAAAAAAATAACAAAATCGACTTTTAAATTAAAACTTAACTCTTAAACTGATACTATACAAAAAAAATCGAAACGAAAGATGAAGTTTTTTTTTAACGAATATGAATATTTTTTAGAGTGTGTGTTTGAGGTATTCGCAGGTGGACGGAGCACTTCAACGGTGGATAGGAGACGAGCTCGACAGTTTGCAGAGGCTTGGATGACGGTGTGAAGATCTAGACGGAGGAATGATGGCTAGCGAGCGCAGAGAGATGGGTATTTGCAGCGTGAGGAGGAAGACAACAAATCGATGGGAGGAATACTAGAGAAGATAGTCGATGGCTAAGGCAGATATGAGGAGTAGCGTGAGGATGGATCAGGCTTGGACACAGAAGGTGCTGGATGGTGGGCTTAAAGGAAGGATCAGAGAAAGGGAAAATGAAGAAGAGGGCTTGGATAGCAGAGGAAAAAAAAAAATTGATGGCATTAGGAAATGGAGGGCAGAAAACTGAAGAGCATATGCAAAGAAGTTCTGATGCAGAGAAAGGGTCAACGATGAAACAAGATTAGCGAATCGAGTTTGATGATGACAATAGAGAGGCAAAGAGCATATGTAGAGGAATGATGATCAGCTAAGGCAGAGATAAACCCAATACATTTAAATCACCTATCCACTTAGAATTTCTTTAGTTTAAGCTCAGATTTTTATGCTCCTTTAAATCAAAAAATGTCTAGATTTTCCCAGAGTAGGGATTCTGAGGCCAGATCTGGCCTTTGGGGGCTAGATCTGGCTCAGAAATTTTATTAAAAAAATTGAGTAAACCTGTAACCTGCAAAACCAGTCAGATCCCGAAATAAATATACACCAAAAATTTATAAACCCTTACAACTTACAATAAATATAATAATTTACAAACTAATTTATATATATGAGGCCCTCATGGTGAGATTTGAACCCTTTTAGCACAGTTTTAGAAAATGAAATTGAAAGAGAGGCACAAGCCCTAGGAGATCCTGCAAAACCACCAATTTCGTAAGATAGACTTGGAATTTAACAAATAATAAGCTTTTCAGATTTATGTTTATTGAGAGTCGGCGGGTTCAACCGAAAACTTCCCCAAACACTCAATCTTAAAAAAAAATTCCCTGCACACTTAGAGCTAAACCTTAGATCGATAGAGATTTAAGAAAATAACATGAGATCCTTTAGAAAAATCAGAATGTCAATTTATAAACCCAGAAAACTGCACAAAATACCTGTATGCAGATTAATCCATGAAGGCCATCAACCATAAAATTCAAAAAACAAAGTAGCAAAGTTTAGAGACAATTCACCACATAGATCTGAGAAGGAAAATCAAGATTTGTAACCCCAAAGTCTTTATGCTTTATTACTCAAAAATTTACAACAGCCTCCAAGACAACTACACGATCCTGAGATCAGATGACTCAAGACTGACAAAGACCTCTAAATTTATAGGACAAAATCTCCAACGGCTAGTTTAGTTGATCCACGTCAAAATAATCTCGACCGTCGATCAGATTTGATCATATTTTAATATGGACGGTTGAAACTATAATGTTGAGGAAAAAACGAATTTATGATTTAAATCCATTTTAATTAACTCAGAAATACTATTTTTGAGCTAATTACCCCAAAATTTTGACTTTGACTTAACCACCTAGGCCCAAGGATCCAAAAATTCTTAAAATTCTCAAAATTCCCTTGACCTAGGGCCTTTAAAAATTTATTTTTTAAGGACCAACGAATTTTTCCTTTAAAGAATTTTATCCTAATTTAAGACCTTAAATTAATTAAATTTCTAAATTTTGATTTTTTAATTAATTGATCAAAAAACTTAATTAATTGACTGAGAGGGGATTTTAATTATTTTCCCAACCCTCTTTACATGAGATAATACATTTACATACATGAAGGGGGAATACTCATTCGTATATACCCTCAATTAAATACCCAATTTTGCGACTCAAAACATCATCTAGTAGACCAAGTAGCTCAAAATACTTTTACAAGGACTCACTTAGCATCCTGATAACAAAATCCACCCTAGCTTTTGGGTGAGGCTGGAGGGAAAAACTCTGCCAATCACTTTCGTGAATCAATGAGACAAAAAACCTCCTAGGATAGAGATCATCAACAACACACTAGGCTTACCTAGGTTGTTACATACATTGATGATCTTACTTAGATCATTTACATCATTACATGCAGAATGGTTTTACATCATTTCTAAAAATTGTCGATTGATGATGGAATCTGAATGGCATGACCACGTCGAACATGATGAACCCCATTTGAAAAAATGGGGGTGTACTGCTATGGGGTAGTTTAAAAAGTTTGTTCAACAGATGGCATATATCCTTGTATGACATAAATCATAGGCCATGTACATCATCACCATTTCCAGAACTATATGAAGCGGCCTACCCCATATTGACACTGAGCCTGGAGATGTAGTCCAAATTGGACAAACTCCGTTATCAATGTGTCGTGTTCTCATGTTGTTTATTGTTGTCTTGTTTACTCTTGCTTAAAGCATTCATGTGTGTTATTTTAATGATCTTTTTAGTGCAATTCTAACCACATAAATAAGTAAAGATCATGGGTAAATCTGGTAGCTGATGGACCTTGGATCAAGAGGTATTAGAGCAGTCTTCTTGCTGATGCGAATTGTGAGCATGAACAATGATTGTACATGCAACAATGGAGGATGTGAAATACATGTATAAGGTCATGCTTAGGATCTCCAAAATGGTGGGCATAATGTACGATGCTTATCATAAGAGAATAGAGGAACAAGGGAAAGAAATATCAGAAAATGATGCTTCATCCACATCTTCCAGTGCTTAAGCATATTCTTTGTCATCTTCATCATCTTGTCATTATTTGAATGAGGATATAAACTAGAGTCTTTGAGAAGAAAATGTTGAATTAAGGAGGCTACTAGAAGAAGAAAAAGAAGAGAATTAGAGATTGCAGCTTCAGTTGCGAGCTGTGGAAGAGGCCTTAGAGAAGTTGAAGTGCAACGAAGGATTAAAGAAATCATCATCACATGTTTCTAAATCAACAGTTGAGGTAAACAATGTTGATTTCTCTTCAGTTTCATCTTCACATGCTATTATTTCTGTTGGAAATGTGGATACCCATTATAGGAACTAAAATGAGACTCCTTACCAAAATGGGGTATAAAGGAGGATGACTTGGTGTTAGTGGCCAAGGAATAACTCAGCCATTGGAGGTTGTGAAGAGACCTCTGTTAGTCTCCTATACCAATAGGTTTCATCTTTCATGATTGTCTTGATTGAACTATGGAATATGTTCAAACCTTCTTTCTTGAGCAAAGGTGTTCCATATTCTTGAAAACCAAAAAAATCAAAAAGAATTTAAAAAAAAAATGTAAAGAGGGTATACCCTAAAAGAAAGATCAAAGGGTAAGAAAAATAAAATGGTCAAAAAAGAGAAAGAAATGAACCCCAAACAAAAAATAGACCAAGGAAAGTGTGCAAATCCAAATGCCACTACTATTTCATTTTTGCAATAAAGAAATTGTGTGCAGCTTGTCAAAACCTTTGCCACAATTCATGAATAAGTCAAACTGTTTAAACTTGGCTTACTCATATTTCAATTTTATGTTGTAGACTAGAGAATAAATATCTGACCAAACAGTTTAATCTTGGCAGATAAGTAGATAGGTAGAGTTAATAAGAGGTGCTCAACAGTTTAATCTGAGCCCCTGGATGTAATAAAGGTAGAAATAGATAGATTTATCATGTAAAAAAGAAAAGGTTGAAAAGGGTTTGCAAGTCTAAATGCACCCTAATAAAGAAGAGAAAATGGTAGTGTTAAGTAGATAGGGTAGGTAGATGGTGCTGCAAAGTGTTATCTGATGAAAGATGCTGCTACATGTTTTTGATCCTTTACTTTCATCACAAATACTAAAGCAAGAAATACAATGGAAAATCACAGCAAGCAAAGTCAAACTCATTAACTTCCCTCATCACTTTCCCCTCAAAATTTTTACTAATTTCCCCCAAAAGTACTAAGGTATTTGGAGATCAAAAGGGCTCAAGGCATTTCCTTGACTTTTGGAGGGACCAAACCCTCGGTCTAATGATCAGAAAGACCTAAGTACTTGAGATAATTCATCATTATAATCATTCATCTTTAACCTTTTCCTAAGTAAAATCTCATTTGGCTTAGGAAAATTATGCAAAATTCCATAAAAATCCCTCATGATAACTTGCTATTCTAAGTTTAAGTGTTGAAAATAAGATATTGCAATTTACTTCAAAAGTTATCACTTTTTTAGATGTGAAAAATATTTTGAGTTTCCTTGTCCTTTGTCACATTTACATTTAACTCTATTTTACTAAATCCCTAGTGAAATGCCCTATCCTAAGTATATAACTCCTTTTTTATAAATACCCCAAAAAACCCCTCTATTATAAAGTTTAACCAAAGTAATTATTTCTCCGTGCATTCAAATAAAAACCCACTATATAAGCCCTTTGGTTAAATTATATCTTTATACCATAAACCCGCCCCTATGGTAAGTTAATTACAGTTGTTAATTTACCATATAATAAAATAAAAAACATATATTCGAAAAGCTTTAAACATATGGTTTATATGTTTAATACCAAAAAATAATAAATCTGAAGTTTTATTTTCAAGCCAAAACTTTGAAAAATTCCTATGCCAACGTGGCTCATCCACCTGGCATTTCCCCAATGATTAAAACCCACTGCAACCCCTATTTCCATTATATAGCGGGATTAACTAATTATCTGAGTTAGTTAATAACCAACCTCATTCACCAATTAGAAACGCCCCAGGATGTTTAAATAATGTAAATCGCGTTTAAAACCCCGCCGGGCCCGCACATTAAACCTCCGTCATCTATCCGTCCTTTCCACCATCGGATCGCTCCTTCACAGATCTATGGCTAGCATTCATTCCGCTAGCCATCCCTTGTCAGAGTTTTAACCAGCGGGGGATGGGTGGTATTTGACTAGTCACCCGTCCACGTGTCGATAACTTTGTGGAATCGCTGCCCTCGCAGTTAATACCGCCTTTGCTCATAAGCGGTGCGGGTATTACCACTTACCGCTTACTGCTTACCGCCCGACCTTGCATGTGTCAGCTCGTACATTGATGACGTCACTCCTCGAAAAACTAAAAAACCCTTTAACTTGTAAATAAAGCCAATTTTTCATGTTTTTTCCGTTATTTTCGTTATTAAACACGACTGTGCTCTCTGCTACGGTTTTCGAATTTTCATTGAAATCCATTGTTCCATTCAATTTCGCTCCATAAATCCGCCAGACCTACATTCAAGCGTCCTCCTGCTACCGCCTGTTACCTGTTAAGAACCAGTTTTCTTCCAAAAACAGGTATTTCTCCTATTCCGCCCCGAACTGCAAGTAAAACTCTGTTTTCTTTGTTTTTCGCTGAATTAGTGATTAAAAATCATCACTGAGATCTTCCCCAGAGGTTTTAAAACTGTGTAATTGCTCCCTGAACCTACAAATTGTGCCAATTTCCTTCATTTTAGAAATCACGCCCGGCCTGTGAAGAAAACCAGAAACCTCCATTTTGAATCCACAAGAACCAAAATGGAGGCCCCGGCAGCTTTGAATATAACTCCACTGAATGCTCCTCACTATGAATTGGAATATTTACCTTTGGTAGATAGAGATTTTCAGATTAAAGACTTGCATTTCGATGAAAGCCCCCTTTTGAGTTTTTGTCGCTGCAGAGACGATTATTCAAAGGGGCAAGATGTCATTGGACTGTGGGAATCCAATCTTCCAAGGTACCTTATCCCCTCAGTCATAAATTTCCCAGAAATTATCCACTATTGCCATTCAAACTATGATCCCACTCAAAGGGCTGTAATAGCTCCTAATCAGAGTGTTCTATTCCCCATTACTCCCCAGGCCATCAATCAAATGCTACACTTTGAACCTGACCAAGAATTGGCACCTCTGTCTATGGAAGAATTGATTGAGAAGACTAGGCAGTTAACTCCAGAAAAGCTAAAATCCATGTGCCAGATTTTCATGTTGCCTGATCATCAACCTAAGGGGTCTCCTCCCTATGGTTTTTATTATTTCAATCAATTGGGAAGACTCATCCTCAATATGATATCTTTTGTCTTGGGTTTCAACACCAGTGAATATGTTGATGAGATAACCTTGGTTTTGCTATCCATTTTTACTCCTGGGCAACCTCCTGAGATTAAATATGACTTTGCCTCCTTCATAGCCAACAAGATCCATGATCAATTCATGAGGCTAGATGATGAAAAAGTTTTTAAATATTCCTCAGTCATCTATCATCTCATTATCTACTATCAGTCAGAAAAGTTTCCTTTCCCTGTTCAAAAACTTGATGCCAAGGGAAACCAAAGGTCAGTTATATTTTGGTCTCCCATCATTCATTCTTATGAGTCTCCCTATTCCTATTCTGAGTTTATAGATCTTTTTGTATATCCTGCAACTACATTGTTGACAGGGATTCCTCCCCCAAGACTCAGTAATGAAATAAGGAAGACCTTGCAACTTTCAAGGACCTATAAAGTTGGGGATTGGTATTTGTATCAAAACCATACAGTCATCAGAATTTATGGATGTGAATTACATCCATTCAGGTTACCAAGATATGTGCCCATGAGGATTTTTGCCTTGGAATACTTCAGGCAAATGAACAATTCAGATGTGATCCATTTTTTTAGTGTAAAGAAGAAAGCTCAATTAAGGATCAATAGTCAATTAGGTCCTTTCATCTGCAACTCTAGGGAGGCCGAGAGAGAGGCAGAAAATATATTACAAAGAAAGTTCCAAACATCTTTCCGTTGGGTTCCTTATGACCCATTTGGTTTTATTTGTGAAAAGAGATTAAAGAATAAATCATCCCCTTATATACACCACAAGATTCCTGATCTAGAAAAATATTCCAATCAAGATGAATGGGTTGAAGGAACACTTGTTGAGGAAGAAAGTGAAGCTGACAAAATGAATAAAATTATGAAAGATGTTGAGAAGAACTTTGACCTAGAATATTATGGTCAAGTGCAGGTACCCTACATTGGCACTTCTTCAGCAGCAACTCTACAGCACACATTACAGGAAAGCAGTTCATCAGTTGCAGCAGAATCAAAGGGCAAAGGAAAGGAACCTGCAATCCAGGTCATTGAAACTTTGGTCATGGCAGAGAAACCACAAACTTCCAAAGCACCTGAACAATCACAGGTTTCTCCCACACAGGCAAAGCACACACAAGTTCCAGAGTTGCAAACTCCATCAAATGTGGAAATAGGAAAGAAAAGGCAGGTTCCAGACACCACTCCTCCAAAAGAAACCTCACAGGTACATCAAGCTAAAAAACATAAATCAGATCCACTTCCAGATGTGGAAATCATAGATGAAGTGTTTGATGATGGAAGGGAAGACAATCAACTAACTGGCACAGTTAGTGAAACAAACACAGGACAGAAAGGAAAAGCTTTACAAAAGCAATTAAGTACTGAGGTATCCTCTTTCAGACCACCAAAAACAGATACATGGGATATTAAAAGAACCTTCATTAATATTAAAGCAAAGAATGATCCATTAAAAATGAAGGTATATGATCAATATATGAAAATGGCTCCCCATAATCAAGAAAGGCTAATGTCAGCATTTGACCTTTCACAAGGCAAAATGCTGATGAACCACTTCAAGTCAAAGGTGCCAAAGCCTATGTCAGCAGCTGATTACATTAGAACAAATTTTGAGGTCCTGGAAAAGGACATTCATCCTTTGGACCAGATAGAACTGCACAGACAAACTGGGGAAATGGTGTATTCCACTCTTACTAATAAAGCCATGGCAGCTCTAACACTGCAAGATTCTTTGAATAACACAACTGCACAATTGCAAATTGAGAGGGCCTCTTCACAGGCCAAAGATAATAGAATAAAGTCTCTAGAAGACATAATCATTGGCTTGGGTCACAACCCCAAAGACATTAAAAGTATTGAGGCATTAATAAAGAAGAAAGATGATGACATAGCTGCACTGAGAAAGCAGCTAAAATTTCCAGCCTCAAGGCACCCTCAGACCCAAGAAGTTCTAAAAGGGAATTCACAGGAAGAAATAATGGAGTTGCTCCTAAATATGACTAAGCGACTAAGTGAAACGGAGAAGGAATTGGAACAAGCTTTGCAGGAACAGGAAACTATCAGGCAGACATCAACCACAGGTACTACAACAACAGGTCAGCAAACACAGCCAGCCCAGGTAAACACTTCTGGTTTAAGTTCTGATGAATTAATAAAGCAAATGGAAATTTTACAACTAAGGGTCACAGAACTTCAAACCACAAAATTGCAATTAGTAAAATTGGAAGAGAAATATGATACATCTAAAAAGACAGTTGCTGATAACACCAGGGAAATAAAAAGATTAGAAAAATTGGTTCAGGCTTTGGAAAAAGATCTTTCATTGGAAAAACCTTTAAAGGAAATAAATGACATTCTTTGGGGTAACATCATTGAGTTAATAAAGGGTATTTGGCCCTCTATTCAAGCTATTTTTGAACAAAATGATTTGGTTAAAATAGCCCAAGAAGAAATAAACAGAACCAGAAATGAATTAAGAGGCAGGCCTGAGCAGGCCAATCAGCTTATTCAATTTTTGAACACCCGGACAAAGTAACAGCTGGCAGTTTTAGGGATTGAGGACAGGACCGACACAGTTTTGGAAATAAAGAGAGTTTTCATCAAAAGAACTTTCATGTAGAATTTAGAAAGGAAGTGCTCAGATATTTTGATTGATATCAATATTTTCAGAGAGAAATTTCAAGCTTTGTTGGACAATGGGTTACCAAGTCCTATGCTCTCAGAGGATCAAATAATGGACTTGGAAACCTATGTAAAGAAAATAAATGCTCATGCTCAAAATACAGCTGCTTGTTCCCCTAGTTTACCAGAAACAACATTACCAAAAGGGAGAAATATCTATGATAGAGTGAGGAATTTATTTCATTTGGAACATGAAATAAAGTATCTATTTCCTAATGAACCCACCTTTTACAAACTCACAGAAGCAGATGAGACATTGAGAAAACTCAAAAGGACTGTGATACCAGACGATTCATGGTGGAGAGACTTATTGGAAATTTTATAAAAGTTATTTTCAGGATGAGAATTTTATCTTTACTATCAGGTAAATGATAAAAATGAGTACAGATGAAAGAGTATCAGTTACACAGGTTAAAGAGTATCCGTAAAGACAAAGAGTATCAAACAAGCAAAGAAATTACTCCAGAAGACAGCAACAAGCCCTTTTTCAGCACTTGCCTCCAGCACATCCATAAAGAAAGGAAACAGCACATCAGCAGTTACTTATTATTCTATCTACGAGACCATTTGTCTCCTGTTTACTTGTAAATTAATCCTTAGTCACCCCAAATTATGGGATAGGATAGTGTGAGATATTTTCAATTATTTAGTGTATAAATAAACCCTCAAAGAGAGTATTGAGGGTGGATTCTATTACTCTGCTGTAGCATTGAGAAATTCAGAATAAAATCATTTTGGAGAAATTTATTCGTGGCTTACTGGATGACGATTTAAAGCACTGGACTTGTTGCAGGATTCATGTGTTGGACTACAGTTCAATAAGTTTTTCTACCCTTTTGTCTGAAATATTATATTAGTTTATAATATCATCATATCCATTTCTGAATAATTTACATAAAGGATTGAATCAGAATTTGCTTAATTGTACTCTGATTTCAAATGTGGTTGTTCTTAATGTTTTCTTATAAATTAGTTATAAGCATGAATTCTTAAATTCTCTTGCTTTGCTAATTTAAACATTGTTGATTACTATAATAAAGAATTCTTCATTGCTCTTTGTTTGTAATCATCTCATTTCTTTCTTTTGAACATGATGAAAGATTCTTAGCTGCCTTTCATCCCTTCAAGATCATCCCATCCACTTTAAATTTTAAGGATTGTTCTCTGTCTAGCTATCTTGCCCTGTAATACCATCTTGTGTTTAGAATAGAAATCCAGTAAAGCCATCCTTTGACTCCATAGCCCAATGGATTGAAAGCTCTCAACCTTGCCCTTAGTTTGTGGATTCCACCATTTTCCCAAAACAAACTTTGAATCTATAACTAGCCTAAAACCTTCTAAGAACAAAGATAAATTATAAAGAGAGAGCCCTCTCTGGATGCAGATTGGCTAGATTCTGCATCTAAAAGGTTGGTTTGTGGTTACCTCGGGTATATTTTCCTCTTATACAACTTCTAGGAAAACCTGAGTGATAACATAGTGGCGACCATACTGGGGATCTGAATCATTTTATTTGATACTATTGTTTGATTTATAAGCTATAGACAGAGTCTGAAGATCAGCCAGGTAGCCTTTGAAATTGATTTTTCTCTGCAATTGCAAAAGTAAATAAATGCTGCTTCAGTCTATCTCTGATTTAGCTTATATATTGAATCTTAGTTTCAAAATATTCAATCAGATTCTCTAGTTTAACAGATCTTTGAGAAAATTTTAATCACATATCATTATTTCTTAAATAATTTGTAGAATTTGTATTTATTCTTTCAATTAAAATCAAAAATTCAAAAAACACATAGTCTAGGAAAACTGGCTTCAGAAAGGATTCGACATACTAGGTCAAACCCTGACCCCAATCCACCACCAATATTTGAAAATCCGAATCTGATTCCTAGAATTCTTAGAAGACAAGGAAGTCAAGAAAGCTCTGAAAGAGGAAGTCAGGAAAGTTCAGGAAGTTCTAGACCACTTTCTAGATCTGCTTCTTGTCCTGTGAAAATTATATATATTGATGACATTCCTTTTGATGCACGATTTGAAACATCTTTATTTGTGAATTTTTCTGAAACTGAATTATCCAGATTAGTTCCAGATCCATTGTTCTTTGAAGATTTGCAATACAGATTTGTTTCACATCATCTTGACAGAGAATTACATAACTTTATTCAGTCTGAACAAACCTTTGAATAAAGTTCAAACATCTCTGTAATTACTGAAGCATCTCCAAGTTCAATCACTTTTTCTCAATCTTTTCAAACACCTGTCACCCCTTCTACTCCTCCATCCCCTCCTGCCAGACCATCAACTCCTATTACCCCACTTTATCTTCCAATGGCTAATCGATATGCCCCTTTACAGTTACCAGCCAACCCTCCAGCTTTACCTCAAGATTATCAAAGTAAGATCACACCTTTTGATGGATCAGGTACTTACACAGCTCAACAACAAACCAAAAGGATGACTGATTACTTTGAGTTTTACGAGATCGATACTGATAATATCCGAATGAGAATTTTCGTTCAGAGTCTTACTGGAGAAGTTAGAACTTGGTTTAGGGCCCTTGCCCCGAATAGTATTGCTGATTTAGAAGCTTTATATAGGGCATTTTTGAACAGATGGGAGAAGAAAAAGGATCCTCTTCAGATCCTATCAGAATTTGAGAAATTAAGAAGAAGACCTAACGAAACCGTACAAGATTACATCATAAGATTCAATGAAGCATATAATGCAGTTCCTCAAAACCTAAGACCCCCACCTCACTCTGTATTGGTTAAATTTCCAGACGGTTTTGATTCTGACATAGCTTATTCCCTCAGGGAAAGGGCTCCTCAAACACTAGAGGAAATGCAAAGCATAGTGGTGAGTGTAGAAGCAAATCTGATAGAAAAACGAGCCAGAGCTAGGGCAGAAAGAAGAATGCCTATGAATGAAGAACCTTCAGCTTTTGAAAATAAGTTGGATGTAATCATTAAAGGTATGGAAAGATTAGGAGACAGAGTGGAAACCATTGAAAGAAAGTCTTCTAGTGACAATCAGAATGTTGCAAGAAACCCAAACTTTAGGAGGAATCTGAATCAAAATAGTGGAAAGAATGTTCCTGACCAGAACATTAGACCACCTTTCCAAGAAAACTTTGTTGAAGGTTCAACTTCTGAAGAACCTACAGAAGATGTAGAAATAAACAATGTAACTGATGACAAAAATGAACCAGAATTCTTCCTATCCCAAGATGATCAAGAGAATCACATCCTTGAAACATTCCAAACTCATTCAGGTGAGACTTTTGATTTCAAGGAAGGTTATGACACAGCAGTTTATGAGGTTCATAAACAGTACAAGTTGAGAAGTAGACGGATTGATGTGCCAGAGAATAGCAAACAGAAAACTGCAAAAAAAAATTTCAAAGGTAAACAAAACATTCCCCCTGTACAAAACAGTCCCCAAGTACAAATTTTGTCTAGAATAACTCCCAACTCTTCAAATCCAATAATTGAAGATGTCTCTGACAACCAACCAAACAACAAACAACAGTCTAATACATTTCCTTCTATAGGAGATGTGGAAGAATCAGTAGAGGTTAGTCCAGAAACATCTTCAAAACAAAACTTCATTCATGAAAAAGAGAAAAATATTGAAGACCCAAAAAATAGAGAAAACCCAACTGTGCAAAACACTAAAACTCAAACGGAAAAACCTTTCAATCTAGAGGCTGAAATAGGCAAACTCAAGATAGTTGTTCCTTTATCAGAATTGGCTAAACATGATGTCTATAGAAGTCAGATTACCAAGTCCCTAAACATTAACATTATTGGATTGGATGATTCAGTAAACATTCTTGATGATCAACCCAAACTTCTTTTTGGCCCTGAGGTTAATGGCAAACCAAAAAGTGGAGGAACTCCTCCATTTTATGTAAGCCTGAATGTTCACGACAAGATACTCCATAATGCAATGCTTGATTCTGGAGCATCTCACAATTTGATGCCAAAAGCAGTAATGGAAAGATTAAATCTAGATATTACCAGACCATACAAAGATTTGTTTTCATTTGATTCTAGTCAGGTAAAATGTTTAGGTTTGATTAAAGATTTGTGTGTAACTTTGGTACAATACCCTGCTAAGTCTGTCTTAATGGACATAGTAGTGGCTGATATTCCACCTAAATATGGTATGTTATTGTCTAGATATTGGGGTGCTAAACTTGGAGGTTCTATTCAACTATACATGTCATATGCAACTATTTCAGTATTTGGTCAGCCTAAAAAGTTATATAGAGAAACCTTGATGAAGTACTTAGTCAGTAGCCATGAGAAGCCTGAAAAGTTCCCTGTTTAATCTGTACATTCTGATATGGATTCTTTTATTTTATACAATGCTGAGTTAGATCTCCCTACTGAAATAGAAGCTCCAGAATTGGAAACCATAAACAAAACCACTGTTAAAATAGAAGAAATCTCTGAAAATAAAGAAACACCAGATGATCAAGAAATACCTGAAGAAACTAAACAACTAGCTCCTATCAAAAAACACTTTAAAACAATTGATGAAGATTATGAACATGAAATTCTATGGCATTTAGAGTTTGATGGCTCAGTAAACAGACTAGGGGCAGGAGCTGGGATTTGGTTACATAATGTTGAGAATAATCATGCAGAGGGTCATGCTTATAGGTTTAATTTCAAATGCACTAACAACATGGCAGAGTACGAAGCTCTTTTATTAGGGCTTAAACATGTCAAGAAGTTAGGAGCTATTAGGGTATCAATCATAGGAGACTCCGAACTAATCATTCAACAGATTAAAGGAGAATGTTCAACGAAAGACATGAGATTGAAACAATACAGAGAAACGGTTGTGGAAATTCTCAACACATTTTTACAAGCTCAACTTGCCAAGATTCCCAGGAAACAAAATTTACATGCTCACAGTTTGGCAATGTTTGCTAGTACATGTAAGTTACCTTTTGATCCTAATCATCATTTTTTAGCTGAGATTAGACACAGGCCTGCAATACCAGACAATCTTTTGAATTGGAAAGTATTTGTGAATAACAATCAAATCAATAATTTTTTGACACTTCAAAATGAGTTTTCTAACTGTAATATAGATGAGGACATAACTATTGATGAATCTGATCAAGAAAAAGAACAAAAAATAGAAATTTCAAGAGAAAATGCAATTCATATGCTGCATCCAACCACATTCACAGAAAAGGACATGCAAAATTTGAAACACATGGAATCTGATGAGATCATAGAAGATGAGACAGAAATCATCAATTTAAAAGATAATCATTTGCCCAAAGGATTAACTCCTTTGGAAGATCTGTTTGACTCAAATGATATTCCATTTAGACCTAAAATGGAACCTGTAAAGGCTGATATGGAAGAATGCAACTTAGGAACCCCATAAAATCCCAAAATGGTCAAGTTGTCCAAATCTCTTCCAAAAGATCAAAAAGTTAAATATGTTGAACTATTGAAAGAATTCCAGGATGTTTTTGCCTGGAGTTATGAAGACCTCAAATCTTATGATACATCCATCATTCAACACACTATATCTTTGAAACCAGACCAGAAACCTTTTAAACAAAAGCTTAGAAGAATAAATCCTGTCTTATTACCTTCAATTGAAAAGGAAATCAAAAGAATGTTTGAAGCAGGAATTATAGCTCCTATCAGATTCTCAGAATGGGTTTCTAACCTGGTACCAACTAGGAAGAAGACAGGAGAAATTAGACTGTGTGTTGATCTAAGAAATTTGAATAAAGTTTCTTTAAAAGATAACTATCCTTTACCAAAAATGGACCATATTCTCCAGAGGGTAGTAGGATCTTCTAGGATATCTCTATTGGATGGATTTTCAGGGTACAACCAGATTCTGGTTCACCCTGATGATCAGGATAAAACAGCATTCACTACACCATGGGGTACGTTTAAATATGTAAAAATGCCATTTGGGCTCAAGAATGCAGGAGCTACATTTCAAAGAGCAATGGATATTGCTTTTGCTAAAGAAATACATGATTTTCTGGTTATTTATCTAGATGATTTAACTGTTTTTTCTAAAACAGATCAAGAACATTTAGATCACCTAAGGCAAGTATTTATAAAGTGCAGAAAATATGGGATTTCTTTAAACCCTAAGAAGTCATTTTTTGGTTTGGAAGAAGGAAAGCTCTTAGGGCACATCATTTCTAAATATGGCATTAGGATTGATCCAGAAAGAATTCAAGCAATTTTGCAAATACCTCACCCCAAAAACATAAAAGAGTTGCAAGCATTCATAGGAAAGATTAATTTCTTGAGAAGATTTATTTCTAGTTTAGCTGAGTTACTTAGATTACTTACTAACATGTTGAGGAAAGATTCAAGCATTGACTGGACTGTAGAAGCCAAACAATCATTTGAGGAAATTAAAATGGCTTTAACAAGGACACCAGTTCTGACCAGTCCTAAATTTGATAGAGACTTTAGTATTTTTTCATTTGCTTCTGAACATACTGTTGCAGCTGTTTTACTTCAAAAAGATGACCAAGGGTGTGAAAAGCCAATAGCATTTTTTAGTAAAGCACTGAGGGATGCATCTCTAAAATACAATATTATGGAAAAACAGGCTTTTGCATTGGTAAAAGCAATTAAAGATTTCAGAGTTTACATATTATATTCTCATGTGATAGCTTATGTGCCTAATGCAGTGGTTAAAAACATTTTGACTCAAGATGGCATTGAAGGTAAAAGAGGTAAGTGGATAGCTACCATTTTAGAATATGATATTGAGATTAAACCAACAAAACTCATAAAAGGTCAAGGTTTGGCACAACTCATGACTGAAACTAATTTCCAAGCTTTAGACATTAATGAACTGGATGACAATCAGGAGATGGCGACTCCACAGATCAGTCAAGCTTTCTTAGATTCACCCTGGTACACTGATGTAATTCATGTTTTATTAAACCTGCAAGCTCCTCCAGGGTTGTCCAGAACCAAAAGAAGATTTTTAAAAATGACATCTTTGAAATATTGTATTTTAGATAGCACTCTCTTTTGGAAAAATCATGAAGGAATCTTGTTGAATTGTCTCCTAAAAGATGAAGCTGATAAAGTTCTTAATGAATTTCATGCAGGGGATTGTGGAGGACATCTCTACTGGAAATCAACTGCAGACAAAATCTTAAGAGCTGGTTTCTACTGGCCAACTTTATTTTCTGATGTTAGGAAATTTGTAACAACTTGTCATAAATGTAAGATATTTGAAGGTAAAAGAAAGTTGTTACCTTTGCCTTTAAAACCAATTTCCACATAAAGACCTTTTCAACAATGGGGGTTAGATTTTATTGGAGAAATTCACCCCCCTTCTTCAGGGCAACACAGATGGATTTTAACTGCCACAGACTACTTCACTAAATGGATTGAAGCCATCCCATGTAGACAATCCAATGATTCTGTGATTATAGGGTTTTTAGAAACCAACATACTTTCAAGATTTGGCTGTCCAGAAAATATTATAACAGACAATGCTGCTGCATTTAAATCAATGAAAATGATTATTTTCGACCATAAATATCATATTACTTTAGGCCATTCAACAGCCTATTACCCCCAGGGTAATGGACTAGCAGAATCCTCTAATAAAAGCTTGATTAATATCATTAAGAAATTGTTGGAAGAAAATAAAAAGAACTGGCACAAGAAACTGACCAATGCATTATGGGCAGACAGACTTACAACTAAGAAATCAATTGGGACTAGTCCATATGAGTTAGTTTATGGCCTGGAAGCAAGATTCCCATCATCTTTAGGAATTCCTGTTATGAAATTACTTCAGGAGGCTCAAGTGGAGCCAAATGACATTCAAAGAAGAATTAATCAAAAAATCCACCTGCAACAAACCAGGGAAGAGGTATACCAAAGATCACAAGTCTTGCAGGAAAAGCTAAAGAAAATGTTTGATAAAAGGACTAAAGCAGAAGATTTTCAACTAGGTGATAAAGTCCTAAGATGGGATTCTAGAAGAAAAGAAAAAGGGAAACATGGAAAGTTTGATTTCTTGTGGAAAGGGCCTTATATCATTCATGCCTTGCAGGGAAAAAACACTTACTTTTTGAAGGAGTTGGACAATTCATAAGTTGAAGAAGGACTAGTCAATGGTCGAATGCTCAAGCATTATTTTGATCCCATTTACTAGAATGTTTTGATTTTTCTAACTTGTACATAATATATCCTTTTTCTAATGCAGTTTTGATTGGATGGTGACTTCTTGAAGTTGAAGCCCGAAGTGAAGGCCCTAATCTTCAAAAAGTTTCACTATCATATGTACAATAAAGCTACTAGAAGAAGGAATATTTCATAGTTTCAGTTTGAAGAAATTTTGAGGCATCTGACCTGCTGTTCTTGACTTTTCACAAGGAAAAGCCATCCCCAAGTGGAGCCAGTGTTAGTCTCCTATACCAATAGGTTTCATCTTTCATGATTGTCTTGATTGAACTATGGAATATGTTCAAACCTTCTTTCTTGAAAAAAGGTGTTCCATATTCTTGAAAACCAAAAAATCAAAAAGAATTAAAAAATAAAATGTAAAGAGGGTATACCCTAAAAGAAAGATCAAAGGGTAAGAAAAATAAAATGGTCAAAAAAGAGAAAGAAATGAACCCCAAACAAAAAATAGACCAAGGAAAGTGTGCAAATCCAAATGCCACTACTATTTCATTTTTGCAATAAAGCAATTGTGTGCAGCTTGTCAAACCTTTGCCACAATTCATGAATAAGTCAAACTGTTTAAACTTGGCTTACTCATATTTCAATTTTATGTTGTAGACTAGAGAATAAATATCTGCCCAAACAGTTTAATCTTGGCAGATAAGCAGATAGGTAGAGTTAATAAGAGGTGCTCAACAGTTTAATCTGAGCCCCTGGATGTAATAAGGGTAGAAATAGATAGATTTATCATGTAAAAAAGGAAAGGTTGAAAAGGGTTTGCAAGTCTAAATGCACCCTAATAAAGAAGAGAAAATGGTAGTGTTAAGTAGATAGGGTAGGTAGATGGTGCTGCAAAGTGTTATCTGATGAATGTTGCTGCTACATATTGTTGATCCTTTATTTTCATCACAAGTACTAAAGCAGGAAATACAATGGAAAATCACAGCAAGCAAAGTCAAACTCATTAACTTCCCTCATCACTTTCCCCTCAAAAGTTTTACTAATTTCCCCCAAAGTACTAAGGTATTTGGAGATCAAAGGAGCTCAAGGCATTTCCTTGACTTCTGGAGGGACCGGACCCTCGGCCTAATGATCAAAAAGACCTAAGTACTTGAGACAATTCATCATTATAATCATCCATCTTTAACCTTGTCCTAAGTAAAATCCCATTTTACTTAGGAACATCATGCAAAATTCCATAAAAATCCCTCAAGATAACTTGCTATTCTAAGTTTAAGTGTTGAAGATAAGATATTGCAATTTACTTCAGAAGTTATCACTTTCTTAGATGTGCAAAATATTTTGAGTTTCCTTGTCCCTTTGTCCTATTAATGTTTAACTCTATTTACTAAATCCCTAGTGAAATGCCCTATCCTAAGTATATAACTCCTTTTTTATAAATACCCCAAAAACCCCTCTATTATAAAGTTTAACCAAAGTAATTATTTCCCCATGCATTCAAATAAAAACCCACTATATAAGCCCTTTGGTTAAATTATATCTTTATATAATAATCCCGCCCCTATGGTAAGTTAATTATATTAATTAATTTATCATATAATAAAACATATATGAAAAAATAAAATTTTAGACATACAATATGTGTGTTTAAACCCAAAAATATAAATAAAATCTGAAGTTTTTCGAAATTAAACTTTAGAAAATCCCGCGCCAACGTGGCTCATCCACCTGGCTTTTCACCCGACCTTTTAACCCCATCGCGACTCCTATAACCATGGAATTAGTTAATTATCTGAATTAACTAATAACCACACCTTTCCGCCTATTATATGCCCCCCGGGATGTTTAAATAGAGTTAATTACGTTTAAAACCCCGCCGGGCCCGCATATTAAAACCTCCGCCATCTATCCGTCCTTTCCACCATCGGATTGCTCCTTCACAGATCTACGGCTACCATTCACCCCGCTACCCATCCCTTGTCAGCATTTTAACCAGCGGGGGATCAGTGGTATTGAAATAGTTCACCGTCCACGTGTCAACTTCTTTGTGGAATCGCTGCCCTCCCGATTAATACCACCCTCGACCAAAAGCGGTGCGGGGACTTACCGCTTACCGCTTACCGCCCGACCTTGCATACGTCATCCCGTACGTCGATGACGTCACTCCTCGGAAAAATAAAAAACCCTTTTAACTTGTAAATAAAGCCATTTTTCCGTGTTTTTCTGTTATTTTCGTTATTTGAAAACGACAGTGCTCCCTGCTGCGATTTTCGAATTTCCACTGTAATTGACTGATTCACTCCAAGATTCTGCTGCGCCCGTGTTCAAGTACATTCCTGCCATCACCTGTTACCTGTTAAGAACCATCCTTCTTCTAAAAAACAGGTATTTATCCTTTTCCGCTCCGGCTGCAAGTAAAACTCAGTTTTCTTTGTTTTTCGCTGAATTAGTGATTAAAAATCATCACTGAGTCTTCCCCAGAGGTTTTAAAACTGTGTAATTGCTCCTTGAACCAACAAATTGTGCCAATTTCCTTCATTTTAGAAATCCCGCCCGGCCTGTGAGGAAAACCAAAAACCTCTATTTTGAATCCACAAGAACCAAAATGGAGGTCCCGGCAGCTCTGAATATCACTCCACTGAATGCTCCTCACCGTGAATTGGAATATTTACCTTTGATAGATGAAGATTTCCAAATTAAAGACTTGCATTTTGATGAAAGTCCCCTATTGAGTTATTGTCGCTGCAAAGACGAATACTCAAAGGGGCAAGATCTTATAGGGTTGTGGGAATCCAATCTCCCAAGGTATCTCATCCCTTCAGTCATTTTTTTCCCAGAAATCATCCACTATTGCCATTCAAACTATGATCCCACTCAAAGGGCTGTAATAGCTCCTGATCAGAGTGTTCTGTTTCCCATTACTCCCCAGGCTATCAATGCAATGCTACACTTTGAACCAGACCAAGAACTGGCACCGTTGTCTATGGAAGAATTGATTGAGAAGACTAGGCAATTAACCCCAGAAAAGCTAAAATCCATGTGCCAGAATTTCATGTTGCCTGAACATCAACCTAAGGGGTCTCCTCCCTATGGTTTTTATTATTTCAATCAATTGGGAAGACTCATCCTTAATATGATATCTTTTGTCTTGGGATTCAATACTAGTGAATATGTGGATGAAATAACATTGGTTTTACTATCTATCTTTACTCCTGGACAGCCTCCTGAAGTTAAATATGACTTTGCCTCTTTCATAGCCAATAAGATCCATGATCAGTTCATGAGGCTAGATGATGAGAAAGTTTTCAAATATTCCTCAGTTATTTATCATCTCATTATCTTCTATCAATCAGAAAAGTTCCCTTTCCCTGTTAAAAATCTTGATGCCAAGGGAAACCCCAGGTCAGTTATATTTTGGTCTCCCATAATTCATTCTTCCTCTGATTCTCCCTATTCCTACACTGAGTTCATTGATCAGTTTGTATATCCTGCAACAACTTTGTTAACAGGAATCTCTCCCCCAAGGCTCAGTAATGAAATAAAAAAGACCTTGCAACTTTCAAGGACTTATAAAGTTGGGGATTGGTATTTGTATCAAAACCATACAGTCATCAGAATTTATGGATGTGAATTACATCCATTCAAGTTACCAAAGTATGTACCCATGAGACTATTTGCCTTGGAATATTTCAGGCAAATGAACAATTCAGATGTGATCCATTTTTGTAGTGTGAAAAAGAAAGCTCAACTCCGGATTAAAAGCCAATTAGGTCCCTACATCTGCAATTCTAGAGAGGCTGAGCGAGAAGCAGAGGATATATTACAAAACAGCTGCAAATTTCAAAGAAGTTTTCGTTGGGTTCCTTATGACCCATTTGGTTTCATCTGTGAAAAAAGATTAAAGAACAAATCTTCCCCTTATATCCACCACAAGATTCCTGATATAGAGCAATATGCTAACCAAGATGAATGGGTGGAAAAAACACTTGTTGAAGAAGAAAGTGCAGAAGAAAAAATGAATAAAGTTATGAAAGATCTTCAAAATAAATATGACCTAGAATCTTATGGTCAAGTGCAGGTACCCCAAATTGGTACATCTTCAGCAGCAAATCCACAACAGAGATTGCAGGAAGGCAGTCCACCAGTGGCAGCAGAGACAAAAGGTAAAGGAAAGGAACCTGCATTACAGGTGATTGAAACTTTAGTCATGACAAAGAAACCACAAACTTCCAAAGCACCTGAACAATCACAGGTTTCTCCCACTCAGGGAAAGCACACACAAGTTCCAGAGTTACAAACTCCATCAAATGTGGAAATAGGTAAGAAAAGGCAAGTTCCAGATACCACACCTCCTAAAGAGCCTTCAGGAACACATCAAGCTAAAAAACATAAATCAGATCCACTTCCAGAAGTGGAAATCATAGATGAAGTGTTTGATGATGGGAGGGAAGACAATCAACTAACTGGCACAGTTAGTGAAACAAACACAGGACAGAAAGGGAAAGCTTTACAAAAGCAATTAAGTACTGAGGTATCCTCTTTCAGACCACCAAAAACAGATACAGGGGATATTAAAAGAACCTTCATTAATATTAAAGCAAAGAATGATCCATTAAAGATGAAGGTATATGATCAATATATGAAAATGGCTCCCCATAATCAAGAAAGGCTAATGTCGGCATTTGACATGTCACAAGGCAAAATGATAATGAGCCACTTCAAGTCAAAGGTGCCAAAACCCATTACTGCAGTTGATTACATCAGGACAAATTTTGAAGTTTTGGCAAAGGATATCCATCCTCTGGACCAGATAGAGCTACACAGACAAAATGGGGAAATGGTCCATTCTACTCTTACCAATAAGGCCATGGCAGCTATAACGCTGCAGGATTCTTTGAATAACACAACTGCACAATTGCAAATTGAGAAGGCCTCTTCAGAGGCCAAAGATAATAGAATAAAGTCTTTAGAAGACATAATCATTGGTTTGGGTCACAACCCCAAAGACATTAAAAGTATTGAGGCATTAATAAAGAATAAAGATGATGACATAGCTGCACTGAGAAAGCAGCTAAAATTTCCAGCCTCAAGGCACCCTCAGACCCAAGAAGTTCTAAAAGGGAATTCACAGGAAGAAATAATGGAGTTGCTCCTAAATATGACTGAGCGACTAAGTGAAACGGAGAAGGAATTGGAACAAGCTTTGCAGGAACAGGAAACTATCAGGCAGACATCAACAACAGGTACTACAACAACATGTCAGCAAACACAGCCATCCCAGGTAAACACTTCTGGTTTGAGTTCTGATGAATTAATAAAACAGATGGAAAGTCTACAACTAAGGGTCACAGAACTCCAAACCACGAAATTGCAATTAGTAAAATTGGAGGAAAAATATGATACATCTAAAAAGACAGTTGCTGATAACACCAAGGAAATAAAAAGGTTAGAAAAATTGGTTCAGGCTTTGGAAAAAGATCTTTCATTGGAAAATCCTTTAAAGGAAATAAATGACATTCTTTGGGGTAATATCATTGAGTTAATAAAGGGTATTTGGCCCTCTATTCAAGCTATTTTTGAACAGAATGATTTGGTTAAAATAGCCCAAGAAGAAATAAACATAACCAGAAATGAATTAAGAGGCAGGCCTGAGCAGGCCAATCAGCTTATTCAATTTTTGAACACCCGGACAAAGCAACAACTGGCAGTTTTGGGGATTGAAGACAGAACCGGCACAGTTTTGGAAATAAAGAGAGTTTTCATCAAAAGAACTTTCATGCAGAATTTAGAAAGGAAGTGCACAGATATTTTGGTTGATATCAATATTTTCAGAGAGAAATTTCAAGCTTTCTTGGACAGTGGGTTACCAAGTCCTATGCTCTCAGAGGATCAAATAATGGACTTAGAAACCTATGTAAAGAAAATAAATGCTCATGCTCAAAATACAGCTGCTTGTTCTCCTAGTTTACCACAATCAACATTACCAACAGGGAGAAACATCTATGATAGAGTGAGGAATTTATGTCATTTGGAACATGAAATAAAGTATCTATTTCCTAATGAGCCCACCTTTTACAAACTCACAGAAGCAGATGAGACATTGAGAAAACTCAAAAGGACTGTGATACCAGATGATTCATGGTGGAGAGACTTATTAGAAATTCTATAAAAGTTATTTTCAGGATGAGAATTTATCTTTACTATCAGGTAAATGGTAAAAATGAGTACAGATGAAAGAGTATCAGTTACACAGGTTAAAGAGTATCTGTGAAGACAAAGAGTATCAAACAAGCAAAGAAATTACTTCAGAAGACAACAACAAGCTCTTATTCATCACTTGCCTCCAGCACATCCATAAAGAAAGGAAACAGCACATCAGCAGTTACTTATTATTCTATCTACGAGACCATTTGTCTCCTGTTTACTTGTAAATTAATCCTTAGTCACCCCAAATTATGGGCTAGGATAGTGTGAGATATTTTCAATTATTTAGTGTATAAATAAACCCTCAAAGAGAGTATTGAGGGTGGATTCTATTACTCTGCTGTAACATTGAGATTTTCGGAATAAAAGCATTTTGGAGAAATTTATTTGTGGCTTACTGGATGACGGTTTAAAGCACTGGACTTGTTGCAGGATTCATGTGTTGGACTACAGTTCAATAAGTTTTCTACCCTTTTGTCTGAAATTTTATATTAGTTTATAATATCATCATATCCATTTCTGAATAATTTACATAAAGGATTGAATCAGAATTTGCTTAATTGTACTCTGATTTCAAATGTGGTTGTTCTTAATGTTTTCTTCTAAATTAGTTATAAGCATGAATTCTTAAATGCTCTTTCTTTGCTAATTTAAACATTGTTGATTACTATAATAAAGAATTCTTCATTGCTCTTTGTTTGTAGTCATCTCATTTCTTTCTTTTGAACATGGTGAAAGATTCTTAGCTGCCTTTCATCCCTTCAAGATCATCCCATCCACTTTAAATTTTAAGGATTTTTCTCTGTCTAGCTATCTTGCCCTGCAATACCATCTTGTGTTTAGAATAGAAATCCAGTAAAACCATCCTTTGACTCCATATCCCAATGGACTGAAAGCTCTCAACCTTGCCCTTAGTTTGTGGATTCCACCATTTTCCCAAAACAAACTTTGAATCTATAACTAGCCTAAAACCTTCTAAGAACAAAGATAAATTATAAAGAGAGAGTCCTCTCTGGATGCAGATTGGCTAGATTCTGCATCTAAAAGATTGGTTTGTGGTTACCTCGGGTATACTTTCCTCTTACACAACTTCTAGGAAAACCTGAGTGATAAAAACCTCGATTCACAGGTTTGGGATACATTGAAGGATAATTCTCGAAGGTTTCAGAAGATTCTAATACATGGTTGAAACCATTGGGGAAAGAGAATGATGTGAATACTTAACCATCATCCTATGAAAATGCACATTGCCGAGAAAGAGTCGAGGTAAGATATTATCACCATCTCCAGATGCGGATGATGGCTCGAAGTGATGGGACTTATGTCCCTTGGTGGATCCCGAGGGCGTTCACTTGCTGCGGCCATATGGCCCCCTACAACGCCATTACTCACACATTAACTTCACCAACCCATTTTTTTATCACACCATTTGCCGCGCCTGTCATCTACCTTGCCTTGCTGGGTCATTTGGCTATGGATTTCATTCTGTAGAATTCATCTGCTTGTTGTGTTTTTTGTAGTCCTCCTTCTCCCATCTGTGGAATTTTCCCCCCTGCTTGCACTGTTCCAAGTGAATGCACCCAAACAGGTCGACGTTGCTCCATCCTGGGTTGCTTGGAAACTCTTCCAGGTTTCCACTTCACCCAGACCAGCTACTGTCATCTCAATTTCTGTTTGCCTTCTCACGCAGATGATTCTCAGAGATCTCCGTTGCATCCTGACTGTTCCTTCTACCCCAAGCACTCCTGGCTTTGTGCGGCCTCAATGCCTCAGCTCAGGCAGAGAATGCATTGTAGGCGTGGAACGAGCAGAGGGCGCTCTTCCCGCCCTTGCCCTTCCATTAGCTCGCCCTCAGCATATTCTGAGGAGGACGTTGTTTGGAGTTTGCATTTGGATTCTGGGCGTCATAGAGGCAACTCCTACCCTCTTGGAAGCACTCACTCTGTTCCGCCTTCACCGCCTCCTTCACCTGTCTCTCTACCTGCCCCCCCTACTTCTAATTTTCCCACCAAGCCAGCCCTCTGCTAGTCTTCAAAATGGGCGGAATTCTGCTTCAATTTCTCCTCAAACAAGCATGTTCTCACTTCTTTCATCACTGTCACTATTTTCGAAGAATCCCCTATCCCAGCTCCAGCTTCAGTGCCCCGCCCTGCCCCTATTCCGCCTGACCCTCAGCCCTCACATGAAAATATTGACATTCCAGCCCCTGTTGAGCCCATGGGCATTGGTCATTCCATTCTTGTAATGGAAAACTTGCAGGTAGACTTCTTCAGCAAGAGTGGCGTTCCAGAGAAGGACAACGATGATGGAGAAGCTGAGTTTGGTTGCAGGATTGTGGAAGAAACAGAGTCCCCTACTCCTGAACGGTGACTTTGATCTCCCTCAGCTTGCTTTGGTACAGATTTTTGACCTCATGGAAGATTTTTTTGGTTTTTTGAGTTTATATTCAGCTATAAAAGCTGTAGGCTATTCCATTTTACTGTCTCTTGTTGTATCACAGTACTTTCACTATTTTACCGGTTTCCCTTCTAAGGGTGGTGGACTTCATTTTAAAAGAACTGGTTTCCCACTATGGGCAGTTTAGTTGCTAAGGTTAAGCTTAGACATCAAGCCCAGTTCTCAGGCTCACACAGCTGAAACTGGCGCAGTTTTTTACTATTATGTTTTATAAATATATTTAGTTTTACCCAGAAAAAAAAAAGATATTATCACCATGATTGCACCAGAGACAAATAATAAAGGTATAACAAGTCTCGGTATTCGAGTGGTCATTTTGATTACAAGAATTTTGTTAATAATTAACATAGATCATGGCATCGAAAAACATGTAGTTTTTTTGGATCACATAACCATGTATTTTCTGGGTGATAGAAGAGAATGGAAGCACGAAAGATGATGAGGCGTGAAAGGGCTTCTCCACCATAGGAAAAGAAGAAGGTAAAGCAGATCTGGAGGAAGAAGACTCATTGTAGTCATTGCGATAGAAGTGGCCTTCAAAGAGCCATGTGTTGGAGGCTCCATCCAGAGTAGTGTATCAAGGGAAAAGTGTCCATACATGAACTAGTTGAAACAATTGTTCGAAAAACAAATGCACCAAAGAGAGATGACCCATTCGCTTTAATAAGGGAGATATGGTTTTTCTATGTGTTGTAGTGTGTTGTGGCCTTATTTAGTAAATCATGTGTTTCTCATCACTTGTGAAGAGAAAATGATGATTTGGCCTTCTATTGATAGTTGGGGTATTGATTCCATTTTAGTGTAAGCTTGACCACTGAGTATGTGTTATAAAATCGTGGCAACTATGGGATGCTTGGGTCATAGTTGGTCATGTAATTAAGCATGTAAATTGTAAGAATATTGTACTACAGTTTTGCAGAGGATGCAAGTGTCGGCTCATCGCTTATGGCTCTGAAGAACAAAGATGAAGGAGAATGAAGGGTGGCTTTTCAAGACACTTGTGGTGCATACAAGGTACAAAGCAGCTGTAGATTATTTTCATGCTTTTGGTTGACCAAAAGCTCCTCATTGGGGAGGATTGATCCAGGAGGTTCTAGACACCCTTAAGAGACCAAGAGGGATCATAAATGGTAAAAATTCAAAGTGGTCAGTTTTCTCTTGAACTAGGCTCAGATTGAAGTTCTTGTTGCCCTGATTCCAACGGTGCGAACAGATCTCCAATCTGAGCTTGTATGAAGAAGTTAGAGCAAGTCAAAATTTTGTTCAAAGTTTGGTAGTGGGCCACGTTTAAATGTCCCACAATTTCACCATCAACTTGTAGGGAACCTAGCACCCGAGAAGTAGGAAAATAAGTGGCCTAGATAAAATGCCCGATGACTCTTATTTTCATTAAATTCCAAAACAATTATTTTCTTTTAAGAAAGAAAAAAAAATATAAATATAGGGTTGGTGGGCTTCCACCGCTACTACAACTGCATGGATCCGCATCATAAGTTTTGAATGGATAGATTGGGGGTGGGCCACCATTGGCAGACCCAGCACCTCGGAACCACCACTTTATATAAAACAAGTTGTTGGGGGGCAAGTTGTCAACCCCGCCACCCCTGGACCACACTACATATAAAATGAGAACTACCAACATATACGATAGGGTGCGGTTGCATCAAGCCACATGAAGCGGACCCGCCCACCGCCTAAGGCTTTTAATATACAACAATAACCAAAATGGGAGGGGTGGTATTTGACCCCTCGACCCCTACTCCACCATTGATGGAGTTAACCAGTGCACTAGTGGAGGTGCTTTGCACACTATGCCCAAAACCTTATATAAAAATCATCATTTCTACAGTGCTCTCAGGTAGAGCAGTAGAGCAGAGTGGAACCACAAGGCAAGGAAAGTGTAGAACCTTGCCCAGAGAATAATGAGGGGCATCAAAAATATTCCATCAGGTCCAAAAGTTGCTACAATCATTTTTTGAAAAATTTTACATCGAGTTTACACCTCTTGGTAATAGGAACTCGATGGAGATGTCCATTTCGGTAGCAAAGCTCCCCATTTTTCAACCATTTTCTATATTGGAGTGATGTTGTTAGATTCCCAAGTGTGGATAGTTGATTTTATGCCTCTCGACATCATGAATTTGATGGTGCAGCCAGATTCAACAGCTGAGCATCCACTTCTTCATCCACCTCAAGGGGTTGAGGTATATGTAGTATTGATATCATGTGCCTCTTTTATTATTTGATGTGAGATGTCATATGTTGTTTAAGCCCTTGTTTGATGTATGTTGTGGCATCTATGTTTCTACTTCATGTGAGATGTATTCACCATGGATTTTTATAATCCCTACATAACCTTGTTGAAGGGATCCTCATCATCGTCTTGTGTGATATTATGTCATGTTGATAGTAGGCCTATTGTGAGTGAGAGTTCCTGTCTTGGAACATCTCATGGAGAGACAAGCCACTAATGTTGAGGGCATATATCCTTGTATGACAGAAAACACAGTCCATGTATATCATCACCATTTCCAACACAATACGAAGTGGCCTACCCCATATTGACATCGGGCCTAGAGACGTAGTCCAAATTGGATGAATTCCATTATCATCGTCTCATGTTCTTATGTTGCCGATTTTGTGATGTTTCCTCATACTTAAAGCATGCATATGTACTCCTTTCATGTGCAATTCTAAACACATCACAGAAGTAAAATATCATGGGTAAATTTGGTAACTGACGAACCCCAGATTAGTGGTTGCAGAAATACAATTGAAAAAACCTAAGTTTTTTGGTGAACTTTCCCCATTCAGGAAGGAGGAGGATCTAAAGGGAAGGTAGTAGTGAAATACGTAGAAGAAGAAATATCTCTATCTCTCAAGTATTCAACCTCTAAGGTGTGGGGAAAACCTCACATTAGCTCTACCTTCCAAGTGCACATGTTCCCACTTACACTCTTCTTGTTAAGTTTTATTTTATTATACTATAAATACTTCCCCTATATTTCTAAGCCCCCATCTAGCAAAGGTAGGCCAAGTAAAATTAACTTAGAGAGTATTTATGAGTACATCAAATCCTTAGAAAGACGAAGAGAAGAAAGAGAAAACCATTTTAAACTATAACTAACAACAATGCTTGACAATAACCATAGATCTTTAGAAAGTAAAATAATCACACTCTAAATTGAAATCTATAAAATGAAAGGTAAAATTCAAGAAATTGAACATAATAAACATGCAATGGTTGGAGAAAATGACACCCTGAAAAGTGAGATTAAAAATCTCAAAGAACAACCACATAATAACTTGATCCTAAATAACGCATAAAATAACTTAGATATTAAACCTATCAAAGAGTAAATTAATAAAGTAGTTATAGTTGATTATGAATGCCACAAATGAGCCTTGAATCTTATAATTGCGGGTTTAGAATAAAAAAACAATGAAAACACATTAGAAATAGTTAAAGAAAAATTAAACACAAAATCTCAAATTGAAACAACTTATCTTACGGAGGAAGTAAGGGTTGGAAAGATACTTAAGCATAAACACAAACTCATTTGTGTCAAGAGCGGTTGTAATGAACATAAATTGGATATAATCATGAAATCTTCCAGCCTAATAGGAATAAGAATCTTCATAAATGAATATCTCGTTCTAGAATAACAAGCTAAACTTAGGAAAGAAGTCCAAAAGGTCAAGGAGGAAATACAGGCAGGGAAATGGTAAATCATTAGGAATATGAAAACTATTATTAGAGATAAAGTCTCAAGCACGAGTGATAAATAGGTACTCGCGTCCCTTTGGATCCTCTTATGGAATTCTTGTGGCTTTCCATGGTGTAAAGGTTCTATGTTAAGTTGGATCCCAAGTGATATTAAGTGTATTATCTTAGTTGAAACTTAGGAACATGATGAATCAATGGCCCCTCACCTTGATGGTTTCACTCTTTGGTCTGTTTGAAATAAGAAATCCTCTCGGAGGGGTTTTGGTGGTATAACCTCTTATATAAGGAATGTTGTTTCCTCTCACAACCAACTTCATAAAATTGACCCCTTCAATCAATACATTTGGATCGAAATATTTGATTCTACCACCAATAGGATAATTCTTGCAATATGTTATTTTGTTCCTATCAACTCTACATCTTATAGGCATAATAAATTGGATAATAATTGTCCTTTCAATACTTTAGAAAAAGACATCTTCAACCTGAGAAAGGATGGCAATTTTTTATTGGGAGACTTTAATGCTAGAACTGCTACTAACCAAGCCATTGTGTTAAGTAACAACTCTAACCCCGACCCCTTGTGGCTTAATGAAGATAGAAACTTAGTTAATAAATTAAAGATAAAATCTCAATACATTATCGAGAACTTATTGTGCACTGAGTTCCTCAAAATTTTTAGTTTTGAGGACCTGATAATTTGTAATGGTATTAATAAGTGGCCCCTCTTTGGTCATATGACATGTTTCCATGGGTTGGGTAGCAGTGTCATTTATTATATGATTTTTGACACCCTCATGCTCAGCCATATTATAAAATTTGGGCTACTTAATATATTCGAGCAAGACTCTAACCATGGACCTCTGTCTCTATCCCTCAATATTTCTATGCATAACACCCACATGTAGGAGACCAATGAAAGAAAAATACACATTTTCTTTGATAGAAGTAAATTCGACATATTCTTAATGAATCTAGAGAGGAATTTAGGCTCCATGAATTATAATAATAACATTGATAAAATTTATTATGATTTCACTACTATCCTTTCCAATACCATTAGAAAATTCTCTAATGAGACTTCGCTTAATCACACTAATAGAAATTTCAATTCATGTTATGACAAAGATTGTAATATTTCTAGGAAGGTGATCAAAGACGCTCTTAGTGAAATCATTAAGCACTGAAATATCAATATAAAAAAAAATATCATCAAGAGGAAGAAAAGGTCATATATTAATAAAATACAGGATTATCTTCTCCACCTTTCTAAAGTCGTACCCAAAAATTTTGGTGGAATGTGCTTGTTTGTAAAACCCAAGATAATCATTTTATCCCCTCAGAAAAATAGGACAACTATCTTAAGAAGTAGTATGTCTCTACAGACACTATGGGAACCACCTTAATCACTCATATTAAGGAGGATTTATTCTCTCTGGATGATGTGGAATCTGGTATTAATAACCTCACAAATGGGAAAGCTAAAGATATTGAAGGTTACCAACCCGATATCCTTAAAATGAGAATATCTATCCTCATTCCTCATCTCCATAATCTTCTCAATCTGGCTGTAACAAATGGCTTCCATAAGCTTTGGACATAAAGACTTATTGTTCCTATCTCTAAAAATGGGGACAAAAGTGTTCCATATAACTATAGGACCATTATTATTAGCCACACCCTAGCCAAGATTTATGAGATCATTTTGGAAAAGAAGCTTAGCCTTTGGCTTGAAAGCCAAGGATAAAAAGTTAAATGAAAAGCTAGTTTTAGGAGACACCACTTGACTATTGAACATCTTGTCACTCTCATAATCATTCTGGAAGAATGTAACAAAAGTAAAGATGATCTCTTTTGTTGTTTTGTTGACTTAGAAAATATTTCGACATTTTTACTCGAGATTAACTTTGGGAGACTCTTAAAGAGATCATGCTCCCTCCTGAGATGAGGATTGCGGTGGTCCATCTCTATGAGACCATCATTTCCAAGCTTAATATCAATGAGGGGTGGTCTAAAGACATTAAATTAAATATTAGAGTTAAGCAAGGGTGTCCCCTATCCCCTACCATTTTTGGCATATATATCAATAAGCTAGATATATATATATATATACATATCTATATATATATATATATATATATATATATATATATATATATATAAGTGTGTTTAATGAACATTAAATCAAAAAATATCACCCACAGTACTTTCGTGTATAACAACCAATTCTTAAAGTAGGTTTCTCCTTATAAATACTTGGGCATCGACTTCCCTCGTTAGCTCAATTGGAATTATAGAATCGAGAAAAGGATATTGGAGGTTGGGAAGTTTATTATGAGCTTGAAAAAAATTGTAATTTATTCAGTATTTACATTTGGAGTAAAAATAGGTTCCTATTTGAGACTCTCACCATGCCTATTTTCTTATACGGATGTGAATTTTGGGGTTTTAGTATATCTAAAGAGTCTTGGAGGAAGATTGAGATGATTCAAAAGAAATTCAAAACATACAAACTTAAGATCAAGGGAAATACCCACTATCCTATCCTACTGATTGAATTTCTTTTGTCCCCCATTGAGAGTATGACTGTGTTTAGATATCTAATGTATAAGAAGAATATTTACTACATGGAATCCAAAAGGTTCCCAAAAAATTCTTCTAATTATAGCAAAAACCCCCACCTTCGCCTCAAGCGTGGGTGGCATAAATATGCCCATTCTTGTCTCAACCATTCGGGAATTAAGGAGGAGCTCAGTATGGGTGTTAGGGCCATATATTACTAGTGTATTCCATTATTTTTGTTAGTATAGCCCCCTTATTGTTATTGTTGTACCCCTATAGTCCCCATATTGTTATTATTGTGCCCTTACATTATTATTGTTTGTTTAGATAGGATTATATTGTGACCCCATGGAATCCTATATATAGAAAGGAGGTTTTTTCATTTTTTTCATCCAATAATTGTTCATTTATGTAATTTAAAGGAAGTTTCCCCCTCAAAAAGGCTTATTTCTAAGTCATTGATCTCTCTTTTCTTCTATTTGGGAGTTTGTTTCATAACATTTGGTATCAGAGCTTTGGATTCTAGGGTTTTTCTACTTCAAACAGGTCATCGTGGAATTTTTACTATAAATTTTTTCCTACGAAGGTTCAAAAGCTAAAAAAAACTTGTTATCATCATTATTTTTTTTTTTTAAACTTGGACAGTTTACATTGTTCCTAGTCATGGTATTAGATAGGTGTTGGGTCATTTCATACTTTAAAGGGTAGGTGATAGGGTGATAGTCTCAAAGGTCTCATTTTCATATCCAAATAAAGTTTGAAAACCTTATTTCATGGTTTAAATATCTTATACCTTGTTTAGAAGTCATATCTTAAACCCTTTAAAAAAAAAATTGGAATTAGCCATGAAACCACACTTTCGTAGCACAGACAATGTAAAAAACCTGTTTTGCACTATGAAAGTGTGGATTCATAGTGGGTCATGTCAAATCAGAAAATTATTCAAATTCCGTTAGTTTTTCATCATGAGGTGTCAGTTAGGGGTCATTTCTAAGGCATGCAACTATCCAAATCCATCATTTCAATTGTAGGGTCATCATGATAGGTAATTTCAAAACTCGAAATGGCTGGTTGGTTTCTTATTGTAGTTTGCATGTAAAAAAACATTTCAATAGATTGTTTTCAAGTATAAATATTATGGAATCTCACACCCGAGCTTCCATTATCCTTTATCAAGCGAGGCTGATTACCAAATCAAGCAAGGCTAACTGTTTTTAAATCAAGCGAGGCTGATTATTATAGGTTTATAGGAAACACACAGAAATTCAAGGGAAAATATGAAAAAAGAAAAGAAAAACCACAGGTCTAGACATTGTTTAAGAACAAAGCCTGAAAGCACAGAGGCCCTAGCCAAAGATAAATCAGTATTGGAAGCTTTCAAGAAGACAGGGTGTTAGAAATTTTGTGAAAAATTCCAAGGATGACACAGTCAGGTGACAAAGGAGTTTGCCCTACATTTCACTGGCTCAAACACAAAAGAATCCTAAACTTGTCAATTACTCCTGAGATCATAGATTTGGTGATAGAGATTCTTAGGGGGAAAGAGAGATGGTTCAAAGGCTTTGGATTTGACATGCAATAATGTAAATTATTTCTAAAGCCCGAATTTGTAGAAACAAACTTAAGCAAGCCAATTCCAAGGAGCTACATCAAAGACACTTATGCAAATTTTATCTTCAACATCCAGAGGTATTTTACCTATGAGGAAAGGTACCATAAAGTATATTCATATCATTTTAAACTTCTATTTCACTTTACTGGCATGATTTCTCTAGATTTTCCATTCTTTTTGTATATAAGTATAGCTAAGATGGCAGGTAAGGTGAAAATGAAATCTCAAGGATGTGCAACTTCCCTTTTTCATCATGGTCTAATTAAACTCATAGTTTTACATGAAATCTAAAGGATCAAAATGGAATGGTCATCATTTTTGTTTTTATGTGGTTTTGGAGTGGAAACACAAGCTACAGGCATTATCCCTAAGGCTAAAGAAATCCCACCAGCAGAAACTAGTAAGCCTGTAATGACAAGGTAAAAAGATTTGTTAAGCTAAAACATAGAAAGTGGGTGAAAGAGCATGTGAGTAAAGCATCAGTGGTTATTATTGAGACTCCTCAACCTACAAAACAAAATATAGCTGAATTTAAAGAAACGACACAAGAAAAAATAGTTAATAAACCAGTTCAAAGGAGATTGACTAGAAGTAAAATTGCAAAGGAAAAGGGTAAAGTAGTGATTTCAGGAGAGAGTCCAGGCTTAAAAGGTAACTTAAATGATATTTTACAAGCCATTGATATAGGCAGATTTCATAAAAAATTTATGAAGGAAAACCAAAGAAGATGAAATCTTCTAAGAAACTGGAATTCGAGGATGAGGTTGCAGCATTTGTATTGAAGCCCAAAAAGCCTTTAACCATACAATCCAAAAATATGCAAGAGATTAATATTGAGTTAAAGAAAACAGAGGAAGCATCCACTGTTTATGAAGATTTTATAGAACTTTCATTACTTGAAGGTGACAAAAACAGAGCATTTTCCACTCAAACAGAAAAAACCAGTTATGAAGAAACGGAAGAAAAGTTGAAATTAGCCAATTGTGAAATTGCTAGACTAAGGAAGAGAGAAATAAGGCATGCTTCTGAAAAGACAAATTTCAAGAGTATAAATGCTCTCTGGGAAGTTCAAAGGGTTTCCAAACCAGAAACAATCAATAGTGAAGCTCAATATTTTACTTGGACTGTACCTGCAATTAAAGAAGCCAGACTTGTGAGAATGATGAATTTTCAATTGAGGGCTACCAACAGGAAATTGAGGAGAAAGATTGAAGACCTAGAAATACAGCTGACAAAATCTGAAGAGAAGCTATAGCAACAATGAAACAGGGAAGTAAGTGATAAATCCTTAAAACAGTTTTTTCATTAAGAAGAAGATCATTTTTGAAGAAGAACATATTTTAAACCCAAGTTATTTTTCTTCTTGATGTTGATATCAATATTTGAAGAATTTCAAATATCCTAAAAATGTAAAATTTTGAAAACCGTGTTAAAGGGAGCATACACAGCAGTTTCGTAGCACGCTACAAAACTACTGAAGATGAATTTTGGGCATTTTATACATGTATTTTGGAGGTAAGAACCGTTGGGTTTCAAGTTTTGGTGTTGCTGGTGGAAAGATCAGGATCACAGATGAAGACTCAGATTGTAAAGCATAAGAAATAATGGTTAAAATAAATTTTTTATAGTGATATAAAAACTGCGCTATGAAAACATGCTATTTTCGTAGCGCAGACATATCTTATATCCTTTCCCATTTTTTCGAGGATATATTTTTCAACAAGTGGAAGATTGAATTTTTAATGGAATATTAGCACATTTGACCTATATGAAATAGTCATCAATGCCAGCAAAGCTTCTCGAAGATAAGCATGGAGGTTAAAGGCTAAAAAGTAGGAACTCTCTCTGCTAGTTTTTAGGACAGTTATGTCATGAATCAGTAGGGTTTACAACAAGGTTGGAGGCATCATAAAGGTCGAAGACATGGATTAGAAGTTTTCAAAGAAAGCATTGAAGGTTTAGATAAGTTTGTTTCAAACATTTTAGGAGTTTCACTCCTATTTGTATTAGGACTCTTAGAAGACAGTTTAGTTTTTAGTATGTAACTAATAGTTTGTTTGATGAATCGAATAGGTGTCAAAGATAGAATTCGAATTCTACTAATGGTGGGTCATGGAATCTAGGATTGTAAAGGCTATATATGAAGCATTAGGTCGAATTCATCAGGGTTGGAATTTTTATTAGAAAAAGAAACTGTGTTACTATATGTCACTGTGCTCTTCTCAACTTAATACATAGATTGGTTTTTCTACTCAGGATTCTCAAGGGGTTTATGTGTTTGATATTTCTATGGAATTTTTCAATTACCTATTTGAAGCAGTATAAGCATGTTACTTAGAATTCATTGGATAAATCTCTAACTTCCTTCACATGCTTGTAGACTGTGTTTATTCACTCTGTTACTCTTTCACTTATAAACCTAAACTCCAAGTGCCTTGACTTCCATGTTTAGCTGATTATGATGTTTTGTTGAAGACTAATTTGACTCCATGGCCCAATATATGTTTGCTAATCTTTAATTCAACCAGTTATACATTTTTGTCCATTTCTATTTTCTAGAGTTAGCGATCTAATCATTAATTAAAATTCTTAAACCTATTGAGAGAGCCCTCTCAGGCTGAGGAGGCTAAGCCTCAGCCAAAAGTTTCGTTTGAAAGAATTACTCAAATTCTACTTGATCTACAGCCTATCAGGGTAATATTTTGTGATAACAAAACCCATTTGTGCTGAAATTGGGAGGAACTTCATGGAAAAATTTCAAATCTTGATTCACAATATTTTTGGAGATATGCTCTGTGGAAGTTATGGTTTTTGCAGGCTCCTAAATTTCATCTCAAAAATGTAACCTTGGGAAAATCGTCATAACTCTCTCTTTGAGCATTGGATTGGAATTTTTTAAAATGTGAAAAAAATTACACGGACTATAGTTTCGTATCTATCAATTTGAGAGATGAAGGAGGAAACAGTGACATGTGGCCTGTTGTACAAGTTGGCTCTATTGAATGAGTCCATAATTAGGTAATTGTGGGAGATTGGGCATAAATTTTCCTTGAAGAATCCAAATCAAGTCTGACCTTTGGCATTGGAAAGAAGATTCAAAGATCTACTAAAGGATTGAGGATAAAATCTTGGGTATCCAAAATTACATAGATACATGAGTTTCAATATCGAGCTCTAAAAAGAAAGAAAAATGTGTGTATTTTTTTTTAATTGCAGAAGTTTTGTTTGAAAAATAAATTTGAAGTGATTCCCAGGGCATATTGAATCATATATACCAGTATTGGGTTCTGAAATGCCTTCTAAAAATAATTAATCACCCATTAATCCATTAGAAGGCTCTACTATGACTCATGAAGAGGAATAAGTGCAACATGATATATCAAAATTACAATACCAAGTGCAACAAATTTCGCTCTCGCAAAGAGTAACAAAAAATGAAATGGATGGTTTGAAGAAAGGTGTGGAAGCTAAGATGGATGGTTTGAAGAAAGGTGTGGAAGATAAGATGGATGGTTTGAAGAATGGCATGGAAGCTAATATGGATGTCGTGGAAGCTAAGATGGATGACATGGAAGCTAAGATGGATGGTATAGAAGGAAACATGGATGATTTGAAGAAAGGCGTGGAAGCCATTGGTATCGAGATATGAAAAATATTCAAACCCTTTTTCCACATAAATTATCAGTCTGGGTGAGTTATTTATTTCAAGACTAACGCGCATAGTATATGCAAGAGAAATAACATAACTTGTTATTGAATCACCCACTTAATCAGTGAAAACAAGAAAACTACTATAACATCAATTAAATATGGATTGCAGAATTATAAAATTATTCACAGCAATTACAGAATCATACCGAAACAATAATTACAATGATAAACCAAAATATGAAATTAAAAAAAAAGGAAAATAACACAGCATCTTATCAGAAGAGTGGGCCCAACTCTCTGATTAGGGCTGCAGAAAACTCACAGCTCACAATAGAACATCAAAACACTTCATTCAATTGATTAAAGGCACTTCTGTTACAATATTCATTCCTACTTGACCCCAACTCACAGCTCAGAGGCCCTTTTTATAAAAATGCTCAAGGAACTGTAACTTCCCTCTAACAACTAAATATATACAATTATACATATGTTACAACAACAACCTATTTGCAAAAAGGAAACCACGAAAAGTCTGAAAATATAGCTTTGTAAGTACGAATTTGTTGCATTGTTGAAGCATTCTAAGATGGCATTGAGAGTTCAGGGTTGCTTCATGGGTTGCAAGCGTAATTCCTTTTCCTTTTCCAAGTCTATGGATATAACAAAGTTAATACTTGCAAAGTTAAAACCTCCATGACTATTATTTCATTAATTAAGTATTCCAGATAAGACAATGGGAATGGTTTTACCTCGTGTGTTTTAGAACATTTAATGACACAAAGAGATAGAAAGGTGGGCGAAAATGGGAGAGAAAAGTGTACAGATTTGGTACCCAATGTCTCCCTCCAATTGGTCTATCTGCATGTCCTCATGCAGCTCATCGTCTCCTCAGATCTGGGTTGGAGTGACTGTGGCTCGCATGATGTTGTGCGAGGTCATATTCTTCGGCCATCTCTATCCAAAGAGGTTTATAACCTTCCGTCATAACAACATCCTTCCACCAATATGCGCTGACATTGTATGCAGGAGTATATTGCTCTGCTAGCAACCAAATACCAGGAAACTGAAACCTTAGCCCCATCCACTGGACCCCACAATTCTGAATGCATGATACAAAACATGGCACTCTTTCTAATGCTTATGAAAAGTTTGGTGCTCCAAAAGGTTCTCGACTTCTGACGATTGATGATGACAACATCCACCTTCTTTGACAACTGGCTAGTTCTTCATTTCAGAAAGTTACTATCTATCCAACACAGAGGTCAACACACCATTTATGGGTTGTCAACATATGTCCCCTATATCCCTCAATCTGTAAAAAGGTAAAGTGCTTGTTATAAATTTTTTCTGCCTGGCCATGCTCCCTCCTCATCATTAGTGGCCTTGCAACTTGGTTTTGTTCAAACGTGTCATAGGCCTTTCTCCATTTAATCTAATTGATACTGTAGGATGTGAAGGCTCTTAAATTAATGTACCCCACGAATGGAATAGGGTTTAAGGCTTGATTGTACCTTAGGAAGTATCTATGCATGTAAAGTTCACACATTAAGTGCTGACCTATAATATCATGAATTTTTAGAATACAGAGGAACTAAATTGGATCCTCGATTTCGTGAAAAAATTCCTTATATATACTCTCAAGGCAAAAGAAAAGAAATTTTTCATGAAGGAATAAGGCATAACTATGTGCGGGAGGTCTACAGGACATTACCTACAGCACCAAGAGAAACATCTTCTCTTTATCTGATTGCAGTGTTTGCTATTGTTCTTCTAACTCCTCTATACTGCTCTGCTATTTTCTTTGCCTCTATCATGCTCTAACAAATTGGTCTATCTACCCTATGACAACCCTGATAGCCTGCTCTTGAACCCGCATTGTTTCCTTCTTATGTCCATTCACATCAGACTGCCACCTCTTAATTTCAGTGACTAGGAAGAATTCTTGGCCTTCAAAAACATGTTCAATCAGAGCAGTCTGTGTAGCCATAGAGGACACCTCAATTTTAGGCTTTACTTCCTTCCACTTATATACTTTTACCTTCTTCTTCAACTGGGATACTTCCCTCTTCAGCTTCGAACTTCTTTCTTTAATTGCATGGTTTCACCGAAATGAAACTAATACCTTTTCTTGAGAGGTAATCTTCATCTCTTACACTGTTCAACCCATTCCTGTTTGAAAATTAATTCATCCTTGAAGCTTGTAGCAGGCTCGGGAAGCAGTGGAATGTTGTTGATGTCATTAACTGATTTTTCTGTTAGGTACTAGTGGGACAATGATATCCTCCATTAATCGTTGGGATGAGTGAAACCTGCTCGCCCCTCTGGGCATCATGGACTCAAAAGGAGAATGGGGAATAGCTTCATCGTCCTTGTTTCCAACTTGGGCCAAAGTTTCATGCACTGATGCTTCAATATTGGTCAACATTGGTTCCTGTGGAGCAGTGTCAACTTTGTAGGTTATTTATTCTCTATTTCCATGTTCTTCATGCATTACTTCCTCTCTTGTATTCAATACTGGTTCTTATGGGACAGTGTCAACTTCATGAATTATTTCCTCCCTGTCTCCTTACTCTGACGAAATTAGGGGTGGTTCTCGTGTGATACCCCTGCTTGTTTCAATACTTATATCTACTTGGGAAGATGATGTTGTTTCTTGTGTAATAACATCACTTGCCATTCCTCTGTATGATGTTCTACCTTCCTGTTCTTCATTAATGAAATTTGATGACTGTAAGATAGTCTCAATGTGCACTATATCCATAATTCCTTCATCTATAGATTCTTCAGGCGAGGAGGGTTCTTTTGTAGTAGCCTCGACTGTATTACCAATTGTCTCCTCCATTCCCATCTCTTTCGGTTCTTCCTAATCAACCTCCATCTCCATTTCTTCCAGTTCCTCCTGGTCTATTTCCATTTCCTCTGATTGTTTTCTTCTGTTAAATTAGATGGAGGCGCTGGTTCTTCTTCCCTAGTAGCAATAACAATTTCTATCTCTTCTTCCAATGACCCGCAGAGTTCTGCCCAAGAAACTTGAAATGGAGCTATTGCATGCATGAAAAATAAACAAACAAATCCATGATTGGAGAGAACTATCTACATCTGGCATGAATTCTGAGTAGATTGTGCCATGTGTTGCAATTATTTTAGTAGAAAGAAATGTATGTTTAAGGAATGAACCTAGGCCTGCGGAAATTGAAGGTGGGCCAATATTTTGAAATGCTATTTGAACAGAGTTGTGAAGCATCCTTTGCGGGTTATGTATTTCATTACAAAACCTGCTACTTCGTTCCATGGATATGGTATAAATTTGTGCTCATAACCTCTCCCATATTGAACACTGATTTTTCTTGCCTCCAAAAACAGTTTGGGAAACTCCGCGAGGGGAAATCTGTGAGAAAACCATTGTTGCCCTTGTTGTCTTACCCCGCTGACTTCTGTAATTACTTCTTCTATGACTGGAATTTATAATCCTCTAACCTGCGAACAATTTTCATTCAAATTAAGTGAAAAATCCATTGTGATTCATTTGTCAAACCCCTACAATCTATCAAAGTAGATATTCCATCTTGCATTGATAAAAACTTGCCACACATCTGGATTTCCGCGGACTAAGACTGTGTTTTCAGGTTCATGCTACACAACTAGTTTGCCCATCCCGTAGAGACTGTAACAACACTCTGGAACAACAGACCGTTGGAAAGAGTGTTGTGTAACAATTTTGGAAAAAAAAAATGGAGAAAAATGAGGGGTAATAACAATAACTACGGATGGTGATTCTCGAGAAACGAAGAAAATCATGGAAAAATATGGTAAGTGCAGTGAATGGAATAGTAATTATTTCATATGACGTGGAAAGGACTAATCAATTTATATCATATGTGTGTTACAAATCCCAATACATCCTTAATTATTATACATAATATGGTAAGGATCGTAGGGTGTACCATCAGACGAAGTTGTGATAATGACTTCGAAATAATCATTATGTCATCGTTTAGTTATGACGACACCCCCCCCCCCCCCCCTCCCAACTTAAAAGTAGTTGTCTGTGACATCAATGTCTTTTCCTTGGAATATTTAATTAAATCCATAAAGATTCAAATGGAGACATACTTGGCAGCCTACCTAGAGGAAGTGACGGTCGGTAAAATAACGGTGCAGTAATGATGCGAATGGAGTAACAACATTACAAGTAGCATCATCCAGAATAACATCATCTGGAGTAACAGAAACGTGAGTAGCATCATCTGGATTAACAACATCTAGAGTAACAGCATCGATACTTAGAAATTTTTCAAGCTCTAAAACATTACTCCTTAGCAGTAACTCTTGCAAAAAGACAAAAAATAAATAGCAACAGTATATATATATATATATATAGTGAGGATGCAGAGGAAGAGTTCTCCGCACTGATAACCTTAAAACAAAATTTCTCAAAGAGATGTTTGATAAAAGCATCCTTAGAGGCTGGACAGTGGTATAATCTCAAGTGATGACCATTTTCTATGAAAGAAGCACGGATATCATCAATTGTAGCTAGCATGACTGTTCCATTATCAAAGACAATGTCCAACTCATAGGGTCCCATCCAGCGAGTGCAAAGCTTTCCCTTAAAATATTTAAAATGAGATTCATAAAGTAATGCCAAGTCTCCCCTATGAAACACCTTGTTTTTGATAAACTTATCGTGCCATTTCATCCTCTGTTGTTGAGTAGTAGTAGTCCTCTGGAAAATGATTGAATGGATTTCATCTATTTCATTAAGTTTAGCCAATCCATGTTTCTTGGCATGTGACAGATCCAAACCATCTTCAAGAGTTGTTATGAGTGTACTGATTTCAAATTCTATCGGAAACAATGGGGACTTCCCATAAACCAACTCAAATGGTGAGAACCCAGTTGTGTTCCACCATGTTGTTCTATATGCCCAGAGAGCTTCAGGAAGCTTCTAAGCCCAATCCTGATGATGGCATGCAACAGTTTCTTTTAAGATATTTTCCAATGTCTTATTTTTTCTTTCTACTTTTCCATTCACCTGGGGGTGGTATGGAGATGTCACCCTATGCTTGACCCCATATTTCTGCATAAGATTTTTTATCATGTGTGATGTAAATTGTGCTCCTCCATCTAAAACAGTCTCCCTCAGAGTACCATAATGATCAAATATTTCTTCAAATAGGAAGTCTGAAACCACCTATTCTATTACTTTCGTAATAACTTTGGCTTCTACCCACTTAGTCATGTAATCAATGTAGACAAAAATTTTAACCTTTTGTTGGGAGGGTGGGTTGAAGGGTCTAATGAGATTGATAGCCCATTTCTCAAAATGTTTTAGGACTACCTATGGATTCAAAGGCATTTCATCAGCTCGACCAGTCTATACCACGTGCTGGCAACTATCACACCTCTGGACATAATTTTTCCCATCCTGAAAGATAGAAGGCTAGTAATATCCCATTTGTAGCACCTTATGGCCTGTTCTTTTATCTGCAAAATGCCCCCCACAAGGGCCATCATGGGAAGCCTTCAACACTTCATAAATATCATCCTCAGATACAAAACGCCAAATCTTCTTATCAGCTCCTGTATGAAAGAGGTACCTTGCCATCCAGGAATATCGGGCACTGTGATGAATAATTTTTCGTTTCTCCTTATGTGACAAATGATGAGGCACCTTCCCTATAGAAATATAGTTATCAATATCTGCATACCATGGAGGGTTAGTAAAAATTGCAAAAAGATGCTCATCAAGAAAACTATCTTATATAGATGTGCAGTCATCATAGTTATCCATTCTAGAAATAAAATCAACAACTACATTATATTTTCGTGGTTTGTCTACTATTGTGATATCAAATTCTTGCAGCAATAGCAACCATCCTGTAACGTGACTAGGAGTAATAGGTTTATTCATCAAATAACTTATTGTTGCATGATCAGTATGTACAAAAGTAGGATACCCGGTGATGTAGTGCCAGAACTTGTTGATAGCATAGATGATAGCCAATAATTTTTTTGAGTCACCATGTAATTTAATTCAACGGGAATTAAATTCTTGCTGACATAGTAAACTGGATATGGTGTTTTTTCTACCTGTCATCCTAAGATTGCTCCTACTTCTGTCTGAGAGGCATCAGTATGTTTGTGCAATGGAAATGCCCAATTAGGTCCTCAAAGGGTTGGAGCTTTGCAAACCAGTCCCTTGATTTTCATGGAAGATGCTTCATAGTCTTTTGTCCACAAAAATTCTTCATATTTTGTTAGTAATTGAAAAAGTGGACGTGTTATCTTAGCAAAGTTTTCTATAAATCGTTTGTAATAACCAGCAAAACCAATAAATATATGTACCTATGTGGTTGTATTTGGTACCTGGAAGTGAAATATTACCTCTACCTTAGCCGGATCAAATTGGATTCCAACATCTCAGAGAAAATGTCCCAATACTATTCCTTCTTCCCTCATCATATGGCATTTGATTGTACTCAGAGATACATGGGTCTACTTACATATTTTCAGTACTTTTTCCAGATTTTCAAACCCTTCTTCAAATGAGTTTCCATGTGGGGTAAAATCATCCATATATATTTCAATGCTATCATCGACTAAAATAGAAAAAAATTCCCATAATTTCCCTCTGGAAGGTTGCAGGTGCATTAAACAGGCCAAATGGGAGGACACTGTATGCAAAGGTCCCCCATGGGCATGTCAAAGTTGTTTTATCTTGGTCTTCTAGGGCTATATGAATCTGGTTATACCCGCTAAACCCTTCTACGAAGGAAAAGAAATTCTTCTCAGCCAAGGTGTCCAAGACTTGGTCAATGAATGCAAAGGAAAATGGTATTTCTGAGTTGCCTTGATTAGCCCCCTATAATCTACGTAGATCTGCCATTTACCATTCTTTTTAGGAAAAATAACCAGCAGAGACACCCATTGGCTATCCGAGATGGGGTAAATGAAACCTACATCCAATAATTTATGTAATTATTCCTTTACAATGTTCTTTAGAGCAGGATTCATTCTCCGTTGGAGTTATCTCATAGGGCAGTAATATTTATTAATATAAATAAGATGAGTACATAAGTTAGCAGGGATCCCCTTCATGTTGGTATAATCCTAGGAAAAATCTTCCTTGGTATTGAAGGACATTCAAAAGCTGCTTTGTCTTAGATTCTGACACGTTTAGGTTGATATTGAGGGCCTTCCCTGGTTCAATTTTGATCAGAATACTATCATGGGATGAATTTATAGGAATGTCTTCAATTTCATCTTGTGGTTTGATTTTTTCCTATGTTTCACAGCTCATATTGGACTCTAAAACTTAACGAGTTGAATTATAAATAGAACCGGGATCATTAATAAAAGTGTTGATGGCATCATCCTTAGTTTCTATTTTGAATTGAAGGGCCTACCCAATAGTAAGGATTGGTCTAACTTCCTCATTTTTAGGTTCAGGCTCTTTTACTGGTAGAGGCTTCTATCTGGCTAATAGTTTTTTAAATGGGCTGGGTTCTGCAAGGGGGTAGAGAGTAAGGTTCTTTGTAACCATCCCATTTGATATAATCATATGTCTACATCGACACCCGATATAGGCGTCTGCGGTTGCGAGCCGTAGTCTTCCCAATATTAATGGATGACCACCAACTGAGGATTGTGTCTACAATACAAGGAGGTCTACGGGATAGTGCCATGAGTCCACCAAAATATTCACATCTTCCAACTTTCATAATGATTTAATTGTAGACCTATCTGCTAATTGCAAAATAGTAGGGGTTGGATTAATTTTTTCGAGACCTAATGCATTCATTGTTTCGGAGGTAATGATATTGACGGAAACACCCAAATCTACCTGTACATTTGGGATTTCAACCCCAATAATTTGTACTGTTAGAATTGGGTTCCCTGTGTCCCCATATTTTACAAGCATGATCTTTCCTAGCATGATGTTGGACAATCTACCCATCACATGAATCATTAACGGATCCCTTGGTTTCTTCCTAGGTTTCTTAGAGCAGTAATCTTTGAAATTTTTTGCATATATGGGTACATCCCTCATATCTTGGAGCAAGGGTATTTTGACAAAAATATTTTTCAATTCCCCCAAGAAGTCAAACTCTGCTTGAGGGTTTTGCTTATTTAGGGTCAATCTTTCAGGATATGGTGGAGTAATTGGAAGACCCTGGTTAAGAGCAGGTTGGGGAGGTGTTTGATTTACCATGTTTTATTTTGGTTTATTTCCAACTGTTCTCTATTCTGGTTCCACAACTTCACTACCAATCTGTTCTATGAAAATAGAAGAAGTCAGAACATTTTCTACCTACCTATATCATAAGTTTATCTCATTAAGTGTTGTGGTATAATTGCTATATGATGGAAGGTTAATAGTGTTTATTTGTTGTACCCCTTTACTATTAATATTCGTGTTGGGCTTGATAGGAAGCTGGGGTCGAAGGGATGGGTTTCCCATAGGTACATTAGAGGGAAACTAAAGTTTCTTTTGAGGTATAGATTCGGGAAATTTCCCAGTAGTAGAGGGTCCACGCCATTTTTGATTCCATGAAGGATTCGTAGTGGTCTGGGGAGCCCATTATTTCTAGGTGGGATATTGATACTGAGACCACATTGGAAAAAAAAGGTACAGACTAGGGACCCATATTAAAATTATTAAAATATTGAGATGGGTCCTAAGGCATACCTGGATTCATAGCTACTGGTCGAGGTTGCCATGGTTTTTTCAGTCCCATAAAGTTCAGTTGATTTACCACATTTTCTTCACTTACCCCTTGAAAAATTTCCTTCATTCCTAACAAGGAAGGGCATGAGATGGTCACATGGGTCTATCCACAAATTGTGCAAGCTTCCACTGTGTTTAATGGGAATTCTTTCAACGAATGCTTCTTTCTACACTTTGGGCAGAATATAACCATAGTCTTCTCCAACTCTATTTTTTTCTTTTTTTCTTGCAGAGTGTCCATCTGGGCAGATGATGTGCTTAGGATATCAGTTCTTAAGATATCCAGTATTTTTCCAATTTCTGCAATTGTAACCCCTCGACTAGAAATATTTAATGATTGAATTCCTTGTCCACTCCTTGCATCCCCCCGTGAACACTGAATTAATAACTCACAGATGCTGTCGAAGTCTTCTTTCGAAACAACCCCATTTCCTACTATGTTTATAAGTTGCAGAGAATCTTCCCTAAGTGCCCGGAGAATGACGAACTTCAAAATATCTTTATCCAGGTCACTATGGCCCGATCTCTATAGTACATATTTGAATTGTTCTACACAATCTTCCACATTCTCATCCTCTTTCTACACAAACTTAAAAATTTCCTCTTTGATGTCACAGGATTTACAGTATTCTTGGTATTTCTCCAAAAGTACTTCATTCATCACATCCCATGAGGAAATAGTCTTTCCTCCTATACCCATGAACCATCGCAGGGCTGTCCCTTTTAAGGTATCAGGAAATATTTTTAGCTTGAGCATCGGTGATATAATCATACCCTCAATAGACAATGTCAAATTCAAAGAGGAATGTATCAGGGTTTTCAGAATAAAGCCCATGAAAATTAGGCAGAGTCGTTAAATGAATGGGCTTCATTGGTGCATCACCTATAATGTTTCCAGTTGGAAAATCAATAGAAGAACTTGTAGGTGCCATGAATATCCTCCAATACTCACTCGGGATTTCAACTGGTTCTGCAGCTGGCACTTGGAGTGATCCGACTGTAGGGGGTTTCACAACACTCCCTTAGTCTCATGGTGAATCGAAATCCTTCGGGAGCTCTTCTTCCCAATTGGAATTGCTCAATTCAACTACAGGAGGTTTCATAGCACTCCCTTGGTCTCAGGGTGATGCAAACCCCTTTAGGGGTTCCTCTTCCCAGTTGGAATTGCTCAGTTCCTCTGACCCTCTCCTTTCTATTTCTTCCCCTTCTACTGGTAGTAGGGATATCTCCTCCACCTGTATCTTGTTTATTACTCCTTCCGCTATCAAAATAATTTCCTTTGGTACTGTGGATGGCACTAGCTGCTCAACCAACTACCCTTAAGACTTCATCTGAACCCTTACCTTGACAGCAATACAAGAAGATGCCTCAGATTTAGCCTTTGCGATGATCTCCTGGATATATGTCTTCATTCCTAGATCCCTTCCTTTCTTTGGGGGTCTTCCTTTGCCCCTCTTATTCAGATCTTTGTTCATACAATTTGATGGGAAGAATTCCTTAAAATAATAGAAGCACTCAAGACCGAGAACATGACGGATATTTTTCCTCCCCAGGATGAGAGATTAGGTTAAAAAAAAGAATCAGATAAGCAAAAAGAAAATCAAGGTCCAAAAGAAAATCAAGGTTCACAAGAAGTTGTCCCTTTATAAAATAATCACAAAGAAAAAAAGAAGAATACTACACTTAGGGCTTGGAGAAGGGTAACCAATTCTCTCCCCAAGATGAGAGATAGGTTCTAAAAACAAAAAAAAATAAAAAGAAAGAAAACATAACACTATGCTTAGGACTTTGGAGTAGGGTAACAAATTCCCTCCCTAAGATGAGAGATTAGTTATAAAAAAAAAAAAACAAGAAAACAGAAGCTTACTCTCGTACTTTGGAGCAGGGCAATAAATTCTCTCCCAAATAGGAGAGATTGACCCTTAGATCAATTGCAAATCATGTTCTTTCACCTTGTTAGCTTTCCCCGGAAATGGCGCCAAAATTTTGGTGTCGAGATATGAACAATATTCAAACCCTTTTTCCACATAAATTATCAATCTGGTTGCATTAGGTATTTCAAGACTAACATGCACAGTATATGCAAGAGGAATAACATAACCTGTTATTGAATCATAGGCTTAATCAATTAAATAAGGAAAACTAATGTAACAACAAGTAAAGATGGATTGTAGAATTATAAAAGTATTCACAAAAATTGCATAAGCATACCGGAACAACAGTTACAATGATAAACCAAAATATGAATTCAGCAAAAAGGAAAATAACACAACACCTGATCAGAAGAGTGGGCCCAACTCTTTAATCAAGGATGCAGTAAACTCGCAGCTCACAAATAGAACAACAATTCATTGTATTCAATTGATTAAAGGTAATTTTGTTACAATAGTCGTTCTTTTTGCTTAACCCTAACTCACAACTCAGAGGCCCTTTTTATACAAATGTTCAGGGAACCGTAACTTCCCTCTAACAACTAAATATCTACAATTATACATATGTTACAACAGCAGCCAAGTTGAAGAAAGGAAACAATGAAAATCCTGAAAATAAAGCTGGGTAAGTAGGAATCTGTTGCGTTGCTGAAGTATGTTGAGATGGCGCTGAGAGTTCGAAGCTGCTTCACGGCTTGCAAGCGTAATTCCTTTTACTTTGAAAAATCTATGGAGATAATGGATTTAATACTTTCAAAGGTAAAACCTCCATGACTATTACTTCATTAATTAAATATTCCATATAAGAAAATGGGAAGGGGTTTACCTTGTGTGTTTTAGAAAATTTAATGATACAAAGGGATAGAAAGGTGGGCAAAAATGGGAGATAAAAGTGTACAGATTTGGTACCCAATAGAAGCTAAGATGTATGGTTTGAAGAAAGGTGTGGAAGCTAATATGGATTTTTTGAAGAATGTAATGGAAGCTAAGATGGATAGTGTGGAATCTATGATGGATGGTATAGAAGGAAACATGGAAGGTTTGAAGGAAGGTTTGGCAAATTTGTTACAAAAAAATATTCCTAATGGCGAAAAGGTAGTAGAGGAAACTCATTTGAGAACAAAATAAATGTTAATCATGATTTCATAGACTCTAATGTTGGATTTAAGACTACCATATTCCAAATATAGCTATGAGGAAGTTTGATGGAAAGGATCCGATAACTTGGATACTACAAATGGAGAAATACTTTGAGGTCCATAATACGCAAAATAGACAAAAGTTACACATTGAAACTTTATATTTAGAAGAAAATTAGTTTGTATGGTATCAATGGATTTTTTCTTGTAAACCACTGGTCACTTGGTAAATTTTTACGAAGTAAATGATAGCACATTATGAGGATACAAAGAGCAACACCTTCTTTAGCCAATTGATAAATCTCAAAAAAAAGGGTTCAATGATGGAGCACATTGAGGACTTCCAAAAATTGAACATAAGGGGAAATAATATTCCAGATGAACTTAGGATTAATGTCTTCATAGGGACTCTAAAGGCTAACATCCAACATTAGGTTCATCGTTGGGAACCTAATACATTCGAGAAGGCATTCAGGTTGGCAAGAAAAAATGAAAGATAAATAATGGAAACAAAGCAGCCTACCACTGACAACTATAAAGATGGAAGTGTTGCTACTCCTATACTTTGAAAACCTACAAGGTTGAAAACCCAATAATTGGAATAAAAAGGAGAAAAGGGGCTTTGTTATAATTGTCGTAGAAAATACACTAAAGGTCATAATTGTGTTGAGGAGAAATTATTTGACATATATTTTGAAGAGGAGGAAGAAAAGGAACAAGAAACTTCGAAAGAAGAGGATATACACCAAGAACCCACCCTATAGGAAGATAAAATGAATCTTACCATATTCTATAATTCATTGGTAGGAATTACCACTCCTCAAACTCTCAAAATAGAGGGACATATCAAGAATAAAAATGTAAGAGTGATTATTTATTCGAGTAGTGCCCATAATTTTATTCATTGTAAGGCAGCCAAAGAATTGAATTGCTTCCTATACCCAACATCAGAGTGTCAAATTATGGTGCAAAATGGAGGAACTATAAATTTATCTAGAAAGTCCATAATATCATTCTAACCATGGGGCAATATGTATTGAATAGTCTAATGCTTTCCATTCCAATGGGTGGTGCTGATGTTGTACTAAGAGTACAATGGTTACAATTTTTGGGGACAATAGCTTTTAATTTTCAAGAAAGTTTCTTGATTTTTTTTTTCGAAAGGAAAGGAAGTTTAAATACAAGGTATCATAGGGAAGCAAACAAAGACAATAAGCTCTAATGTCATGACAAAGCTTCCGAAGAAAGAAAAATGAGATTTCATTGCACAATTACGCTCACTAGAAGTTCCAACATCAAAATCATCTATTTCTCCAGATGTCCAAAAATTCTTGAACAATCATTCCAAGGTGTTTGAAACTCCCAAAGGACTCCTGCCTATTCCTGATCATGATCATGCTATTCATTTGATTCCAGGATGTGTTCCTCCCAACATTAGGCCTTACATATATCCTTATGTCTAAAAGAGATAAATTGAACGTATGATTGTAGAAATGCTAGAGGCTAGTATAATTCAACCTACTCAAATTTCTCTCTCTACTCTAGTAGTATTGGTGCACAAGAAGGATGGAATATGTGTCTGGATTATAGGGAGCTAAATAAGCTCATTGTTAGTATGAATATTAATTGCAAGCATACGAAAAATGATCACTTTAGACGCGCATAACAAAAAACCCTAGCAGCAAAGATGGTTGTCAATATATTTAGATCCGCAATTAGTTGAGCAAGATAAATGATGCAAAAATATAGATCTATGCATTAAAAGACATTAAGTAGTAAATAAAAGCAGGAGTTGCTCCATGCATCCAGTAGACAAGACAATATTGTTTTAAAGAATTTTTTGTATTGATGACACCTAGGAGGAGAACATAGAAAAATGTTACTAGTCCTCCTTAATGGGATGGGTTCTTGTAAGTCCTCAGCACTTCAAATCTAAAATCCCTCTCTCTTGATGGTGTAGAAAACCCAGAAAAAAATGGAACTCAAAGGGAGCTCACAAGAAAAATGGTAGCAGAATATGACAATGATGGTGGATCAAAGCCAGACCAAAAGTATAGATCCAGAGTGATCTTTTGGAAGCAAAAGGTAGTGAGTGAATGGAAAAACCCTTCTATTTATAACAAAATATTGAGTTAGTCTAGATATTGGTGCATAATTAAAATATTATTAACCAAATAAAGATCCAACTTTTATGGAATATTTTATTATATTTGTTGGAGGAAAAAAGAATTTGACTTGGGTAAAATCCCTTTATTTGTGAATAGTAAATAAATAAATGATTTATTTATTATTTTAAGGATTTGGTTAAGTAATAATCAAATAAATAATGATTTATTTAATTATTCATCAATGATTTAGTCAAATTTAACAAGGAATATTATTTAAATAAGGTTCAAATAGTTATTCCTAGAAAATAATAAGATAAATAATGATTTATCTAATTAATTTTCTTGTTTTGGGTTAAATATGACCAAGAATATTAATTAAAATATTTTTTAGCTAATTATTCCTTGAGGAAAATCAAACAAATGCAAATTTGTTTAATATTTCTTCATGAGGTTTCCTGTTTAGACCATAAACAACTTAATAAATTTGGTTTACTAAGGTATTTTTCATAGTGAAAGAAATTTTACTTAGGGTAAAATTGGTCTTACATGGTGTAGGTAGGTCTAACGGGCAAGCGTTAGGAGCCAATTGTATGACTGAAGTACGTTGTAAGAACTCAATCACTAGACACCAAAGAGGAAGTTAGAGACAGAGAAATATAAGGTAGACCAAAGCGCTAGAGGACTAGACCGTGAGGAGGCAAGACTTACAAGTGCGACAAGTATCTTTTATGAGTGAGTACCTGTGCTATAGGTGGTGGGGGAGGCATACCTATGCTCTCTGAGACAAAGTACAAAGAATAATGCGTCCAATAAACAAGGGATTGAACTATATAGTACATGCTAGCATAAAGATGAGCCAGATAAAAACATGATACTGAATCCCACATACATACTGTGCCTGGGATAACAGCTAGGACTTATACAATAATATATGACTACATGAGATATAAATATAACCAAATTTCCCCTGTAAACAGTAAAGGACTTTGAAAAACTGACTCATACATACAAAGTAAAAGGCATTGCAAGTGGCTGAGGCTGACATCATCAAATCTATGGAGCTGCATTGAAGGCTGTAATGAAGAGGTCATCTGGGCATGTGGGGGGATACCTGAAGGGCCACCCCCTCATGAGGCCTCAAACATCTCACACACATTCGAGAATCACCAGTATCATCTAATGCATTACTGAACCATCAAATGTACAAATCTTGATCATGTTGTAAGGAGCTCGAGCTGAGAAATAATCAATTCAAAGGGAAATAAGGAGTCCCTTTCCCTGATCGGAGGCACCGAACAAGAGTGGAAGCTAGAAACAATGTACACTGCCCTCTAGACCTGTCTTCTAGAATGAATGATCTGATGTTGATAGATGGAGGTCCACCATAGGTGAGGCAATAAGGGATCCTCAACTAAGGCACAAGAGAAAATAGTAGAGCGACTGACAGACTAACACTAGGGATGATGATGAAATGGGGGGTGTTGAGTAGCAGACAGATGACTTCCCTTGTTAGAGCATAAAGGGCATATATGACCTGGTATAAACTGACACAATATCAAAGGGGATAAGGGAAATTAGGACTAAATACCATAATGTGCGACATGAGAGAGGGACCAAGCAATGAAGGATGGAGGACTATACCGGGATACAAAGGGACTTGGGATAGACTCCATGAATGTGATGATGACTCAATTCGGATGCTTTAAACAAGGGTGACTCGATGATTTTGCTGTTGAGTCTCAAATCTGCATCTTTTCCATACACTTTTCTATACCTTTTTCACTCACCTAAACCTCCCAAATTGTCAATATCATGTGCAAAAGAGCATCTAACATGGTTTTTAATTATATTTTTGTGTTTTCTATTTGATCTAGATTTTGCTCATTCAGCTGCGGAATCTTGCCACTTTCCGCAGCTATTTTGTGAAACCGCAGCTATTTTGTGAAACTCTATGTTACAGGTGTCTATAAGGAAAACGAGCCACATGGGCAGGTCAGGAATGACGTGGACATGGTTCGTGTCCTATTGGTTCAAGCAAAATCATCTAAAGAAGCCGCGGTCAAAGGCGTCCACATGGAAGTCAACCATAGAGTTTCATGTCGGCCGGACTCTGTTTCGTGTCACATGAAGGTTCATACGGCCGTTTTTAAGTTGCTGAGGATAAATCGACATCTGTGCATGGCTCCTTAGTTGAATTCAAGCATCCACTCCTCGTAGATTTACTTTCCAACACGGCCATGATCCTAGATTCGTGGACGTAGTGGTCTACGTGCTCTCCACCAGCATGAACTTTAGGAGACAGTTATATTTCTTTGTTATATATAATGCGTTTGCATACGCATATAGAGTTAGTCGATGTTATTCCATGTTATCTTTCATTAGTCTGCTCTGTAATGTGATTACGCTGTACTTGTGCCATAACATCACTTTTCTGTAATGACTGCTTTTTAATATAAGAAGACTTCATTTTGTTAACCGGAATTCGTATTTGAAGATCGTTGCCAAGGCTGGTGTAGAGGGCCCCTGCTCAGCTAAGGTTTTTGTGCATTGGTGTAAAATTCTCATTTCGTTTCTTTAAAGTTCATTGTGCCATAATCCATTCATATGTTTATATATTGCGTTTGCTTCATTTCTGTTTATAAACTTCCATAGTTTCCATTTCACTTCTGTCTTTCATGTTTATGATTGTTAATCACTGATCAGTGTTCTTGTTTCAGGTTATAGATAGGCAGCCCGGGCATTTTCATAGCTTTTTAACTAATGACATGGAACTAACATTGTTCTGCTGCTAATTTTATTTTCATAGTTTCTGTTTAAATTCAGTATTTCTCTGTTTATTTCAGTTTTGCTTATTTGTTTCAGTAGTTAAATTTAGATATATTAAGCTGCTCATAGCATCTTCAGTTGCCTCCGAAAGCCACAGTTGGAGTGATGGTGAGGGATTTTATTATGAAATGTGTAGTTTAGTATTAGTTTCTTTTCTGCAAATTTAGATATATTAAGCTGCTCATAGCATCTTCAGTTGCCTCCGAAAGCCACAGCTGGACTGATGGTGAGGGATTGTATTATGAAATGTGTAGTTTAGTATTAGTTTATTTTCTGCAAATTTAGATATATTAAGCTGCTCATAGCATCTTCAGTTGCCTCCGAAAGCCACAGCTGGACTGATGGTGAGGGATTGTATTATGAAATGCGTAGTTTAGTATTAGTTTCTTTTCTGCAAATGTAAGATATATTAAATTGTGCATAACATCTCCAGTTGCCTCCGAAAGCCACAGCTGGACTGATGGTGAGGGATTGAATCATGAATGTATGGTTTGATATTAGTTTTCTTTCTGCAAATTAGATATCGGTTACTCAAGTTATTTATGATTACTTCCGAAAATCATAGCTGGACTAATGATGAAGGATCGGAAGATAAATTGATGTAATCTGATTTAGATTTATTTTGTTGCAATTTTGAATTTCCTTAAGCATAGTTTCTTTTGTGTTTAGTCAGCAGCAAGAATAGTTTGGTTTTCATGCTCACTAGTTCACTGTTTTGATTTATTAGATTAGCAGCACCTTTTCATTTCAGCAACACATTTTCATTTCCTTTCAAGTCTTGTCATTGTAAATTTCAAATTTCTTTTTAAAGTTTCAAGTTGGTAAATCATTATAGGGGATATCATTTCCTTGAACAAACATAACCATACTTGTTTTCATCTTAGAATTTCCATTTCACCTTAGAAAACCAAAAACGACAAAAAGTTAAGAAATAGGTTATCTTGCACATATAGTGCACCGCACTTCATCAGCTTATGATTCCCGGATTGACAAATTAAATGCAAAAATTTAGGACACACTAAATTGACCAAACATTTTGGCGCCGTTGCCGGGGAAGTGTAACTAGATAGCCAATTTCTTAAAAAAAAAAAAAAAAAAAATTCTAAAAGAAGGGAAAACTTGATAACTTCTTGAAGTATGCTCTCCTCTTGCACCTGGTGTGATCTGGAGGATCAGAAAAGAGAGTTATTGGTTCAGTAATTTCTTAAGTATGCTCTCTTCTTGCACCTAGTGTGACCTGGAAGATCAGAAAGAGAATTATTAGCCCAACTTTTAAAAAAATAAAAAAAAAATAAAAATGACATGCATAGAGCAAGAGATTCTAGGGGAAGGTTTATAGCTAAAGCCAAGACTTCGATTTTCACAACTCCATCTTCTTCAAGGCATAGACCAGATTCACCACCATCTACCCCTAGCCTTAAGATTTTTGGAAGTCAAGGAACAGCTGAATTAGAGGATTCTCCTATACCACCTACTAAAACCCATTTAGAAAACAAAGAGACTCTCTTGGTAGAAGAACTAGAGGAATTTAAGGACTCTAAAGAAACTATCATGGCAGCAGAAGTAATAGATGGAGGTAGAGGTAGAGGTAGAAGAGGAGGAAACAATGGAGACAACAATGGTGAAGGAAATAATGATAGAAATAGGGAAGGAGACAATTTGTTTGGATTCCCTATAGTTGATGAGGAAACTCATACAACGATGAAAAATATCTCACCATCTGTCCTCCCTAACTTTTATGGATTGCGAAGTGAGGATCTTGAAACATTTCTGTTTGAGTTTGAAGTCGTGTGCCGAACCTATGACTATATGGAAGACTCTCAAAAACTCAAACTGTTTCCTTCAACATTGAAGGGATCTTCTTTGAAATGGTTCATGGGATTAGCCACTCAATCTATTAGGACTTGGAATGATATGAAACAAACATTTTTGGATAGATACTTGGACTATTGTATGCCCACCAATCACAAGGATGAGGTATTCAAAATGATGCAAAAAGAAGATGAAAATTTGGAAGACTTGCTTGAAAGATTTCAATACAACTTGAAAAGAGCAAAGATGAGCAACTTAGATGATGAAACCTTGAAAGCCCTCATATTAAAATCCATTAGAGATGAATGGATAGATATTTTAAACATGATGGGGAAATGAGATATTTCTCAACTCCCACTCCGTGACATAACAGAACTATGTGTCCATCTCTCAAGAGGAAAATCTAAAATAGGAAAAGGGCCTAGGGATCCTTCTCTTATTAGGGCTAACAAATCTGCAACTGGATCAGTAAGTAGGGAAGAGATTGGTAATATGCTTGATGAGTTCAAAACTGATATCTTAGGGAGCCTTAGTGAACAACTAGACACCCTTAAAATCCAAAACAAGCAGAAACAGATGCTTTAGCCATCTTTTGTCCGAAATGTAGGAAGAAACATGATTTAAGGGAATGTCCCTTGGATGCAAAAGTTGTAGAAACATGTATGATTTTCTCAGAGAATCATGAGATCAAGGATTGTCCTTCAATTCTTGGACTCAAAGCTATTTTTCAAGAAGACCCAAATTCAGTAGAATCTCTCTGTTTTGTTGCAAGAAGACCTTGGCAGGGACAACAAACTCAAGGTTTTAACAACCCTATGAATCTTCAAACCCCACCAAATTGGAATCCTTGGCAACAACCTTGGCCCCAACATCAAAATCCATATCAACCATGGGTACAAGGGATGCAAAATCCTTATGGGAGATTTGCTCAATTTTATCAATATCCTCAATCTTTTCAAAATCAACAAGCTCCACAACTTCCAAACCCAAATCCACAACTTTCATTGCCATTTCCACAACAACAACCTTCTCAACAAAATACAAATCCTCAACTCATGCTTCCATACCAACAGAAGACAAATCAACTTCCAGCTCAGCCATTGCCAAATCCTAATAATAAAAATCTTCAGAATACTTATATGGTAGAAGGACAACAATTTCCTACCTATATGATTGTTCCTCTCAACGATGTACAACTCAGATATGGTAAAGTTTTAGAAAAACCTTCTATAGATATTCAAGAGCAAGATACCTCTGAGGAGGACTCTCTTCAAGTTAATAAAGGTTCTGAGGAAGAATCTCTTCAAAATTCAAGCATGCAAAAAGAAAAAGAAAAGTTAACACCCACAACTCCTATAGTTGAGCAACCAACATCTTCATCTACACCTCCTTTTCCTGAAAGACTACAAATTGACAAGGGGGTGGAAAAACAAATCTTGTTGCCTAACTATGACTTTCTAGATGAATTGAAGAATGTTTGTATCAAGATTTCCTTGCTACAAGCCATTCGAGAGATTCCTATTCTAGCAAAAACCATAAAGGAGTTGAGTTTCAAAAGACCAGGAAGGAAACTAAAAGACACAAGAAGAATCCACCTGGTAGGAAAGATTGCAGATATTATGATGGGAAAAATTACCATGCGGAAGTATGTAGATCCAGGAAGTCCAATTGTCAAGACACATATAAATGGGATAGAAATTCCAAACACATTGATTGACTTAGGGGCTGCTATCAACATTATGAGTAGACAGACTATGGAACAGCTAAAACTTCCTAACCTTCTTTTTACACCTACTTTACTGCAACTTGCAGATCGATCAGTTATTAAACCAGATGGTGTATTAGAAGATATTTCAGTTTCCTTAGATTCTTGGGAATATCCAGTAGACTTTATGATTTTGACTCCCAAGAGTAATCTAGGAGGACACCCACTTATCTTAGGAAGACCTTGGCTAGCCACAGCTGATGCTTTCATTAGTTGTAGATCTGGGGATATGTACATTTCTAATGGTAATTCGACAAAGAAATTCAATTTGTATCCTCCAACAAAAGCAATCACAGAAGTAGGAGACAATGAATGGGTCGATGATGAGGATATTATACAACCTGTCTTTACCATTTCTGAAATCAGTGAGGATAGTCAAATTCTGAACACATTAGAAAATTTTGAGACATCTTCAGAATATGACCCCACACAATTTCAGTTGGAATCTGACATAGAATATTTATCATCAAGACAAATGTCTCTTTACTGTATGGAAGAGTTTGGTAGTTCTACTATTGAGATTTTTCCAGGAAAAACATTGAATATCAACAAACATTTGGAAAAGTCACAACAAGAAGAACTAACCAAAATCTTGCAAAAACATTCTACTGCATTTGCATGGGAGTATACGGACATGAAAGGTATTGATCCTAAGACTTGCATCCATCATATCTATATTGAGGAAAACAGTAGACCAATCAGACAACCTCAAAGAAGGATGAATCCAAATCTTAGGGAAATAGTGAAAGAAGAGCTCCAAAAACTTCTCAATGTAAAATTCATTTATCCAATTTCAGATAGCCGATGGGTTTCTCCTTTGGTTATAGTACCTAAAAAGAATGGTAAATGGAGGGTATGCATTGATTACAGGGAATTGAACAAAGAAACTTTGAAGGATCACTTTCCTTTGCCTTTTATCGATCGGGTATTAGACACATTAGCAGGTAAAAAGTACTTTCCATTTTTGGATGGTTTTAGTGGCTATAATCAAATTCAGGTAGCACCTGAAGATCAAGATAAGACCACATTTACTTGTCCATGGGGAACTTTTTCCTATCGAGTGCTTCCTTTTGGGTTATGTAATGCACTTGCAACATTCCAAAGAGCAGTACTAGGAATTTTTTCTGATCTAATCCATGATTGTGTAGAGGTTTATATGGATGATTTTACAGTTTATGGTAATTCATTTGAAGAGGCATTAGAAAATTTGGAAAAGTTCTTATAAGATGCAAAGAAACAAACCTTTCATTAAGCCATGAAAAATGCTTTATGATGTTTACTGAAGGGATTGTTTTAGGACATCATATTTCAGGAGATGGGATTAAGGTTGATAGATCAAAAGTTGAAGTCATCTCCAAGTTGCCTATTCCAAATTGTCAAAGAGATGTTAGAAGCTTTCTAGGATTTACTAGTTACTATAGAAGATTTATAGAAAACTTCACTAAAATAGCATCTCCACTATTCAAATTTCTTACAAAAGACTGTGAATTTAAATGGGATCCTGATTGTCAATCAGCTTTTGAAACTTTGAAAACAAGAATATCTGAAGCACCTATCTTGAGAGGACCAAATTGGAAACTTCCTTTCCATATTTCTACAGATGCTTCAGATACAGCTCTTGGGGCTGTGTTGGGTCAAAAAGATTTAATTCCTTATGCCATTTATTACACCAGTAAAAATTTGACTCCCACAGAGTTGAACTATACTGTGACTGAAAAAGAGTTTTTAGCTGTTGTTCATGCGATTAATAAGTTTAGACATTACATAACAGGCTATGAAACTTTTATTCATACTGACCATTCTGCAATTAGATATTTGATGAACAAACCTGTTACTAATGGCAGAGTGACAAGATGGCTTTTACTTTTGCAAGAATTCAATATTACTGTGTTGGATAGACCGGGAAAACAGAATACAGTAGCTGATTTCTTGTCTAGGATTCAGAATACTAAAGAAGATTCTCCTGTAGAAGATAAGTTTCCTGATGAATACTTGTTTGCAGTAACTATTAAGACCCCTTGGTATGCAGATATTGCTAACTATTTGGTTACAGGGAAACTACCTTCACATTTATTTTCAAGAGAAAAATGAAAAATTATTCAGGAGAGTTCAAGATATTCATGGATTTCTAACGAATTGTTTAAAACAGGGCCAGATCTTGTGATCAGAAGATGTGTCAGGGAAGATGAAATGCCTGATATTCTTAAGGCATGTCATGATGAACCATGCGGCGGACACTTTGCAGACAAAAGGACAGCTTATAAAATCCTTTCTTTAGGATATTATTGGCCTTCCCTCTTCAAAGATGCAAAACAATATGTCAAAAGGTGTGACAGCTACCAAAGAGTAGGGAAACCTACCCTTTCAAATGAAATGCCACTGCAAACACAGGTACTCATTGAACCCTTTGAAAAATGGGCTTTAGATTTCATTGGAACTATTAATCCACCATCAAAGCAAAAGAAGTATATATTGGTTTGTACTGATTATGTTACTAAATGGGTAGAAGCCAAAGCATTAGTATCTGCTACTGAAAATTCAGTTGTTCATTTTCTTTATTAGGATATTTTTACTCGCTTTGGTGTTCCAAGAGAAATTGTGACAGATCAGGGGAGCCAATTCACATCCAATTTGGTGGAGAAGTTGATGGAAGAATACGAAATCAAGCACAGAAGATCTACTCCTTACCATCCACAAGCAAATGGTCAAGTGGAGTCCACAAACAAAGTTCTTGAAAGTATCATCACCAAAACTGTTCATCTACATAGAAGAGATTGGGCAGAAAGGCTTCCCGAAGCCTTGTGGGCCTACAGAACTACATGGAGAAATACAACAGGACATTCTCCCTATGAACTTGTTTATGGGAAAGAAGTCCTGCTCCCCATTGAGTTCCAAGTCAAGACCTTCAAGATAGCAGTTCAATTGGGGATGGACTTATCAGAAGCCCAAAAGCATAGAATGGAGCAATTGAATGAGCTAGATGAGATCAGACAAGAAGCAATTCTAAGAACTGATCTAGTTCAATATCAAAGAGCTAAATGGCATGACAAGTATATCAAAGAAAAGAAGTTTCAAGAAGGAGATTGGGCATTTTTATTTGATTCCAAGTTTAAAGATTTTCAAGGAAAATTTCAGACTCATTGGCTTGGGCCATATGAAATTGACAAGATCTTTAGCAATGGAGCGGTAAGAATCAAGACCATTGATGAGTTCCAAACTCCTCTTATTGTGAATGGCCATAGATTGAAAATTTATCATAAGCCACTCTCAAAAGAGGATTTTGTCAAATTGTTTCAAGAAAGTTCTGCAATCAGGCTGGTACAGAAGAATTCTTCTTCTCCACCAGCCTAGCTTTTGTTCTTTTCAGTTTAAAAAAAAAAAAAAATGGTATAAGCCTGAAAACCAATCATAGATTGGCAGTCTTATACAGAAAATATAAGGTGAAAATCAGGAACACCTGACACTCTATATTTTCCAAAAAAAAAAAATCTCTCTTTCATTTCACAAGTTTTGTCACCATCCACTTCATTTCATTCCACTTCATTCCATTTCATTTCATTTCATTTCACCCTATTCTACTTAATTTTATCCATTTCATTCCATTCCATCAATAAAAATATTTTTCATGACCATTTCCATCTGGTCATTTGTCATCTGTTCATTTCCATTCATCCAAGTGATAGCTGTGTCAGTTTCCGCAGCTGACATCTGTTTCTGCAGCTGTCTCCAGTTTCCGTAGCCAGAAGCAGATTCCGCAGCTACTACTCTGTTTTCAAAAAGAATATACAGTCAGACATTATTATGAAATAAAATGCAGGTGAGAGGATCAAAAAATGAAGACATGGAGCATTCAAAACACCAATGGAGATCAATTAGTTGAAGACCAAGGGAAAAGGCAAAGATTCCAAAGGTATGAATAAAATTTATTTCAAATAGCATTGAAAAACAAATTTTTATATAGTTCTGAACCATGAGCTCTATCCATTACGTGCAATGATTATATTGACAATTCTGTAACCTTTCACGATCTCCATATTATCCTCTCGCATTCATTCTCAAATAGCTTCATCATTAAACCCCCGATTTTCACTCATGATCCAATATTCCACCGGTGATAATGAGACGTATTTGATTTGACCAAGGACTCTTACAGCCGCATAAATTCATAACCGTTGATTGAAACGTGCTCATATTTATTGCGCAGCCACCAAAATTCAAAACGCTTCCGAATGTGTTATACTTTGTTAATCTCTTTGTCGTGTCTCTGCTGTATTTACGAAACCCCACTCTATTCTGTCTCACTCCATTTCATTCATTGTGTTCATTCTCACTCCCGGATATCTACCCACAATCTCACTCCATTCCGTTTATGGTGCTCATTCCCATTTTATGATACATCCCCACAGCCATTGTGCTCGTTCATGTGCATTCAACCGTTCTACTTCCGCTTGAACCCTCACGCAGGAAAATTTGTGAAGAGCAGAAAAGAGAAATGGATAAATTGCTAAGAGCAGAACCGGAAGGACCGAAGTTTATGGAGGGTTATCCACAAATAAGGGAGATATTAAAGAAATAAAAATGGCTGCATTTTATCCAGAAACTCAGAGGTTACCACAAAGAAGTTACGAAAGCATTTGCAAGGTCGTTTGATGGCTTGGAAGTAGTAATTGGAGACCTTAAGTTTGCGGTCAATGAAACATCTATAGCAACAGCCACGGAACTTCTTCAGGAGGGTGAGCGTTGGTTTAAAAATAAAAGCATCAGTGATGAAGCATGGAGAACAATCTTATGAAACCAAGGTATGGACATAACTGTTTTTAAAAGAGGAATTCCTGTGCATGCATTGAAAGAAGAATGGGCTACTTTACTGCTAGTTGTTCAGAAATTCATTACATGTGAAGGCCGTTTTGGGTCCATGTATATGTACCATACCAGGCTATTGATGAATTTTCTAGAAAATCAAGCTCTCAATATTCCATATTTTCTGTTAAATAGCTTGAAGAAAATGGCTGTGACTGTTCAGAAACACTTAGGAGATGTAGAACCCCATCTATATCACCACGGCCTTGTAAAAATTCTGATTGAAAAGGAGTTAAAGGAAAGGAAAGACACATGGGAACAATTTCTAGTTAGAAATTTTTTTGAGGAACCTCAGGAAATTCCTGAAGGTAGCACAGCAAGAAGGAGTAGAAGAAAAAGAATAAATGTTGAAACCCAAATTACTCCTACTCCGGAAATTCCTGAAGGTAGTACAACAAGAAGAAGTAGGAGAAAAATAACAACTGATGAAATCCAAAATACTCCTACTACTGCAATTGAAAGAACTGATAAGGAAGAGAGACTGTCAAAGAGGAAGAAGAAAGAAATCAAGGGTAAGAAGCCAATAACACCAAAAGAGAGAAAAATTATTGAGGCTGTACATAAAACTTCTTCTTCTAAAGAAGAAGATAATCAAGTGTTATCTGAAAGATTAGTCTATCTTCAAAAACAGTCATCTATGCCCAAGAAGACAGAGAAAGGAAAACAAAAACAAAAGGGTAGTGTACCACAGCATGTGAGGAGAAGCAGCAGAATTAAGGGGAAATTGAGGAAAACACAAATTAAGGGTCCTCATTTCATTGATTTGGGTGAGGAGACATCTGAACAGTCCCTAGCTGACCATAGTCCATCTCAGTCAGTTAGTGAACCTGGTTCATTTCATTCCCAATCAGACATTGAGCATACTCCATCCCATTCTCATCAAGATATTGATGTGAGCCCTCCTGAACCAGATTTTGAAGATAACTCTCCTTCACGGCATTTTGGGGACAGCCCAATAAAAATGACACCTGAAATAGACCCCAAGCAGCAGGAAGTATATGACTACATAGAATCTTTGGAAAAGGCAGCTACAGATCCAAGTACTTCATCCATTCAGCCTCATACATTGCAGGATGATTTAGTTCAATCACTAAAACAAGAAATTTTTGAGCTGGAGCTTTTAAATAGGCACATCAAAAATGAAAATGAAACATTGAAAGAACAAAGCAAATTGGACAAAATCATCCATGATAATACCATGCTACATTTGGGAATATGGCAGAAGAAGAATAAGAAACTGAAAAGGAAATGCCAGAAGTTGAGCAGAGCACTCGTTAATATCAAATTTAGGTGCTTAATGAAGAAACCCAGAATGTTGGCAGTACCAAGGAAGAAGAGGAGAGGATTGGATGTGCTGGCTGAAGTGTCAAGGCACATGAACTGAAGAAAGATTATCAAAATTTTAGTTGCATGAGGACATGCAACACCTTCACAGTGGGGGTATGTTGAGTCTCAAATCTGCATCTTTTCCATACACTTTTCTATACCTTTTTCACTCACCTAAACCTCCCAAATTGTCAATATCATGTGCAAAAGAGCATCTAACATGGTTTTTAATTATATTTTTGTGTTTGCTATTTGATCTAGATTTTGCTCATTCAGCTGCGGAATCTTGCCACTTTCCGCAGCTGCTGCAACTTTCCGCAGCTATTTTGTGAAACTCTATGTTACAGGTGTCTATAAGGAAAACGAGCCACATGGGTAGGTCAGGAATGACGAGGACATGGTTCGTGTCCTATTGGTTCGAGCAAACTCATCTAAAAAAGCTGCGGTCAAAGGCGTCCACATGGAAGTCAACCATAGAGTTTCATGTCGGCCGGACTCTGTTTCGTGTCACATGAAGGTTCATACGGCCATTTTTAAGTTTCTGAGGATAAATCAACATCTGTGCATGGCTCCTTAGTTGAATTCAAGCATCCACTCCTCGTAGATTTACTTTCCAACACGGCCATGATCCTAGATTCGTGGACGTAGTGGTCTACGTGCTCTCCACCAGCATGAACTTTAGGAGACAGTTATGTTTCTTTTGTTATATATAATGTGTTTGCATACGCATATAGAGTTAGTCGATGTTAGTCTATGTTATCTTTCATTAGTCTGCTCTGTAATGTGATTACGCTGCACTTGTGTCGTAACATCACTTTCCTGTAATGACTGCTTTTTAATATAAGAAGACTCTGTTTTGTTAACCGGAATTCGTATTTGAAGATCGTTGCCAAGGCTGGTGTAGAGGGCCCCTGCTCAGCTAAGGTTTTGTGCATTAGTGTAAAATTCTCATTTCGTTTCTTTAAAGTTCATTGTGCCATAATCCATTCATATGTTTATACATTGCATTTGCTTCATTTCTGTTTATAAACTTCCATAGTTTCCATTTCACTTCTGTCTTTCATGTTTTATGATTGTTAATCACTGATCAGTGTTCTTGTTTCAGGTTATAGATAGGCAGCCCAGGCATTTTCATAGCTTTTTGACTAATGACATGGAACTAACATTGTTCTACTGCTAATTTGCTTTTCATAGTTTTTGTTTAATTTCAATATTGTTCTGTTCATTTCAGTTTTTCTTATTTGCTTCAGTAGTTAAATTTAGATATATTAAGCTGCTCATAGCATCTTCAGTTGCCTCCGAAAGCCACAGCTGGACTGATGGTGAGGGATTGTATTATGAAATGTGTAGTTTAGTATTAGTTTCTTTTCTGCAAATTTAGATATATTAAGTTGCTCATAGCATCTTCAGTTGCCTCCGAAAGCCACAGCTGGACTGATGGTGAGGGATTGTATTATGAAATGTGTAGTTTAGTATTAGTTTCTTTTCTGCAAATTTAGATATATTAAGCTACTCATAGCATCTTCAGTTGCCTCCGAAAGCCACAGCTGGATTGATGGTGAGGGATTGTATTATGAAATGCGTAGTTTAGTATTAGTTTCTTTTCTGCAAATGTAAGATATATTAAATTGTGCACAACATCTTCAGTTGCCTTTGAAAGCCACAGCTGGACTGATGGTGAGGGATTGAATCATGAATGTATGGTTTGATATTAGTTTTATTTTTGCAAATTAGATATCAGTTACTCAAGTTATTTATGATTACTTCCGAAAATCATAGCTGGACTAATGATGAAGGATCAGAAGATAAATTGATGTAATCTGATTTATATTTATTTTGTTGCAATTTTGAATTTCCTTAAGCATAGTTTCTTTTGTGTTTAGTCAGCAGCAAGAATAGTTTGGTTTTCATGTTCATTAGTTCACTGTTTTGATTTATTAGATTAGCAGCATCTTTTTATTTTAGCAGCACATTTTCATTTCCTTTCAAGTCTTGTCATTGTAAATTTCAAATTGCTTTTTAAAGTTTCAAGTTGGTAAATCATTATAGGGGATATCATTTCCTTGAACAAACATAACCATACTTGTTTTCATCTTAGAATTTCCATTTCACCTTAGAAAACCAAAAACGAAAAAAAGTTAAGAAATAGGTTATCTTGCACATATAGTGCGTCGCACTTCATCAGCTTATGATTCCCGAATTGACAAATTAAATGCAGCAATTTAGGACACACTAAATTGACCAAACAGTTGCCACATAGAAAAGGTCCAATGGAGACCATAAAGGCATGATTACAAGATTGTTACTCATGACCAAAATCGACACGAGCACGGATAAGTATGGAGGAAGAGTGGTGGCCCAAGTACAAGTGTTGCAAGTAAGAAATTCGATTTTGAGGAGTCGTAAAGTGATTCTTCTTGGACAAAATGTGTCCTAGTGAGGTATAAAATCACAAAAAACTAATAGATACCCATTTTAGGACTCGGTGGGAGTTTTCCAATGGTATGGACGGTTTCTCAAACTGAGCTACGGTTTGGCCATAGCAGGCGAAATAAAAATATTGTGTTTCTCTTTTAATAAGGCATTTTCCCTCCAAATTCACTCATGTTATTTTCTGGAAATGTTCTATGTCATTTCAGATTAGGGCACAATACTGAAGAAGATAGAACATACTAATAGATCGATAGAAGACAAGCAAAAAGAGATATAATAAATGGTGGCGTTACAGCAATCAGCAGGATGCTTCTACCACCAAAGTCTCCAAAAAGTCATTTAGCCAAGTGTGTCACACATAACCCCAGAACAACCCAAAAAAGTAATACGTAGCTTTAATGCTCTCAAGAGAGAGAGAATTCCTCCACAACAATGTGTGTCAAATGAACTCTAAGTCTCTCCAATATATAGGAATCTTTGGGGGTGTGTGACACATCCTTTAAGACATTTAAGTCAATATTTTATTCCAAGCCGACCTAGCACATAAGTGGAATAAATTCAAAGTACATGTTCTGCTCATCCAATCGAGATGATCTTTAGATCAATCTTACACTTCTCCGAAATTGGAATCCAATAAAAATATTGGGATCGTCATCTGAGTAGCACAACCCGAATTTTGGACCTAGTTGTCCAATTTTAACACTCCCTCTCAACTAGGGAGAACTCCGTCCACTAGTGCAATCCAAACATCGTGTGTCATCCCACCGTAACTTGCTTTGCTGGCCTCTTTATTTCAAAAAATAAGTGGGTTATTCACAAGGACATCATTCCTGGCTGAAAGATTCAGCCTAGAGGTCAAAACCTCTGTCAGACTCAAAAAGAGTCTCCAACCAACCCGAAGTTGGTTCATCTGACCCGAAGTCAGCAGGAGGTCAAAAACCTTACTATACTTGATCCCAGATCAAGTGGTTGGACTCTGCCATCCTAGATAGAGAGTACGACAATTTTTGATGCATCCATTAGTCTTTTCTACTAGTCTCTAGCCTTTCCCATCTCATTTTCCAAATGAGAGGTACTTCCCATGAGCCCTAAACTCAATGGGTAGGATGCATACGGGGCATAGATAATGAGAGGTAAACCAACTCAATAATCACAACGGTGGGTTCCAAGCACACCAAAAAGGTTCAGCAAGCCTAGCCTTGTGGTTGCTCATAGCTCTGAGAAGTTGTCCCCAAAGCCCCCCAGAGCTCCCAGAGCTCATTGTCCAACAGGACCATCAGAATAGGGTCATTCCACGATACCAAGATTCTCACGGAAGGTTAGGAACATGACCTTCCTCAAGGGCATTGTGAGAATATCCGTGACCTACTCATCAATTCCTATATGATCGAGCCTTACGATGCCTTACTGTACCATATCCCTGATAGTGGTATCAGCCATCAACATGCTTGGATCAATCGTGGAACCCGGGATTCTATGAAAAATGAATCCCCCTTCGGTTATCACAAAGGATAACGGTGGCATCTAGCACATGCTAAAACAGCTCACAGAAGAGCTTTCATAACCAAGTGACTTCACAACAGGCCATACATGTTACAATGTATTTGGCGTCAGTGGTTCTCAAGGATATCGACTTTAGATTCCTGCCCGAAGCAGATCTACATGTGAAGTAGCATCCAGATGTGCTCTTGAAATCCACCACACTGCCAGCCCAATCAGCATCAGTATATCCATGGAGTGTCATACTCCCGGCAATGTATGTCAGCCCATGGTCTATCATGCCTCAGAGATATCTCAAGAGTTTCTTGGCACCAACCCAGTGAATGTTATGATCAACCACGTGTTGACCCAAAGTGTTCACTGCACAACATACGTCTAAACATGTATTCACTAAGAACATACGTGTCCCTATGAGTTGATGATACTCAGTAGGACGGACCTAGCAACGCTGCTACTCAACTTCTTAAAGTTGAGTTCCATGGACTTACAGTCCATCATACCAGAAACTTCATAATGTATTTTCCTTGAGAAAGGAAATTCTCACCAGGTCTCTGCTAGACCTTCAGGCCTAGGCATTTGTCCTAGGTCCTTCATCTCGAACTCAACAGTGAGCTCCCTCTTGCACTGATGAATGAGAGGGTCAGCACCTGTGAGGAAGAGGTCATCCACATACAACACCGGAATGAGAGGTTTTCCCTTGACAACCTTGAAGTATAGGTTCGGATCAGCATTACTTCGAGTGAAGCCCAGCTTCATCAAGTAGCTATCTATCCTCTCGTACCAATCTTAGGGTGCTCGCTTCAACCCATAGAGGGCTTTCTTCAACCTGTATACATGGGTGTCCCAATCCTGGACATCCAACCCCAGAGGTTTCTCCACATATCTCTTCCTTTATCGCACCATGCAAAAATGCGGTCTTCACATCATCTAATGAAGACTCTATCCTTGTGTAGCAGCAAGGGATATAATAGATTGAATGGTGGTGTATCAGGCCACAGGTGCAAATATGTCATCATAATATATGCCTTCCTTTTGAGATAAGCCACGAACGAATCTTGCCTTGAACTTTTCAGCACTTCCATCAGATCCATGCTTGATCTTGTAGAGCCATTTCGAGGTGACAACTGCTTTTTCCTATGGTCTTGGAACCATATCCCAGACATCATTCTCCATAATGGACTCATACTCTTCTTGCATAGCATCCTTCCAGACTTGATGCATTAGAAATTCCTCAAAGGATCCAAGATTCAATAGTACTCATGGCTACTAGATACCCTGGTATTTATATGGCTTCTTGGTTTTCCCTGGGAATTTCCCCCTCTGAAGCCATATGTCCTTGAGCCATGAGGATCTTCCTTCATTGAACAAAGGTATCCGCTCAGGAGCATATACAGATATATTCTCCCTCTTAATGCTAGCCTCTCTTTTGAGAGAAAGAAAAAAAAAAATCATCTATTTTTAAATGAGGGCATCTTAGACACCATCTTGGAAGGGAGTTTTATTCTCCCATAGTCAAAACCATCCAGGACAACAGTATTTTTCTAAAGACTTTCAGCAACGTGTCTAAAAGATGCAAAAACACATTTTACCATTACGCTCCAATGTGGTACTGCTACTGTCACATGCTTACTGCTACATAGGTGTATATCTATGTCTTTTTCCAATATGGAGAATATATCAACAAGCCTCGGCTTGTGTTAGAAGTCCTATTAGTTTGCTGGAGCTTCCTCAACCAGCCCTCTTTATTATGACTCACAAAACTAGAAATCCAAACATGATTCCTTTTTTCATAATTCTGCACTTGAGAGCTTCATCTACTACATCTGACATCTCATCCAACACTGATTCTATTTATAGATCTGCCCAAGCCTTCAGATCTTAGTTCTGCGATTTTTATCCTAGATTTCATAGATTTAGGAACTGATCATACAGATGTTAAAACATAGAATTTAGCCTTCTTCATGTCAGTCCATGCAAATCCAGCACAATAATAATGATACTCCTGCTCATCAATGTTCCAGCCCCAATGATCCTGTTAGACTCCTATACCAATAGGTGTCATATTTCATGATTGACTTGATGAGCTATGTAATATGTTCATACCTTTTCTTGTTGCAAAGGTTTTTCATATTTTCAAAAAATAAAAAAATTTAAAAAATATAAAGAGGGTATACCCTAAAAGAAAAATCAAAGGATGAAAAGAATGAAATGGTCAAAAAAAAAGTGAAAGAAATGAACCCCAAACAAAAATAGACCAGAAAAGTGTGCAAGTCTAAATGCCACTACTATTTCATTTTCTATAATAAGCAATTGTGTGCAGCTTGTTAAACTTTTGCCACAATTTATGAAGAGTCAAACTGTTTAAACTTGACTCATTCATTTTTCAAATTTCAAGTTGTAGAATAGAGAATAAATATCTAGCCAAACATTTTAATCTTGGCAGATAAGTAGATAGGTAGAGTAAATAAAAAGGAGCTCAACAGTTTAATCTGAGCCCTTGGATGTAATATGTGTAGACTTAGTTAGGCTTGCCATGTAAAAGAAAAAGAAGATTGATAAGGGTTTGCCAGTCTAAGTGCACCCAAATAAAGAAGGAAAAAATGCTAGGCTAATGTAGGGAGGGTAGGTATATGGTGTTTCAGAATTAATTGTGATGGATAATGTCTTTAGATGTGTTAACTTTTAATTTTATCACAAGTATAAGAAAGAAATTTCACTTGATGTAGTTCAAGCAAGACAAGGTTAAATAACTAACTTCCATTCACATTTTTCCCTAAAGTTTTCACTAATTTCCCCTAAGTACTAGGCATTTGAAGATTAGAGGGGCTCAAGGCATTTCCTTGAATTTTGAAGGGACTGGACCCTCGGCCCAATAATTGGAAAAGCCTAAGTACTTAAAATCATTTATCATAACATTAATTCACCTCTAAAAAATCTTTTTCTAAGTAAAATCCCATTTTACTTAGGAAAAATCATGTAATATTTCACATAAAAACCCTCCTCATAAAAGCATAAGTTAAAAACATTAACCTAATGTTTACACTTAGCGCTTATTTCATTTTTTCATATTAACTTCTAATTTTATTATTTAAATCCTTGTAAATTCCACTTTTCTCGTATTATTTTAATAATAAAATTCCCAAATAATAATATCCCGCCCCTTTGGTTGAAAAACAACCATATTAATGTATTAATCATGATTAATTAGTCAAATCTTTGATTAATCGTGAGCGTATTTCTCCACCATATCAATAAGGGTTAATTAATCCTCATGATTAATTAATAACTTGAATCTGACAATCAAATCAACCCCGATGCGATTAATTCAAAATAAATTACATTGGGCCTGCTCGTTATCTTTCCGTCATCTCGTAACCCTGACCACCGTTCGATCAACAGATCTCAGATCTATGGTTGATATCAATATCGCTAGCCAACCTCGTCTGAACGATAACGTGCGATGGCCAAGCGGTTTTCTGAACAGTACCGCGCCATGCGTCGTTCATCGTATGGAATCGCTTGCCCTCCACCCAAAACCACCTTTCCCCAAAAACGGTGCGATTGCGTACCGCTCACCGCCTCCCACTAATGACAAAACTTCACATCATCAAGTCAGCGCCATCTATCCACTGTTCATTCAAAGCTTACCTGCCTATATCAACCATTTACCCATTTAAACACAAACACCCTGGTGTTGCTCATTTTCGCGTGATTGTGCAGTAAAACCCTTTGTAACCCAGTTACGCCACCTGAAGCCTCTGTTAACCAATTTGAGCATGGTTTACCTCCCAAAATTCATTCTAGATTCACTCCACAGACCTCTCAAAATCAAATGAAACCTTTTCGGCCTCCCTTACAAACCAATGTTTTCTTAACAATTTGTTTTTTTTTACAGGTGATCAGAAGACCACATCCTTGGATAAACAATATTAATACTAGTCATAAGACTTGTTTACTCCAAGAGTGTTATCAAATCTATTCAAACAGAGATGGAAGATAAAACATGCAGTTGAAATACAAGCAAAGGAAACAGGAGATTAAACAATTTACTGTTGAAACAGACAGTAAAAAGCTAAACTACACAATGAAGGTAAAAGGACACAGTAAAGAACATTCAAAGAGTATCAGGATTAAAGAGTATCAGATTGAATACCAAGTCAAGTAAATCACTAGCATGAAGATAAACAGCAAGGAAGACAGTTACAAAACAAAACATACAAGTTCTTGACAAAGTGAAGACAAATAAAAATTAGAGCGGTAAAAAGTAAAAAGTAAACAGTAAACAGTGAAAATAAACATGAATATATTAAGGGTTAAACAAATATGAAAACACTTTCACTATCCACAATGAATTTTATCTAAAGTGAAAGTGAAACAGTCAAAAGAACAAAAAAGTGAAAAGATGAAAAACACAACAAGAAGGAACATTTTTGCAGAAATTTAATGTTTTAGTCATTGTTTTTCAGAAACTATTGTGATCAATACAAGATTAATTTTGCAAAACTGAAGGAGGTTTATGTTCTTAAGAATACCATCTAAATAAACCTCTCTCACTTTTCTAACAGCTATTTTGGTTTTGGAAATATTAAACAATGCTGGAAAGAATTTTTTGCAGAAAATATCAGTTAAGTCATCATTTTGCAGAGAATATTGTGGTAAATAAAAAATACATCATAAAAAAATGAAGGAGGTTTTTTTTCCTAATAAAACCATATAAAAAAACCTATATCATGTTTTTCACAGTGATTTCAGAATGATAGATACATGCACATCTTTACAGGCTATTTTTCAGACTCTGTAAAACTCTGTTTTGCACATATTTTTACAGAGACTATTGTGCACATCTGGAGAGAAATTTTTGGAAACTGAAAGAGGTTTATCTCACCAACATATTAATCCACAATAACCTCTTTTAATTTTTACATATCTATTACGGATTGAGAAATAAAAATATATCATTGGACCCCAAGTTTGCAGAATTGTTGGAGCAGAATGCACAAAGAAAGGAAGCAAATAGTGACTTGGATGCATCATCATCAACTAAGAGTTGGATCAAATTCAAATTTTCCTCTTTTTAATCACCTATCCATAAGAAATAGTGCCAAATATATGAATTATTTTTAGTGTCCTTTACTTAAGTTCTATTTATGTAAAATAGTTGGAGAGATTTGTGAACTAATCTTGATATTTTTTTCAAGATATTTTAGTTTAGAATTTGTATAAATACTTCACTCTTGGAAGTATTTTGGGTGGATTCTTAGACATTGTTATAACATTGAATATTTTGGAATAAAATTTCTTTGGAAAAATTTCTTTGTGGCTAAGCTGGATGATGAATTGAAGCGAAAGACCTTTTACAGGATTCATGCTTCAGACTACAGATCAATAAGTTTATCTTTCTCTTGTGTTTTAAAGTCTTTATATATGTTTATTATGTCACTATGTTTCATTTTTGAATGACTAATGAAAAAGCGTAAATCAAAAATTACTTAAGTGTAATCTGATTTTAATCATTTATTATTCTAAATGTTTTCTTCTAAACTGGTTTAAACAAGGAATTCTTAATTGCTCCTGTTTTTCTAGTTTAAGCATTTTGGTTATTTAATAAAGAATACTTCATTGCTCTTTGTTAATAATCACTCAATTTTCCCTCTTATGAATGTGTTGAAAGATTCTTTATTGCCTTTCATCCGTTTGAATTCCATTCCATTCACTTTAGATCTATAATTTTTTCTAGTTTGATTATCTTGCCCTGATAAACCATCTTTTGTTAAAAAACTTAAGCCAGTGCAGCCAATCCTTTGACTCCATTAGCCCAATGGACTGAAACTATTTGATCTTATTCTCAGCTAAAGAATTCCATCAACCTAAATTCAAACAAAACCCCTAGACTTTATAACTAGCCTAATACCTTGCAAAACAAAGTTAAATTTTACAGAGAGAACTCTCTCTAGGTACAGTTTGGCTAGATTCTATACCTAAAAGATTGGTTTGTGGTTACCTCAGATCCCTTTCCTCTTCCAACAACTTCAAGGAAAATCTGAGTGATAACAGATCAAACAGGATAAAACTGAACAAGGCACTTTTTAAGATTACTACCAATAGATCAATTCCAAGTATATGCTAGTTCACAACCACTGTCACTAGACAATAGTATCATAATACTGTTCAATGAGGCACTGCACTGCCCTTCAAGTCATAAATATATGTTACATGTGTTCCTTTGTTTATGCAGATCTGGGCCACTTAGGGATAGAGCTTTTCTAGCTTGAGTGTTGCTAAACATACAATCCATGCAATCTACAGATTTGATCTGCATGCCTGGAATAATGTCTTCTTTGCAATAGAACGGGTGTGCAATTCATAGTATGCATTTGATTTTTTTTCTTTAAATTTAAGGTGACTACTTCAAACAGTCGTACATACCTTATAGCGTCAACAAAGCAGGGTCAACAACGGTATGCTACAGTCATCTCTAAACCTTGACAACCAACACTTTCTCATTTTCTCTACACAAACAAATACGCCCTTTTCTTTCACCAATCAGCAGCGGTCTACTTCAGTTTGTAGTCAGGTCTACTTCAATTTACAATCAATGTTTCATTTTTCAGTCAGCCACAGAATTAGTGACTTTCATTTATTTTCAGTCAGTGCCTTCTTAGTGACAATATGCCAGACAGGCAACTTCTTAACTTGTTATTCGAGTTACAAACACTGCTCCTCCAAGAATGCGTCCTCCAGACAGGGTCGCATTGCTTTGCTTCAAGGTTGTCAATATGCAGTGGCTCATTCTGGCTCCCTTATTTTCACTATGGCTTAACAAAAAAAAGGCAGCTCCTCAACTCTTTCTATGGGTCGGTAGATTGACTTCATGTCTCTGCTCTGCTTTGTGTTTGCACGACAGATAGACTCCTCGACTTGACTTCATGGCTTTTCTCTATGGTTGCACGTAACTAGCGGCTTTTCTTTGAGTTTCAATGGCTTCAACGGATCTCAATATATGGAAATAACTGACAGGATATTGGTGCAGTGCCAACAGAACTGTTGCCAGAAGTCCGTTATGCAGAGCTTCCTTAACGACCCAGCAACATGTGGCATCCATTCCATCGCAAAATCAATGTCGGTTAGCCAGAAATCGCTGAGTTTTCCTTCGTCCTCTTCATAGGAAATTCTTTGCATCGATTCTTCCATGTCGAACTGCACAGACTAGAATTGAACGAGTTTTGATAGAAATTGAATCTCTGGAGAAATGATATTAGTCATGAGCATGTAATCGTTCCATCCAAGGCTCGAATTGACACCACTCTTGTTGTCCCCTACTAATTGGCCATATGAATCTCGATGCATATGGTTCATCCCAGCTTGCTAATTTAGAACAGACATAGGAAAGAGACGGCAATGCTCGCGGGATTTCTCGGCTGAGCACATTTTCCACCAGTCGATAAGAACTAACGAGCAACTACTCTAAGAATGGATCTATCTCAAAATACCACTATGGGTGTGCATCTTGATCCATAATTTAGCACTAAAATGCATGGAAGAGAATCCACGAAAGAACACTCCCCTTTTTTTTTCGTAGCATTGACATTCTGATCAATCCAACTTCCCTCTACACTGTATGATTTTTTGAAGGAAGCCATTGAATCCAATCGTTGGTAAAGATAGTTTCCATTTCACGAGAAGTATTTTTTTGTCGCTTTATTCTCATGCATCCTCCAATGCCCTGAATTTAGGACCACGATATTGGCATCTTGACTGACAAACAATATTACGATTTTTGTTTAACCTCGTTTCAAAATCAAAATTACTCATCCGTGCGCCAGTTTTGCGAGACAGAGATCATCGGAATTGATCTTATCATTTCAATTCGATTCCTCGATCGGGGCCTGATGCAGTTAGCCTCTGAGATCGGGTGTCCAGCCATTGATAGAATTTTGCAGTAGCCAGAAAAAAATTGAAGGTTTTCCGCGTGAGGGATTAATTTGGGCAACCGTCTTGTAAATGACGACAACTACTTGCTTGCCCACCCTGCAATTTTCAGGATTTAAAAAAAAATTCTTTTAAACATAGCGTGACTACGTATTTCCAACCAATGCTCCTCTTTGTGCCATAAGCTATCATTGAAGAAATGAAAAACAACTCTTTGTACCCTAACACAGCTTTAGAATTTAATGCGGCTAGATTCCTTGCTGAAATGAGTTATCTACTGCGAGCTGCGACCTCAAGATAGAGATGTCTATCCTTTTTCTCATGAGCTTCCAACATGTCATCAGCCTTTAGATTCCTAGAGGCTGCTCTTGGGCTATTTCCAACCTTCCAAAAATACTTTGGCCCTCACCTAGGGCTGCGGCCTTCTTCAGATTGTCCGCACAGAACTGCGGCTTCTTGTACAGGGGTTTGTTTGGCATCCAAATAGTCATAAAGAGACCTAAACCCAGCCTCTTATCCTTTTCTTTTTCATAATCGAGTTCCTCTTCTTGTCTTTCAAAAAAGACCGCAAATATCCACAGCACGTTGGACAGCATGTTGGGCTTTGTCTTCACCTTAGCTCCAATACCATGTTATTTTCTGGAAATGTTCTATGCCATTTAAGATTAGGGCACAATATTGAAGAAGATAGAACATACTAATAGATCAATAGAAGACAAGCGAAAACAAAGATAATAAATGGTGGCATTACATAAATCAGTAGGATGCTTCTACCAGCAAAGTCTCCAATAGGTCATTCAGCCAAGCATGTCACACATAACCCCAGAACAACCCAAACAAAGAATACATAGCTTTAATGCTCTCAAGAGAGAGAGAATTCCTCCACAACAATGTGTGTCAAATGAACTCTAAGTCTCTCCAATATATAGGAATATTTGGGGATGTGTGACACGTCCTTTAAGACATTTAAGTCAATATTTTATTCCAGGCTGACCTAGCACATAAGTGGAATAAATTCAAAGTACATGTTCTGCTCATCCGTTGGAGATGATATTTAGATCAATCTTACACTTCTTCGAAAGAGGAATCTAATAAAAATATTGGGATCATCATCTGAGCAGCACAACCCAAATTTTGGACCTATTTGTCCAATTTTAACAACTCATTTGCAAGTGTAGCTGTGGTGAATGCAGAGAGGAGAGAAGGCCCTAAATCATGCGACGATCGTAGTGGACAAACCGATCATTGGAATTGAGATCCGTTAGTTGCAGGTAAGTAGCCTAACCATAATCTTTCATTTAAGGGGATAAAAATTCTAGTTTAGGCACCTAGAGCTCGTGAACAGGCCAACTCGCATGTTTTGGGGTTTGTTCTGGGACCTGGGTAGCAGCTACTGCGCAGAAAACTGCGACCTGTCCTAGGAAATGACCTTAAAGGTGTGACCTATCAAAGAAAGGGGGTTTTAGAGCTAGGATTTTTATGTTTGACTGGTATAGGTGCCCCCAATCATGTTATGGTCATGCCAAAATGTATTTAGAAAGGGGGAATCTAAACACATTTTTATGATGTGGTGCACCATTTTATTTATTTATGGTTATGAGGTTTGAGAAAGGGAATGGAGGATTAATAATCTCTTTTGGTACTACATATATGAAGAAAATGTACTTAATTTTCTGGGTTGGCATACATGGTGTCACTATCCCAAAAATAGGATTTGGAGATAAGGAACTGGTGCTCTCCTAGAAAACTCACAGGTTGGTCAACAACAATGCCTAGGGGACTAGGTTGCTGATGTAAGATGGAGGAATGATGAGGATTATCCTCCCTACAATGATCCGATGTGACATGGAACTCTAGAGCTTCTTCTAAATGGGGAATAATAATAGTACTAGATTCCACACGACCATATGCACTAGGAGAGTTGTGGAGAACTGCTTCTCCTGGCCTCTCCAATATCAGTGCCCCCTTACCCAAACATTGGGTGTCAATGTAATGGCCATAAGGTGTATGTGGTTCGAATGCATGGGTTAGATGTAAGAGGTGGTAGATAAATTCAGGGGCGGTGACTACTTCCATAATGTTGTCATAAAAATATAAGATGGGGTGACTAGTGGAAGAAATACCACGTGGTGCAGTGAAGCTACCTCACTCATCATCATGAGAAGAAAGGTTCACATGCACATCATCACAGAGGGTTACGAAAGAATAGGTAGATGAAGGATCCATCGATGTTGGGCCCAAGGTGATTGCTGAAGGGAGGGTTGGCAAAACAGAAGGGGAAGGCCCAGGGGGGTCTTGCACCGAGGATCTCATAGATGATGACAGGTAGTGGACAATGGTCGAAGACTCTATCATTTTTAAATCTAGAGGGGGAATTTATATGGGAGTGGATGTGTCCTCTTAATTTTTTGAAGCAAAACACACAAATAAGGGAGTGGTGGACTCCTTGCAATTTTCCTCGAATTGGTGAACTACTGCAAGAGAGGTGCGAAAGTCCTCGAGGTGGAGATAGAGGTGGTTATAATGGCCATGGAGATCACACAAAGAAAATGGGTGGTTGGTGTGAATAGTCTTGGGGTTCTTGGCTGAATTCAAGGAAGGAATAAAGGTTTCCAAGACCGTCGACTTAGGGAATGTGACATTAACCATGGGCTTGAGATGAGGCAATTCACGAAAATTATGGGTGGCATAACCGACAACATCACACAAAGAAAATAGAGGTGTATGCTTTGGAGGCTGAGGAGGAGCATGGTTTTTTTGGAAAACCTTGTCTTTAGGTGCCTTCTTGCAAGCTTTACCCCCCTCACCCGAAGCTTTCGCAAGAGGAGTAAGTTCCTATTGAGGTGGCTGAGGCATGGTAGCAGTGGGAGGATTCATGGGGACTGTTTGAACCTGGGTCAAAGCAAGATAAGGTTTGGGTTGAAAAGGCAGGGTAGTGGCTGGGGGATCAATGTACTAGATGAGAAACCCCAAGGTTATGTTAGGAAGGGATAGGGTAGCCATGACAGGTACCGAGAACACTCCAAGACGGGGAGCTAGAAATAATATCTGACCGGAGGGGTAATGCCGAGGCAGGACAGATCTGACACAGGTAAGGCCTGGAGGAACCGTTCCAGGAGGGTAGAGAGGCTCATGGATACAAGCTGCAGGAGAAGGGACAGGAAGAGGAGGTCTAAAAGGCTGAATCAAAGGGCTAGGAGTAGGCTACAGAGGGCGAGGTTGCTGACTAGCCGAAGTGGGCTACTTGAGGGAAGCCCGAGATGATTGCATCATGCAAACATTCGATGAGTTGGGATTAGAGATAGGAGGAGGAAGATCAGGGAATGTATGAAGGAAAGAGGAGTCTTTGTAGACTCCAGGTGAGACAATGGTCAAGGGATTGATGTTTTTCTTATTGGCCACTAAAGATATGATGGACTTAGGGGAGGTATGAGACTTTGGTTCGTAATATGTCAACTAGTAAATGGTGACTATCTTTCCATTATGGGGAAATGAAATCTTGCAGTGAACCGTAGATGGTACAACAGACATCACATAGGTGTAGCTATGGCCCAATAGAATGTTGTAATATAAGGGGGCATCAATGAATTCTACGTCAAAGAAAAGAGTCTTTCCTGTAAGAGTAATAGGACAATTGTAGAATAGTCCAATGGGCTAGGAAGCATGGCCATCCCACACTTGAAGAGTGATCGTGGAAAGGGCCAACTAAAGTGATCCGAGTTTCTTCCAATCCGAAGTGGACATCATATAGGTGGATGTCCCCTCATCATTGATACAACGGGAAACATTGGCATTTCGGATCTTGACTAGGATTTAAAAGGCAACAGAACCAAGAAGAGGAGGATGTTCTGACCGGTCAAGATTGAATACGATTAATAGATCATCTGAAGGATCTACAGTGCCCATGGAAGATAATAGAGATTTTCATTGTGAAGGGCGTGAGTAGAGGAGTTCCAGCATTGAGATCGCAGTAGCATATTGTGCCAAATCATCTACTATACTATACGAATGGGAAGTTTTTCCAGAAGAAACATTTCAGCATAATGGTCCCTTAGGGATCTTGGTATGAACCTCTGCCTTAGGCTGAGGGATCTGCAAAGGACCATTAGGTGTCGAAAGAGGCTCTGTAAAACCTGAAGAAGGGGACTCAGGGACAGACGTAGTGGAAGCCTTATTGTATTGATAGGATCGAGTCTGAAGGTTGAGTTCTATGGTTATATGTTGGTCAAAATTCATCATGAGAATCTATTAATCGAAGGTACCAGATGGAGGAGGTTGAGTGGCCGCCTAACCTTTAGGTGGTTGGGTAGCCACGAATCCTTACTGAGGGAAAGGATTAGTAAACACAGTCGGCTGACTAGGCGTAGCATGGGGAGGTATGGAAGGGGAGGCTTGTTGTCCTGGTGATGCTACTTCATTCTCCCACATATGCCGCATTTGTGGTAATCGAGGACAATCTTGTGTGTAATGACCATAAACACCACAACAAGAACAAGGCTTATTCGTGCGAACATGCCTGTCCTACTTGGGTTGAGTGACCGGTTACTGTTTAGCAGTGTTAGGTGCATTATTTTGAGGATTAGGTCTAGTATTACAGGGGGTAGATTGATTTTGAGTGCCTTTCCTCTTCTTTTTTGAAGTAGGAGGATTAGTCGTACCCTGCTGTGCCTACACCTACCCCTAAGGGGAGAGTGGCTACTGTTGCGGGGGTTGAGAAGGCAAGGGAGTTGGAGGTGATAATGCTTGAGGATTTGGAGCACCAGGCTATGGATACAGATAATAAGGAGGTTGAGTAACATCGTGGTAAATAGGCTGGGAAAAAGGAGGAGGCATTCCATATCCTGGATACATGCTAATGGGAGGGGGAAAAGTGCTAGAGGTGCTAGCCCCTCCCTGAGGGAAACCATAGCCCATGGGAGGTTGAGCATATGGATGAGAAAGAGCTCCAATGATACCATCGGTAGCATGAGATACCCCCAGTGCATTGGCACCACCGGGTCTAGGAAGATCAGGTAGAATAGTATAAACATAACCTGACTGAGCGTGGATCAGGTCATATTTTAGCGCAATTTGGAGAGTGGCTTCTTTAGTTTGAGGGAAATGCGATGCGAAATCTTTTCCTATAGCAGGAAAAAGGGATCTAAGGAACTAGTCCATGTAGACATGGTATTCGAAGGTAGGGGCTCGACATAGGCTCTTTCTTCTTCGCCATTTCTAGACATGATCGGATAGGCGGGTCGCAGAGGATTGATGGAAATAAGTAAAAATTTTGGTACTAGTGTCATAATTAAGGGGAAGCTTGAAATAAGATAGAAAATCTCGAGCAAGAGTCACAAAGGTGTTATGAGAGGATGAGGCCTAATCAACATACCACTTAGAAGCTTTGCCAATAAGCGTATGTTGGAACAATTGAAGACAAACAGAGTCATCGGTAATGGAGTTAGATGAACATCACATGTGGAAAGATCGAACATGATTTGTAGGATCTTCTCCCACAATACCTTCAAACTTTGGGATGTCAGAAGGGAGCTTGGTTTGAATAGAAAGCCAATCAGCATCATGGCGTATAGGGTCATTGATCAGCTGGTTAAAATTGGGAAAAATGAAGCCTGCCATATAGGGGAGCAAAGGAGTAGCCAGATTAGTTCTTGTTGCGGTCCCATTAGTAGTATTCCCAACATTAGGGCCGAGTTACCACCGGTGTTAGGTCCTGAACTAGACATAGTGAAGGTGATAGGGGGAGAACCGAGGGTGGAACCAGAAGGGGAACCCAATGAACCAGAAGAGGAGTCAGAGTGTTGACTCGGTGGAGGAATAACTCGAATCCTATGTAGAGGAGTAAGTCTTCCTACCAAAAACTGAGGATGAAGGCCAAGAAGTCTCCGGGATAAATGCCTTGGTGGTGCAATAGTGAAGGAACAAACACAACTCAAAGGGAAGAGATACCAACAAGGGCAAAGAGGTACAAGATCAACTAATTACAATGTCGAAACAAGGGTAGAGAGGTGCAGGATCAATTGATTACAATGTTAAAGTATTTTCTTGGCGGTGTTAACCAAGCTCTTCTTCACTTAGGGTGTGTGTGTTAAGTGTGTAAATTTTAATTTGTAAACCCAAACGTTCGTAGATAAAAATAAAAAGTGTGTTGTATAATTGTAAATAAACCTACAGATAATAGTATATGAAACTAAAATAATAGAAAATAAACAGCTAATTATGCATTAATCTAATCCCAAGGAGGCCAACCTATAAACAACTAGTCTGTGGTTGGGAAAAAATCTATTCAAAACACACCAAAATAACCAATAGATATAAATTCAGGAGGGACAATGATCTAAAGGTCAGATCTACTAGAAATAGGTGCAGACAAATAGCAAACAATCAGAGGAATATTTGTTGTAAATGAGGTGGCAAAAGGATATAACCTAGAGGGAAGCGGAGGGGACCATAGAGGAAAAGCCAAAAAAAACTAAAAGGAGGTGTTTTGGATGGATAAATAACCAATCTAAAGTTGATATGAAGGTAAGCTATCGGATCTGAAAAATGGCTGAACACACTGAAAATTCAGACAGCCTGTAGCAACTAAAACTCTTCCATAAAAGGTGGAGTGTACTGAAGCCCTAGGTGGCTAGGTTCCCACTTTTATGAGTAAAATAGAACAAGTACAGGTCCAAATAGGGTGGAAACAGACATCACACAACCCTGAACAGAGGCCCAGACAAACCCAGAAAAATCTTAGAAAAATTCCTGTAAAAAGTCTAGGTTGCAGCTTCTAACCTATTTTCTACATAGGTCATAGGTTTTGGCCTGTTTTCTGCACCTTGGAGGTTCAAGTTGTAGGGTTTGGACCAAAAAGTGCAACCTGCATTTCTGACACTCTCGGGAGCAGGTTTCAGAAAAAAAATTTGTCTCAGCTGCGGCTGATGCCTGTCACCTATGAAATAGGTCCGAAAACAAATGGAAGTTAGAATTTTTAATATTTAAGGGTTTTATAGGTTAAAAAATACATCAAGAAAAGAAAAAAAAGAAGCTAAAGAAAAATCCTAGGGTTCGAAGCAGCTGGATATGTAGTGATCTGAAAAACGATAGAGGTCGTAATCGTAAACCATTGTGGAGTCACTAGTTGTTAGTATGAACATTAATCGCAAGCATACGGAAAAGGCTCACTTCAGCCGTGCATAACAAACAACCCTAACAACAAATATGGTTGCTAATATGTTTAGATCTAAAATTAGTTGACCAAAATAAATGCTGCAAAAATATAGATCTATGCATTAAAAGACATTAAGAAGTAAATAAAAGCAAGAGTTTCTCCATGTATCCAATAGATAAGACAAGATTGTTTTAAAGATTATTTTGTATTGATGACACCTAGGAGGAGAACATAGAAAGATGTTACCACTCCTCCTTAATGGGATGGGTTCTTGTAAGTCCTCAACACTTCAAATCTAAAATCCCTCTCTCTTGATGGTGTAGAAAACCTAGACAAAAATGGAACTTAAAGGTAGCTCACAAGAAAAATGGTAGCAAAATATGACAATGATGGTGGATCACAGTCAGAACAAAAGTATAGATCCAGAGTGATCTTTTGGCAACAAAAGGTATTGAGTGAACAGAAAAACCCTTCTATTTATAACAAAATATTGAGTTAGTCTAGATATTGGTGCATAATTAAAATATTATTAACCAAATCAATGTCCAACTTTGATGGGATATTTTATTATATTTTTTGGAGGGAAAAAGAATTTGACTTGGGTCAAGTCCCTTTATTTGTAAATAATAAATAAATAAATGATTTATTTATTATTTTAAGGATGTGGTTGAGTAATAATCAAATAGATAATGATTTATTTAATTATTTATAAATGATTTAGTCAAGCTTAACAAGGAATATTATTTAAATAGGGTTAAATTAATATTCCTAAAAAAAATAAGATAAATAATGATTTATCTAATTAATTTTCCTGTTTTGGGTTAAATATGACCCGAAATATTAATTAAACTATTGTTTAACTAGTTATTCCTTGAGGAAAATCAAAGAAATGTGGATTCATTTAATATTTCTTCACGAGATTTCCTGTTTAGACCATAAACAACTTAATAAATGTGGTTTACTAAGGTATTTTTCATAGTGAAAGAAATTTTACTTCAGGTTAAAATTGGTCTTACATGGTGTACTTAGGTCTATCTAATAGTAACAGGTTAGATGACCAAAAAATGGTGTAACATTCACTATTAAAGATGAATTTCTCATTCTTTTGATTTATGAATTATTGGATTAGTTACATAGAGAAATTTATTTCACCAAGTTGGATCTTCGTTCAAGATATCATCAAATTATAATGAAGACTCAAGACATTCCGAAAACAAATTTTTGAACTCATGTGGGTCATTATGATTTTGTGGTCATGCCTTTTGGCCTTACGAATGCACCTTCTACATTTCAAGGGACAAATTCCATTTTCAAAGCCTTAGAAATTTGTGTTACTATTTTTTGATGATATACTAATTTACAGAAAGTCTTGGAAGGATCATGTTCAACATGTTGATAGGGTGTTCAAACTATTGGAGGAGAAACAATTATATGCAAAAAACTCCAATTTTTTCTTTGGAGTACAAGAGGTGGAATATCTAGGTCATATTGTATCTCAGTAGGATTTTAAGGTAGACCCTAACAAAATTAAATCCATTAAGGAATGGAAATACCCCACAACCATAAAGCGATTGCAAGGATTTCTCGGGTTAACAGGGTATCATCCCAATTTTCTTAAGGATTATGGGAGAAAAGCAACATCTCTAACAACATTATTGAAGAAATATGAATTTTCATGGACTCTAACTGAAGCAAGGGAGGAATGGAAGAATGACGAAGAAGTATGGACACTCATTCAAAAGTTACAGCAAGATCCCAGAACATCTGACGCATTTAGTTGGAAAAGTGATTCCTTATGGTACAAAGATCTCTTATATCTTTGTAAGAATTCCCAACTAAAACAAAATATTCTTTTGGAATTGCACACCTGTCCCTGACGAGGACAGTTGTGATTTTTAAAAACTTACCACAAGGTGAAGAAATAATTTTTTGGGATGGCCTTAAATCTGATATTCAAAATTTTGTGGTGGAATGTTTAACTTTCTATCAAAATAAATTTGAGACAATAAAGATCTCGGGTCTACTACAACCTTCATCCATTCCAAATAAACATTTGGTGGAGGTGTCAATGGATTTTATCATAGGTTTACCTCAGTCCGAAGGAAAGAGTGTCATGATGGTGGTAGTTGATAGTCTTACCAAGTATGCACACTTTCGTGCATTATCTCATCCATTTAAAGAGAGTATAACTGCTACTACATTTATGGAAACAATTCAAAATCTACATGCAAACCCAAACATTAGTGTACGTGATAGAGATCCCATTTTCATTGGAAATTTTTGGACAAAATTATTTTCTTATTTGGGTACTCAACTAGCTCATAGCTCATATTATCATCCTCAATCCCATGGTAAAACTAAGATAGTGAATTTTTTTTTGGAATGATATATTCGTTTCTTTATATCTGAAAAACAAACACAATGGGTCAATTGATTACCTCTCGCTGAAATGGTATTATAACACCTCCTTCAACACTACAACAAAAATGACCCCATTTATGGCACTTTATTGATATCATTCGTCATTCATCACATCATATTTAACAGACAATTCTAAGGTTAAATTAGTGCAATATCACATCGAGCATGAACAATAAGTTATCCAACTCTTAAAGGAGAACCTAAATTTGGCACTAAATCATATGAAACAATAGGAAAATCAACATCGTAGTGAGAGAAGTTTAGATGTAGGCAACTAGGTTTTTTTATGGGTACAACCATACAAAAAAATGTCCCTCAGGAAATATAATAAGGATAATAAACTATCACCAAAGTACTATTGTCCTTACAAGGTGTTGCAAAAGATTGGTACTATGGATTACAAATTGGAGCTTTCGGCATCTTCTCGAGTGCACCATTTTCCATGCTTCATGCTTAAAGAAGGTTGCAGGTGACAAAATTTTGGTTCAAACAATATTGCGAGAACTTGATAAGGAAGGAAAAATCATATTGGAACATGAATCAGTCACGAAATAAAGAACTTGAAAACTATGAAATCGATCAATTTCAGAGTATTTCATCAAATGGAAGAACTTACCCACTAAAGATTCGACATGAGAGGATGATATTTTTATATATAAGCATCTAGAACTACTCAAGCACTGATGACAACACTTTTTTGAAGTAGAGGGACATGTTAGGGCCCTATATTAATAGTTTAGTCCCTGAATGTTGTTAGTGTAGCCCCCTTATTATTATTGTTGTACCCTTGTAGTCCCCATATTTTTATTATTGCACCCTTACATTATTACTGTTAGGTCGGCTAGGATTATATTTTGACCCCATGGAATACTTTATATAGAAAGGAGGCTTTGTAATTTGTTTCATCCAAGAATTTTCCATTTATGTAATGTATAGGAGGTTGCCCCCTCGAGGTAGTTGATTTATAAGGCATTGATCTCTCTTTTATTCTAGTTTGTGAGTTGGTTTCATAATAATGGGAAGCAAAGATAGTGTCAAAAATACGATTACCTCCAATTTTATGGACAAGATGTGGGAGGATCACGAGATGGAGGGTTAAAGGAAGCTAAGATACTATAAGGAGGTGATCAACCCCACCCTTGATAATAATAATTATCTCTCACTGTTAAACAACGCTAAGAAAAAAATGAACATCGTCAGGATTAGAACTAATTCTCATGATCTTTGGAGTGAGACCAGGCGGTGGTCTATTCCCAAGGCTTCTTGGAACAATAGAATCCACCAAATTTGCGATGCTAAGCAAGTGGAAAATTAAAAGTGCTTCCTTTTAGACTACCCAGCTCTTACTCACATCTGCTCTCAATTCCCTACCATCTGCCACACTTCCAATATTCTTGACCTTTTAATACAATCCACCTATAACAATATTGGAGTGCTTATTTCCCTTCTCTTTGATCATATAAACAAGATTTTGAAGAATCAAACATAGATTATTTTTCCTTTCTTGAGGTCCGATAGGCCGCATTGTTTTTAACAAACATTAACCATCATCATCATCGTTAATATTTTTTTGTTAATATTAAATTTATAAATTATTATAAATTATAATATATTAATAGTAATTTATGTTTAAAATTTAAAATATAATATTCATGAATGTTGACAAAAATTTCCCTATGTGATATTTAGATAGGAAAATATCTCAACATTAATAATATGGATCAAGGGTTAAATTTAATGAGTCCCCCTACCTATCATAGAATTTTTTTATGACGATATTATTTTTAAATGACCCTTCATATCACTTTTAATATTTCTTTTGACCAGTTTCATCTAACTTAAAAGAAAAATATACAATGTATACCTAAAAATATTGAAGCTAATGCAATTAAAATTTGAAGAGATTAGGTGAAAAACAACTTGCCATTGCTAAAAATAGATTTCCAAAGTTTCATTTTCAATTAGATTTATTTTTCAGAAAATATAACATTTTATTTTAAATTTCAATAAGATTTTGCTAAAATGATGTCTAACCTATGCATATTAGATATTCCTTCACGAGTTCCATGGAGGAGGAAAAATATTCTATGAAATCGAACATCGTGAGGAAATTACAAGAATACTATACTATGGATTGTGGGTTATGGACCAATCCATTGGCCTTAGTCTCTCTTGTGTATTCATTCTTTACTTTTATGTCATTTTAGCTAGTTTTTTTTATGAGTATTTCAGTATTTTGATTGCATTTGAATTCATTGTTTTAATTTTTCTTCCATTTGTCCTTTGCTGTAGATTTAGCTTGCTTACATGTTAATAGAGTAGGCTATAAACTTATAAAGTTGTGATTCAAACCTCCCCCCTCTCAACTCTTTCATTGGAGCTTGAGGATGGTAGAACTTCCCCACGAGCCAAAATTACATTTTATTTTATGATTTCTTGGAATGAATAAATTTGGTTGTTGTAGCTCCATGGATATGTTTACAATGTTGTGTTATATCTATGTTTCTAGGCTAAAGTATATTTTTTTTGCAAATTCAACTCATCTTTTCCATTTTCTTTATCATGAATTTGTCCATATTTATTTCATGAACATGTATTTTTCTTGCATTTTCAAGTAGCATAGCCAAGGAGGGCTTCACCAGCACCTCCAACTTCCTTTCTCACCCTTCATCAAACTTATGTTCATCAAAATCACCATCAACCCCGTTTTCATATTTTTCACCTCTACACCATGAGAAAACACCATAGGTGTAAGACAAGCCTATCAAGATATTCTGAACTTGGCCAAGGGGTGGGACACCTTCCACTCATTGAAACCCACCTTCACTCCACCTTCCCTACACTTTTCTCACCCATTTTTTTCCTCAGATTTCCCTCGGACTATTTCCTGTAGCAATTCAAGACTTTCCTGTAGCACTACAGGAAACCTATAGAAACACTTGTAGTCTCACTATTGGGCCCCTAATTGTGCCTAAAAACCACCATATACCTCATCTAGACCTTCCAAAACAACCCAGAAACCTTCAGCCTTTCACCCATGAGTTCAAGCCTTCTATAAGCCACCTTAGCACTTTCTCCTCCTAGCTGCAAAATAATGCATTTACAAGCATAGTTAGGTCATTATTAGCTTCATGATTAAAATCATGATATATAGAACATAGATTGGATAGAGTGTGTTTATCCATTTTTCCCATCAAAGTGTAATTATGTTAGTTTCCTTTACGAAATTTCAATTCAACAATTTACTTCATGCAAGATGCCTAGTTTGCTTCCATTTCTTATCATAGCTTAATGTGTAGATTTATTTCATTACAGAGTAGTTAGATGTACTTTCTTGTTGTAGAATAGTTATGTACTTTCTGATAGAGCCATGGCTTTGAATCATTTTTATCCCTAGGCCTAAATTCAAAAGTGTGACAGACTTCATCCAGAAACCCTAGACGTAGCACCCTTTTGTAGAGCTCAGAAGAGGATGACATGAGTAGAATGCATATGTTTTTTATATAGCACTGTCACCTCCAATTTTTTACGAACCCTGGGTTGATAAAGTAAATTAGGGTAGCTTCTGGGAGTTGCAACATTCTTGGTGCAATATGAGGGCTCACCTCGTTTTGGCATCACTACGAGGGAGGTGTCTAGTAGATGCTTTTATTTTATTTTAACATTATTTTTTTCTTTCCTTTTACATGTTGTTTCAAAAATATTGAAAAAATTAAAAAAAATCTAATGTTCATGTCTCGGAGGAGTAGGGATACTCAAGGAAATTTTTTTACCTAAAACCCCCACATCACCACATAGTCACCCTTCACTCTTCTTTAGTGGTTGTGAGGTTAAGCACACCATAGGTGAGCCTTATGGAAACTTTGAAGTACCTATAGGAGAAGAAGAAGATATTTTTTCACCCAAGGAACATGCTTCACCTACTCAAACCATGGTTGAAACTGAATCCCATGGAGCCTTTCCCATTAGAGAGGGAGATGAGGAAACTAAAATGAAGAACATTAGTCCTCAGCCCTTCCACACTTTCATGGACTTACCTCTGAATATCTTGACACATTCATGTTTGAATTTTTTGATGTTTGTATGACCTATGACTATGCCATAGATTATCAAAAGATGAAGTTATTCCCATCTACCCTTAAGGATACAACCTTGCACTGGTTCATCGGTCTACCTAGGAACAACATCACTACATTGGCATAGATGCAAGAGGCCTTAAACAACAAGTATAGGGATTACTATAGGTCCAAGGAGACTAAATATGAGATATTTGAGATGACTCTCGGGCCTGATGAATCCCTAAAAGAATACAAAGAGAGGTTTTAGTTAAACTATAACAGAGAAATCTGTACTCTTGATCGTGGATCACTTAAACTAGTTCTTCTATGAAGGACCAGGGAGGAGGTGATAGAAAACATCAATATGTTATCAAGAGGAGATATCTACCAGTTTCCTTATGAAATAATCAAAATTGTCTTTAGGAACCATTCTAGGGCAGCTAGGAAGAAAGGAAAAGCTAGCTAAAGTACAAACAATACCCCTTCCTATTCCACCACCATCAAGCATGAGATTGGAAATATGTTGGAGAACTTCAAGAGTGACAAGTTGCACACCTTTCCATTGAAAATGGACACAATGTAGGTCAAGAGGAAGCAAGAGGAAGAAAAAAGGGCCTTGTCTTTATTCTTCCCTAGATTTAGTAGAAAACACCTTAGGAATGAATTTCCATTAAATGTCATAGAGGTTTGATTAGTCTTTGAAGAGAACCATGCCACCGAAAAGTGTCCCTCCTTACCTGGATTCAAAGCTGTATATCAAGGTTGGGAAGTAGGATCAGAGCAACTTTGTTTCATCAACCAGAGAAGGCCTCAAGGCCCTAGGTCATATCATCGGGGTATGAAAAGTGCACCTTACTCTTACTATCACAATAATCAGAACGAAACCATGCAATATTAGTACACCCCAACTCCTCCATCCTAGCCTACACCTCCTACTTGGCCTTACAACCCTCCATATCATCCTCGGCCTGTGAACCAACCATTCCAACAGTATTTTCCTTAATAAACTCAGTGGAACAACCCATCTCAAGGGTGGAGGCATAAGCATAACCAACCACCTACTCTAATGCCTCCACCCCAACCTCAACCTTAGCTTACTCATGCTGCTCCACCCAAGATTCCTCAAATTCCTGCACAACCCAATCTGAACCTAAACAACAGACAAGCACACCAGGTTTATAGTGGAGATACATCCTATGTAGCTTATTCTACGGAGATACATGATATTAATCTCAGGTAGAGAAGAGTACTCCTATACAACCACCCTTCATATCCACTTGTAAAGGTTGAGGATGAAAAGGAAGAAAGTAACACTGAGATCCAACAACCTCCTTTTCCTAAGTGCTTGATACATTCAATTTTGCACACCCCAGAGGAGACAGAACTTAGGGGAGAACTGAAATATTTGTGTGTAAATATATTGCTTCTCTAGGCCATTAAGGATGTCTATATTTACATTAGCCTCATCAAGGAAAATTGCTTCAAGAAACATGGGATAAACAAGAAATATACCCCCACCATCAATGTAGTATGACAATTGTCCAAATTAATGTTGGGAATGGTAATCCTTCCAAAGTACTTAGACCCTATAAGTTTATTTGTAGATGTGCACTTAGATGGTGTCATAGTCCCCAATACTCAGATTGATCTCGGGGCTGACATCAATGTAATGACTAAGGAAAATATGTTAAAATAAACCTCCAAGGGACTTTGAGGAACACCAAAATGGTTTTGCAACTTGCAGATTGGTCCATAGTAACTCCAGAAGGAATTTTTGAGGATGTTATGGCCTCAATTGGCTCTTGGGAGTATCCTATAGATTTCTTGGTTTTGCAACCAAAAACAAGTTGGATATCCTCTCATCTTAGGGATACATTGGGTCGCCACTGCCGATGCTTATATCAGTTGTTGGGCCAGAAAAATGACTATTAAGAATGGGCCCTTGTCTAAATAGTTGGTATTATATCCTCCATCACAATCTTCCATTTATCATGATATACCTATATGGTTTGAGGATGAAGAATATGAGGTATACAACACAACCCCCATTTGTACAATATATGTTATTCTTAGAGGGGGGCAGCTTGATGAAGATGAAAGCAACCATGTCATTCAAAACCAATCATGCACTAACAGTCCACTTGAAAACCTAATCAAAGAATATGAAAGCCACCCTTCGATGCAATTTCAGTTAGTCGATTCAAACTTTGAAATTACCAAGGCTATGGATTTTGGCCCATCCATATATATTAAAATTAACTCAAACCTCTCAGATAAAGAATAAAAGTAGCTATGCCAGCTTCTAAAAGAAAACCTAGATGCATTTTCTTAGAATTACAAGGACATGAAAGGGGTGCATCCCTTAGTATGAAGAAATCATATTTACATTAAGGAAGGATGCAAGCTTGTGCGCCAACCCCAAAGGCGAATGAACCTAGCTCTAAAGGACATAGTCAATGAAGAACTACATAAATGGTTGGATGTAGGTTTCATTTAACCTATAGCAAACAATGTGTGGGTATCTCCTCCTATCCTAGTCCTGAAGAAGAATGGAAAATGGAGAATCTATGTTGACTATCGGGAACTCAACAAAGCCACCAAGAAGGAAAATTTCCCTTTTCCCTTTATAGACCAATTCATGGATGGCCTTGCAGGAAAGAAGCTCTTTTACTTCTTAGATGGGTTCAATGGGTATAACCAAATCCAAATTAGCCTTGAAGACTAGGAAAATACTACTTTCACCTGCCCTTGGGGTACCTTCGCTTACCGAGTACTACCCTTTGGGTTGTGCAATACCCTAGCTACCTTCCAAAGAGCTCCCCTTAGCATTTTCTCTAAACTAGTACATGAATCAGTTGAAATCTACATGGATGATTTCACACCCTATGGGGATGAATTCCAAGAGGCTCTCTCCAATTTGGGGAAGGTGCTGAGAAGGTGCATTGAGGTGTATTGAGCCCAAAAAAGTGTGAATTCTTGAAAAGAGAAGGATTTTTATTGGGGCACTCAATCTCCCGTGTAAGAATATAGGTGGACCCAAGTGAAATTAACATCATCAAAAGGGTACCTTCTCCTCAAAATCAGAGAGATGTCAGGAGTTTCTTTGGATTAGTTGGCTATTATAGTATATTCATCAATATTTCAGCAAGTTGGCTTCGCCACTATTTGGTTTGTTGGCTAAATATTTTGAGTTTACTTGGTCAAGTCTTTGTAAATAATATTTGAGCTCATTAAGGGAAAGTTAAATACTCCCCCCATTCTCTAAGGTCCAAATTGGACTGCACCTTTCCACATCCACACAGATGCATCAGACAAAGTTGTGGGAGAAGCATTGGGAAACTTAGAAGAAAAATTACCTTATGCAATCTATTTCATCAGTAAGAACTTGTCTAAGGCCAAACTCAATTATATTGTCACTTTGTTGCTAAAAATTTCCTTCCTCATATGTCATTCAATGAGAAAAGCAGGATCATCAGGAAAAATTCCTCTTTCACATCGATTGGGAGAAATCTCTTCAAGCTATAACCTGACCAAATTCTCATAAGATGTGTGAGGGAGGAAGAATTTTTTGATATCCTCTCGACATGTCGTGATAGCCCTTATGGAAGCCACTTTGCTACAAAAAGGACTTCCTTCAAATTTTTGCAGGCAGGATACTATTGGCCTACCCTTCACTAAGATGCTATAAGATACACTAGCAAGTGCGACCAGTGCGAAAGTATGGGGAAACATGCAAAGAGGGATGAGATGCCTTTGCACCCTCAGGTAGCTCTTAATCCATTTGAAAAATGGGGTATGGACTTTGAATTAGACCTATTGATCCACCATCTAGCCAGAAAAAGTATATCATAGTTTGCATTGACTACCTAACAAAGTGGGCTGAAACAAAAGCTGTGAAGGTAGAAAATGAGGAGAAAGTAGAAAATTTATGAGAGAGAACGTGGCTTAAAAATTTGGATACCCCAAAGAGGTAGTCATTGATTAGGTGGTACAATTCACATCTCATCTCATTGAGAATATTTTGAGGTGGCACAAGATAAAGCATAAGACTTCCACTTCCTACCACCCTCAAGAAAATGGCCAAGTGGAAGTGACCAATAGAGCCTTGGAGAATATCCTCACCAAGGTTGTGAGCAACAGAAAAGAATATTGGGTGGACAGATTGGTAGAAGCTACTTGGGCCTACAACACTACTTGGAAAATGATAATAGGGTTCACTCCTTATGACCTGGTCTATGGCAAGAAAGCTCTGCTTTCAATTGAATTTTAGTTCAACACCTTAAGGATTGTAGCTGAGTTAGAACTAGATATATCAAATTCCCAACAAGATATGTTGATTCAATTAAATGGATTGGATGAGTTCAAGATGAAAGCACTCCTTCATATAGAAGTTATTTAGCAACAAATGAAGTTCTGACATGACAAGTACATTAAGGAAAAGTCCTTTCAAGAAGGATATTTGGTGATGTTGTATTACTATGGGTTTAAGGATTTCAAAGGAAAACTAATGACAAGATGGTTGGGACCCTACAAAGTGGAAAAATGTTATGAATATGGCTTACTTCATATAGGAACCATAGATGAGGAAGGAATTCCCCTACTTGTCAATGGTTATAGACTTAAGGTTTAGAAAAAGCCCATGTCTAGGGCATAATTTATAAATTCCATAAACAGGGATGTGTATGTCATGGGAAAATCCATAGTTTCTAGTACCTCTAGCTCCTAGAAAAAAGTAAAGATACATGGGTGAAAACCTATCTGAAATGCCCTAGGCCAACTCCAGTGTTGTAAACCTCCACGAGGCAATGTTGGAGAAAAAAAAAGGAGAGAATGGGAGAAAAATAAAAGATCATATAATAAAATATCCTTGGGTGAAAACCTCTTCGAGGTGCCCAAGGAAGGCCTGTGAGTTGAAAACATATATGGAGGTAGCCCACTTGCCTTGAAAAAAAAGAGAATAAAGGAAAAAGGAAACAAAGAAAACGAATAATAAGGATAAAACCTATGCACTTATGTGTTTTTTTCTATTTTGTAGGTTATTGATTAAAGAATGGTTTTTGGGATCCATAGGAGTAGTTTCTCTTCATTTCCCTTTCTCCTCTTCTTGAACAGTCCATGGACGACTCCAGGATATAGCCCTTCATTCATTTCACCCCTTATATAGGCAAAAATTTCATTTCCCCCCCCTAAATTGTAATTTCTACAGGAAATTCCAACAACTACAGGATTTGTGTACCACTACAGGAAATTCCTATAAATGCTACAGGAAACTCATTCATGAAGGAATAATCTCTCTCGGGGATTTATGAAATTCAAAGAGAGAATTATAGTTTACTTTTTTCCTATAACTACCATTCCAAAACCCTTATTTCACTCCATGCACAAGGATTCACTCTCTAAACCCTATGTTGCACCATTAGCAACTAGATCATTTGAAAATTGGAATTAGATCCATTCACTTGCCTATCCTCCATAAACCATATCCCTCCATTTCTGAGTGCACTAAAGCAATAATATGCAAGAAAAATAATGTTACAGGAATTGTAAAGTTTCCTGTGGCAAATCTGTGTGTGCCATAGCAAGGCCAGACGATGAAGGACAGTTGATGAGGATGACTCCAACCGAACACCAACATACTTTAGGAGGGAAAGCACACCAACCATAGCACCTGAAGGCCTCCATGCATCATTTTCAAATGAAAAAAAACAAAAAAATATTAAGAAACTCACTCATAAAAGACAAGCATGTCACTCAAAAAAAGTTGCTCAGTCAGAAAATAAATAAGAAGTGAAAACACAACAAAGAAGAAATCATGGATGCAACCACCAACTCTAGCTCCTTGCACCAACTCATTCAGCACCACACCAATACCATGTAGGCTCAAGTATGGCCCTTCACTTGTCGTACATTCATAACGACCAAAATAGTTTAATGTCAAGTTTTAGAAATTTAAAAGGAAAAAAGGTGGCCAGTTAACTTAGCCACCTTCGTAAAGTTAAATTGGAGGAAAATTTAAAGTAAATTCCACCTAGGAAAGTGAAATCAAGTCAAGAGGAAGTGAATGGGTATGAAGAGGGTCATTATGAGTCTTATAAATCATTGACTGGAGTGGGACCAACAATCTTAAAGAGTAAAACTCATGTTAAGTGCGAGTTAATACAACACTTCAAATTTAGTTAAAAATGAAATAAAGGTAAGATCTATCTCGTTTTCACCATTTTGTGGAGCATTTCAAAGAGAAGAAAGATAAGGATAGTAGTGAGAGCCATCATGAGAGAAACATTGATATTTGAGCTTGTATGCACCATCGTGCTACAAAAAACATATTTTTTCTACAAGCAAATTTAGAGGTAGATCAACAATGGTACATAAGGCAACACAAAGTCACTTGTGGGTGAAATTGCTTCCCAAAGCCACCATATACCAAAACAAAACACTAGATGACATAGTTAAGTGCTTTCCATCCTCCAGCATTGAAATTCCTCCATGAAATTTACACAGAGAAAGTTAAATTTAGGAACTAAAGGGTAAAAAAAAATGCATTTGTTTCAAGACCTCCATCTCCTAGACATAACTCTCAAACATCTCATGACCTTCATATCACAACCATTAAAATAGGAGGGGGATTCAACATAAGTGAGTCCACTGACATTAAGGGAATTAGGCAACATCCTCAAGTCATGTAAATATTTATAAATCACCAATGGCTAGGGTTCTTTGAGATTTTGAAAGTTTTTTATGAAGATATAGCTCGAGAATTTATAGTGGCTTTGCAATCACACTGAGAGGAGAGGGCCACCACTGTGGTTAGAGGCTTATCCATAACACTATCACCTAAACTCATAAGAAAAGTTACAAATTTTCTCTTAGGAGTCAAATGGTTTAAGGAAAGAATTCCTACCAATGCAGCCAAGAAGAGCTTCTTTCTACTAGGAAGAGAATAAATTAAAGACAAAAATGGAGTGAGAAGAGAATGCCTTCCATACCCCTGGGATGAAGTAGCCTTCCATATCATGAAGTTTATTTCTTGTGAATTCAGACTTAGTGTGGTCTATTGGTATCATTTCATATTTTTAAATGAACTTAGGTTTCAAGGATAACTCTCTCTAGGGCAGAGATTAAGCACCCCTCACTTCCTCCTTAACTCCATAAATGACATGAGAAATAAGGTGAGGAAAAAAAAATATCATCACTTGGCTCATCATGGCCTCATAAAACGAATTGTGAATGATGCTTTGAGAAGATTGAACTTACATGTATCATGGTATTCATTCATAGTCATGGATAGGGATGCTTTCATAGCTACCCAAACAGGGAAAACCTCATCTTCTAGCCTTAAAGATATGGAGGTATAAGAAGAAGAAGAAGAATAATAGGCTGAAGAGGAGGTAGAAGAAGAAGAAGAAGAAGAAGAAGGGGATTAAAAGGACATAGAAGAAGAAGAGGAGGAGGTAGAAAATAAGGAACAAAAAAAATAAATGGAGATTGAGAGAGAAAACACAAAGACAACAGAGACAGAGAAGGAAAACATTGAGGGGAAGGAGGAAGAAAATATTGAGGAAAAAAAAGAATTGGACCCTATCCTAGGCAGTGAAACCTCCCCTCTAGACACCAACATGTCACTAGATATTACAAATGAGGAAGTGGCTGCTACCCTAGCCACTTTTACCACACCTGTAAAAACAAAGAGGAAGAGGTAGACGCTTATGTATTTCAGGACTAGGAAGAGTCAAAGGGTGAGGCAAGGGCAACCATAGACTCCCACCAAGATCCCTATTTCCATTGAAGAATCACCAAAGAAATATGAGGAAATAAGATTAGAGGAAGGAAGCATGCAAGAGGTCACTTCACCTATAAGGATCCCTGTAACATACATTGGAAGACACTCAACAAGATTGCCATCCCATACACCTCATGCAGCCCCCACAAACCGTCCAAGGACTGAAAAGAGTAAAAATAAGGAAAAGAGGATATTTAACAATCAAAACAGAGTTTGCTACTGGAAACTTTGTTTTTGTTATGGGAAAATCCAGCAAACCTCGAATTACAGAAAATTGCCTTCATTGAGGAAGAAAAGGAAACCACATATGGGAAAAAGGTAAAATAAGTTGAGGACGAGCCACAAGAGGAAAAATAGGATGAAAAAGAGGGAGGAAAAGATGACAAGGAAGAGCCCACCTCACAAAAAATTTTCCTCAAAGATGTACCAGTAGTGCCAAACCCTAGCCCTCAACCCAATCTCAGCTCCTACTACACATACATTGAGGGAAGAAGATTGATTCCTCAAAAGTTCATAGTGCATTTATTTTATTGGTTGGAAGAGGAGAGGGAACACACTCATAATTGGATGAATATTTCCACATATAAAGGCATTCATGACATAGGGATCATGGAAGGAAAAGTAGCTAAGTTGTAGACGTATTTATCTGATGTTAGGCTCAAAGAATTAGTGTTGAAAGAGCAGCTTCAGAAGGCCCAAGCAGAGAATGTAGCATTACAGGAGTAGCTTCAACAAAAGCACAAAAAAGATGCCACCATGGCTGATTTGTGCATGGAGGCCATTAAACACAGATATCCATCAAATTCCTATGCAGTTTATTTGAATGAGTAGTTGCTCCTATTTCAAATCAAAACATTAGACTACCATGGATCCTTAACTTTTCAGAACTGCAGACAGTTCATTGACTCATGCAACCAATCAAGCATGGAAGACGAGGAAAAAATGGCAGAATTCTACATGCATAACCTTGTGTTGACAGGCTTGAACATTTTGGATCCAAATCTTAGGATGGGAGACATGCATTTAACGGAATTGGCATCATGGATGGTTAATGAAGAGACCAAAGCATAAGAAATGAGAAGGGTTATGAGGAGAGAAAACAAAGAACCCTTTCACATTAGGGAAGAACTATTCAACTCTATGGGAGACATCAACAACCATATTAATATTTAAAAGGATCGTGTACTTGCAGAAAAATGCCTCCACACATAAGCTCAAGCCATGGATCGCTTTCATGATGTTTCTAGGTTGTTAGGAGATGAGTTCATAATGGCTAGCCAAAGGAGATGGAACAACCCCCCTCACAACCTTAGAAACATGGAGTACCACACACCAAAAATATCGAGGTTTGCCTTGGAAAGAACACCATTATACAAGAGGGCCATTCAGGCCAAAAATGTTTAGTGGCTTGGTTTGAAGCTCAGTCCACCCTTGCTGCTAGGGCTGAGCTATGGAAAGGACCAATATGAGAAGAATAGATAATGGGAGGAAGCATAAAATAATGATGGATTTTACCCTCCTGAAGGGACTCCCACACTTTTTCCTTGGGAAGTCAGAGGTTCCATCAGAGCTTTGAAAGAGATGCAAAAGGAGGACTAAGTTGCTGAGAGGATGAGTGACCATTTGGTAGGGGGGTGATGATGAGCTCCATCATTAGGTACACTTGGAGGGTTAATGGTCACCTTTTTACCTTATTTAGTCTCTTTTTATTTCATTTTAATTATATTATGGTATTATGTTTCTAGTGTAGATGGTTATTGAGGCTTGTCATACTTCGAATGCCTAACATGAGTTAAATTGTAATATCCCAAAACTGGAATTTTCTACAAAAATAAGAATACCTTAAGGTATTCAAAATTTGTATAAAATAAAGAAATCAATTCATGTAATGTGTGTGAACACGTAGACATCATAATAATAATATCAAAAACAAACTATGCATTTATACAGTTCACCAAGTGGGGAAAAGAAGCTATTTTTTCCTCAAAAATGCTATTTTCTGAAAATTAAATTAAAATAGTGGAAAATAATAGTTGTTTCCCTTATAATGGAAAATATATGACATGTGTGCAAAATATTTTCAGATACAAATGCCTTTATCCTAGTTAAACAAGCCTCCCATGCTCAAGACAGCTAAAAATTGCCAAAACCCCAAGACTGCAAAATGCCGGAGCAACTGCACAAGTGACTGCACTGTCTAAAGAGAGGATAAATTAGAAAATGGAGAAATATGACTGATAATATTATTATAATTCTCAATTATGTACAAAAACAAAGATCTAATCTCTTTTACACAGATCCAAGAAGACCCGGCAAGGGTTTCTTTGTCAGAAAAGATGTACAAGAGAAAGATGTTGCAAATATGTGGATGAATAAATTTGTATGGATATAGCTCTACATAATAATGGCTGAACATATAAAGAAATTTCTGTAGTCTCCTTTTCTACTTCTCCCAAAGAAAGGTTGATCCTTCTCTTGGGAAACTTGCTCCTCAAAATGGGACTTTCACCCCTTCCACTGCACACCTTAAGAAATAATGAATTTTTCTGAAGGTACTGTGTTTTTTCTGAAGGTAGATGCTTGGCCCAAAACTAGGTAGTGGAAAATTCAGATCAGAAACCTCCTATTAGATTTCTCAAGCAAGATTTCCAAGAAAGAGTAGGGAATCCCCACCTGGGTAAACCCTTGCACTAAGAAGTGCAACAACTTAGCTAAATAGCTAAGTATGTAGGAATTATAATCAGACCTCATGAAAATATAACCTCCAATATATCCATATTCTTGCCATCTCCTTCATTATATAATTGATGAGCATCCTCACCAAGGATCCCACCCACTATGAGGTTGCTTCCATGCAAAGGCTCCTCTACAAAAACTGTGTTGTCGAACAATATGGTTCAATGTATCTAGATAGATTTGCTGACTTGGTCATCCTTGAATGCTTCTTCATGCCCTCTCCCTTTTCACACTCAAGGTGCCTTCATTTTATCTAGCTGGATTTGATATCTATTCATATTGAGCTGGCTTTATTTAGAATCCACTTCTTTGAGAATAAATTATGTTGACTTGGTCAAACTTGACATTGCCCACATAGTTTAGACCCTGTTCACATGCTTGGATTCTTGAACTAGTTATTACATGATCCGTTTTCACACTAGGAGGGATTTTTATTCATACTAGAGCAAATTATGAGCCTCCTTGCTCAATTATTCATGCATCTAGATTCCAAAAGAAAAATTTAATATTCCTATTAGCTAAAGCTAAATTAGGAATATTACAATCTCCCCCTCCCAAATGTTTCTTTTCCTCAAGCAACTGCAAGCGTGCTTCAAAATCTCCCCTTTTCCTCTTGTGGCCCTCTCATCCCATAGTATCCTCCATTGCTTCAGAATTTCTGCAAAATTTCCATCTCCCAATGGCTTCTTCCAAGTGTGCAAGTTGGCCTTTGGTGAATAAACCCAATGGCTCTCATCATGAAAGAATGGAAGGTTATTATGGAAACCTTCTTTCTGATCCATGGCCTTCTCAAGATAGAAGTCATGACAATCATGGGGAATTTCATGATCAATGGAGGCCTCCCTCCTCCATGCTATCATCCAAATAAAATGGATCACCTTCCAGCTTGGTAATTCATAAAAAATCCCCTCCCAATCACTCATGAGAGGCAAACCCCAAGTGCTCCAACCAAACATATGGTCCACATCATAAAGAAACAAGTGGTACGCAATGGTGGCCATATAGTTTCTCATGCTCCCCTTGGAACATGTAGTGCAGAAAAAGTAGGGACTCTCTTCCCCCAAATACACACCCAAAAAATGTGTCTCTCCTCCAACCATGTTCCCAACAAAAATGAGAGCATCCTTAGCATGTGGGATCATAAGTAATATCACGCTAGCTGCCATATACAATAAGGGAGAAGGAAAATGGTCCCTCATATGCAACCAACGCAGTTTTCTTCCTAACTGCCATAGAATATGATCTGACAAGCATTCTACCCAACACTTGTTTGCTGCCCCATAATTCTTGCATGCTTGGATAAGGTGTATGATGGTTGGTGTTGATGAATCATAACATGAGGACTACATCATCTCTCCAAGATCTCCCAAAGAATGGCCAACATCGCCATAGTTCATGGCCCAAAGTGGCTCATGAAGCTCATCAGAAAAATTTCCCCCTCTTAGAGCCAAGACCTGCGCATGAGTGTTAAGAAAATGCAAGTATATAATAGATACATCATGAGATTCAGCAATACAATGTTTATCATACACTTGTTTAAAATCACCAAGGTAGCTCATGGATGAACTCCCTCTCACACTCAATAAATAAGGAGGTGATAATGATAAATCTTCCCAAGAGCTATGTTCCTCCTAAACCAACAAATGATTCATGGAATTACTCATATGAGAGTGCATCTCCTCTTTGAAATCTTCCCACATGAATCCATCTAAGATAGTATGACATGTTTTAATGAAACTAGTGGGATTTGAAAGCAAGACTTCATAAGTTGTATCAAGTATTTTATCCTTGAGCTTGGAATATTTGGTTAAGTAGATCTGATTATGAACATAAATTATTCCATTAACTACCTGATAATATTCATCCATTGCTTTCCCATCAAGAACTTTACAGGTGAATAGGTCCTTAGAATATTCCATCAAGAGTTGGGACTCCCAATAAGGGTCTAGGCTTCCCATCATTGACAACACTGTAGAAGTATGAAATGATGCATTTGTCACATGATGGCTCTCCTCCTTGAGATGCTTGATGTCAAAGTCACATGTTGGAGTATTCCCAACTTTCTTTTGATGCCCTTATTGCAACTGATATTGCTCAAGACAAGATTGAAGTTTAGGAGAGTCACCCTTCCTTTGAAACGTTCTCTTTCTCAAAAACTTCCACCTTTCTGCTCCTGCATACAAAAATGTAATTATATTTTTGTTATGTTAATAAATATTCACTATATATTGGAGTATCTTTTGCTGCCCCAAAGCTATGGAGTAGTCTTTTGATACTATGCTCATATCAACACAAATTTCTAAATCTATTCCCTCCAACGCAAATAGATGAATGGAAGAAAGCAAGGTCAATTTTAGAAATTTGCCTAGCCTCCCATCAATGGTTTGCAGCACTGTAGTGGCTCCTTCCAAGGTTCCCTATTTAAAAAAATATGTTTCTTATGAATATAGTTGAGATAAAATTTTAGTTCCCCTCCAATCAGGAGGTCTTCCTACTGAAATGCCTCCTTGCAAAGAGGCATCAAGGCATAGAGTAGGATGTGAATGTAGGTGGATAGATTTTCCCCTACCTTTGTTGCATGGGTCCTCTTACCTTATTTGTTATTTCAAACTTTAAAATAGATAAGGGTTCATGCTCTTCATCTTATGATGTCATTCCTCCTCTTTTCCTCCTCCTATCTTCAAGATCCCATGACTTGGCAATGAGAGTACATGTTGCTCATGTGCTATGCCAAGAGCTTTATGTGTGAGACCTTTTGGAACTCCTTGCAAGAGTTCAAGAGTTTATTTTCTTCAAGCAAGTGCTCCATCCTCTTCTCCATGAGGTTCTTGAGGTGCCCTTGTCATGACTGTGTTATTCTCCCCTACCTTCCCTTTCTCCTCTTCAATAGTTGAAGTTGCCTTATCTTCAACAAGAGACCTCAAATCTTGGTCTTCTTTTGAAGAAGGAATCTTAATGTATTTCCTTTGAGAATAAATCCCTTCATCCAAAGGAGATCTTGCCCTTGGTAAAGAGTCAAGCAAGCTCACCCCCTCTTCATTGGTTTTCAGAAATGGAGTTGGATTTACAGACCCTCCCAACTCATGCAAAAGTTTTTTTTGATGTGGTATGATATTTGCAATAGAAGATGTTTCACATGAAATATCATCAAACATCTCTACTAATATTTTAATGAATTTTGCATAAGTAGATGTATTTTAATTATTTAAGGAAAATGATTCAAACAACCACCAAGCATAGGCCTTACCCTCAAAATGCAGCGCTGCTACTCTGATGGCTTCAAATTCTGAAACTTGACATTGCTGCACAAAGGTGTCTAGCTCCTTCACCCAAGCCCTTGCTGGACATAGAGGTTATCCATCAAAAGTTGATAGAAATAATCTACCCCCACCCTGATTCTTTCTCCTTGTGCTATTTTCCTTCACTTGGAAAAACCCTTGGAAATTCAAGTGATCTTTTAACTCCTCAGATTGATCTTCATATTCTTGCAAATAATCACCCAGAGTATCTCACTTTGGCACATCTCCTTTCTTCCTCTTCATGAAGAAATTGTTGATAGAACATGGTAGATCCGATGAGTGCTCATATCCAAAATATGAGGACTTAGAATCTTCCTCCTGTATAGAATTTGTTGAGGGATCTTCATGTGTTTCCCTCCTCATTTCTTTGATGCCCTTGCTTTTGCCCCGCAGATTTGTCAAGAGAATTTTTGAGAACCTCCTTTCTATAGAGAAAAAGGGTTTTCTCTAAATTCTTCTACAAATCTCCTCCTCCCCATGAGAATACTACATAATTCTTGGGCTCACAGTCTGAGCCAAGATTGTTGCTTCGATACCACTGTAATATCCCAAAACTGGAATTTTCTACAACAATAAGAATACCTTAAGGTATTCCAAATTTGGATAATAGAAAGTAATCAAATAATTTAATTTGTTTGAACACATATCCATCATAGTAAAAATCTTAGAAACAAACTATGCATTTATACAGTTCACCAAGTGGGGAAAAGCAACTATTTTTGCCTCAAAAATGCTATTTTTATTAATATTGAGTTAAAATAGTGGAAAATAGTAGTTGTGTCCCTTTTAATGGAAAATATAGGACATGCATGCAAAATATTTTCAGAAACAAATTCCTTTAGCCTAGTTAAACAGGCCTCCCATGCTCAAGACAGCTAAAAATTGCCAAAACCCCAAGACTGCAAAATGTCGGAGCAACTACACAAGTGACTGCACAGTATAAAGAGAGGTTAACTCAGAAAATGGAGAAATATGACTGATAATATTATTATAATGCTCAATTATTTACAAAAATAGAGATCTAATCTCTTTTACACAGATCCAAGAAGACCCGGCAAGGGTTTCTTTGTTATAAAAGATGTAAAAGAGAAAGTTGCTACAAATATGTGGTTGAATAACATTATATGACTGTAGATCCACATAATAATGGTTGAATATAAAAATAAATTGCTGTAGAATCCTTTTCTAGTTCTCCCAAAGAAATGATGATCCTTCTCTTGGGAAACTAGCTCTTTGAAATGGGACTTTCACCCCGTCCACTGAACACCTTAAAAAATAACATAGTTTTCTGAAGGGACTATGTTTTTGCTGAAGGTAGATACTTGGTCCAAAACCAGGTAGTGAGAAATTTAGATCAGAAACCTCCTCTTATATTTCTCAAGGAAGATCTCCAAGAAAGAGTAGGGAATCCTCACCCGAGTAAACCCTTACACTAAGCAGTGCAGCAACTTAGCTAAACAGCTAAGTATGCAGGAATTCTAATCAGATCTCATGAAAATATAACCTCCAATATATCTATATTCTTTCCCTCTCCTTCATTATATAATTGATGAGCTTCCTCACCAAGGGTCCCACCCATTATGAGGTTGCCTCCATGCAAAGGCTCCTCCACAAAAACTGCGTTGTCCAACAAGATGGTTCAATGTATCTAGAGAGATATCCCAATTTAGCAATAATTTCCTGGGAATTCATGTTTATGATTTCCTCACCTTATTGAGAGGCCTCTTGAAGGTTGGTTCTTCATTCTCCACTTCTCTTGGCTCAAGGCCAAAGCATCCTCCTCTAGGACAACGTTATTGTTGCAGTAGCATAACTCTGTGTTGCAGGATGTTGTAGTGGAGACTCCACAACACCTCCTCCATTGCTTGTTTTTCAGAGGGAGACTCTTTCTTTCCTTTGAAGGATCAGATTGGAAGCTTGGGAGATTGCAGATCTTGGCACTTGGCCATAGTGTTCTATTCCACTCACGGTGCAGTCCCTCTTAGTGACTACGTTATTTTCATGGAGTATCTATAGTGAGGGTTTACAGATTGATTGGAGGGTGAAATATCAAGTGTATGGATCAGCCTTCCACTTTGGAGATCCATTGGAGAAGGCCTACTTCAGATTGCTCATCATCTTCATCCTTCTCTATTCAGTTCCATATTTGAGTTGCAGCTGCTGCCCAACAACTCCAAAAAAATTTCCATTTTATGTATTTCAGCCAATCCCTTGGAGGATTGTTGTAAATATTTTCTCCCCCACTTTATTTGAGCCATATATTGTCATATATTTCATTTATTATGTAATATGGAGCAATATCTCTTATAAACTGTGTCCTCATAGCTTGGGTTTATGCAGAAATAACAATGTTCTCTATTTTCATGTACAAGTCTTGTTGAGGCTTACATTACATTTCTTGAGTGGATGTTTCCTAAAGAACTTGTAATCTTTTGCTGCTATAACACTATTTGATGGCTATTCTGATCTTTATATGCTCATGGTTGTAAAATAACCTTGTCTTTCCATTTCCTGTTCAAGAATTGTTGCAGTCCCTCACCGAGCACTTTCTGAGGATATCTAGTAGTGGGAGATCTGTTTAACCACTCTAGAAGGATTTATTTGACCCCAACTCTTGGATTTTTATCTTAGACACATTGGCCTAACGGATCCAGGTCTTCGTATCAAATCCTGCTGCCTCCATTTCTGGAAAATGCGTTTTCCAGCCATGGATTGCTAGTTGTCCTGATTTGGGAACATTACAGTGGTATCCAAGAAACTTTCTTGGCTCAGCCTGTGAGTCTAAGCCCAAGAAGTTTAGAATGTTGAATAATATGAGTTTAATCTCATCTATTTTTATATCCAGAGGAGACCTCTCCAAGGAGGTCAAGAAGATTGAAGAAATAGAAGAGGAAGGACCATGCACTTCCTATTCTCATCAAGAAGAAGACATTGAGCATGGAAGACACTTGGATTATCAGACTCTGAGTAATTACCTTGTTGATTATAGATCTCAACCTAGAGCCTTCAAGGAGACTTGGATTTTCCTCATTTCATCCAGCTAAAGGAAGAGAAGAGACCCTGCAACAGAAGAGAGATCAGAGGCAATATATTTTTGTTGTCTACATTTGATGGGTCATATACATCAAGAGCTTGGGTGAGGAAGCTGGAAGCCTTTTTCCTGCTACATCCTATAGTAGAGGAAGAAGCTGTTGAAATATCAACTCTACACATGGAGGGTGAAGCCTATGTTTGGTGGTTTAGCCACTTGAGCAATGCAAGGGTGAAATCTTTTGCAAAGTTCACTGAAGGGTTGATCAAAACCTTTGATGAAGAAAGAACAAAGAAGGAAAATATCACACGACCACCTGAGGAGCCTTATGATAATGTTGTCACACTCATGGAGGAGTAGCCACATGCATCCACAATTGGGGTAGCCAACAGTTTGGAGGAAGGAACTCTTGCAACCCTACAAGAAGTTCCAAAACATCATCAAGGTATGAAAAGATTTCCACAATCTATTGTTGCAGCAAATTATTCTGATAGATGTGGAGATTTAATTTTACATGACCAAGGGTCAAATCCCATTGCTACCATAGAGCAGCCTACTTGCATTGCGCTGTGCAACATGGACACATTCAAGGAGGGAACAAACCATCACCTTCATAAGCCTTTGTTGGATTGCATATCACATTGTAGGTTGGCATTTGAAGAATTGATGAAGGCTGGTAGACATCTTGGAGTGAGAAACCCATTCTCCTTTCAAGATGACACTTTCTAGAGCTCCTCTCAGCTCAAAGAGGAATTTCTACTTTTAGATCCAAGACCTCATTGGTTTTGGAAGACTATTATTGAGAGGGAGGTCTCAGGGAGAGATCTCATTAGAGGTGCACTTCAACACACCAAGGAGTGCAAATATTTTCTTCCTTTCTCACAAGAGCAGATGGAAGATGGAGGACATCTTAGGATGGATAACATCTCTCATGCTTGTGTTGGACATTCCTTGGGCCACACACATCATGATGGGAGGTTTTTTCCTACCACCTATTTGGGTCCTGCTAGGGTCTCACTGACCCTTGAGAAGCTTGCATTTCAAAATCCCATGAAGTGCAAAGACAGGAACTTGATTTGGGAGGATGAAATAAACCATGACACTCCTTTGAAAACTCATGAAACCATCCTTAAGCTGGAGTATGAGACATCCTTTGCATATTTAGAGGGATTAACAACACTGTCAAACTATGATGGAGAAGAGATGCTACCTTCATCACATTTGGATCCTTATGGTTTCAACATAGTCATGGGTGAGAGATCTTCTCTAGGAGGTCTCCAAGGATCTGCATTTCAATCTTCCATGAAATGCAAGGAAAGAGAATTGGTTTAGAAGGTTGGTACCAAGATGAAGAAGAGGAGAAGGCATCCACAAGTGATTGAGTTGATGTGGTTGATGAGAAAGGAGCTGGGAGGCTACTTGCAAATATATGATACTGGGTAGTAGGAGGCTTGGCTGCGCTGGTTACTTTTGAAAGAGTTTGGCCATCACTTGGCATACACTCTTCCTAAGAGTAGGAGGAAGGAGGAGAGATGGCATGATAATTGCATCATTGAGCAGCATAGAGTATGGGTGCATGGTGTTTATATGACACTCATATCATTCATTGTGTCTTCATCACATGAGTTGTATGATGGAAGTATGTCGAGGCAGCAAAATGTTTTGTTTCTTTGCTTGTTTTTGGGAGAGCAAGAGCATATTTTCTCTCACACCTTGCATGATGTTGCAGGAGGAGGGGATGGAATTATTTCCTTGGTCGTTGATGATTATTTGGAAGCACTTCCATCTTGGGGAGTATTCCATATTTTTTGCAGCATTATTAGAGGAGTCTTTGACAAGGAGCATGTCAAAGAACAGAGTTTTGTATTGATAGGGGCTTATTTGCATGAGCTCACAGCACTGTCACTTTTGAGCAGAGATTTGTGGATGGAGTGTCCCCAAGATCACTTCATTTTGGATGCACTTGGTGAACAAGGAAGAGGTGATGATGATAGAGTGGTGGATAGAGGCATCTATCACTATGGCATATTCTTCTTGAATTGGGTTTCCAAGCATGAAGAGGATTATCTTCTTGCAGGACATGGTTCATTATTCTTCATACCATGCCACAACACTATGAAGGATTCACTCATGAATCCATGTAACATCCTACTTCCAGCATATGGTAAGGAGTTTTTTTATACATGTATTAACTTCCATACTCTTACCATTACTTTGCAATGCATTTCTTCACAAGAGGGAAAGCGTGTCACATTGCTCCATGATCATTGTTCGGCCAATCTATATGATGGAGGTGGCCATCTCTTATGTGGCCTTGGGAAAAAATTTTATCATCACATGTATGTTCATCGTATGCACTCTAACATGTATCATATGAAGACATGCATGATTAACCATGAAAAAAGAAACATTTTTCCTTGTACTTTTCTCAAGCAGCAACTTCTAAAATTGTGTTGTCACTACTAGGAAAGTTTTTGGTACCTTCTTTCATCGCTTGAAACCTTCAACATTTTCTTCATTTTTTTGTTGATCATGACTTCCTTTGTTTATATGGATCATATTTGTATAATAATCATGATTATGAGTGAGGCACATGAGTTGGATGTGTCCTTGAGCGGGAAGAATTCTCACATTTTCTGCACTACATGTTCTAATGGGAGCATGGGAGGAGATATGGCCACCACTACTACATATGTGTTCTCTTTTGAGGTGGACCATGGACTTGATATTCATCCATTGTATAGCCATGGGCAAGTCTTTTTCCTTGTATTGTTGTTATATTCAGCCATTTACTATTCCTTAGTAGATGTGATGGATTTTGTATGTCACTTGCCATGTTCCTTTCCGAGATTGCAGTGGATGAAACTGCGCATATTCTTGTGAGAAATTGTTTGTATCATGTATCATCATGTAAAAACTTCAGAAAAATTCTCATTGGGATGTTCTATGATTACCATGTCCTATTCATCATGGATGGATTGTTTTGGGCTAGCTTGTTCTTCATTGATGGAGGAGAATTCTTTGGAGGATTGTTATTCACTTTGCCATTTGAGGGCAATAATTTTGCAGCCCAGGATCAGAACACACTCTACACTTACCATAAGTGGAGAGGAGGATAGCTTGAGGCAGGCCATGATGTTTACCATGTTCAGAATTTCAGCCCACCTCCATTTCTGGAGCTTGAGGTGGAAGGAAATTTTCAAGAGTTGCCATGTTGGGAGGTGACTCATTTTGTTTGGATGATTTCTTGGGTATGGAGGATCCACATGAGGAAGAATTTCCTCATCACATTTCAGACTCTATGCCTTGGGTGGAGAGTTTCCAGTTATATCCTTGTATTTTCTTGAGGACAAGCAACATTTGGGAGGGGAAGACTGTAATATTCCAAATTTTTCCTTCAATAAATTGGAATATTAATTTTGTCTATTTTCACTTAGGAGATGAATAATTGGGTGAGAAGGTCCATTCATAATAAAAACCTGGATAAAATCCCTCTAGTATGAAAGGGGATCAGCCTTGGAACTAGATTTCACACCCTCATGTGTGAAAGGGGACATTTTGCAAAGAGGCTTGGTTAAGTTTGACCAAGTCAAACAACGTTGGGTATGAGGTGGAAAGCACTACATGGGACAACACAAAGATAGAGGAGGGAATATTCCTTTATGGAGGAAACCCTAATGGATGGGGCCCATGGAGAGAGAGCCTTCACTTACTATATACGGAGAGGAGGAGAGCCATTGTTAGTCATGCTTATGATTATTCATTTCATGTCTATTCAGAAATTGTGCATTCTTTCCTGTTTAGTGGAGGATTATATTTGGAATTCCTAGGCAGGGATTTCACCTCTTCCTTTGAGGATTATTGGAGGAGTGTTTGCTGAATTGAACCACTATTATGCTTGAGGCCAAGCTCTCCTTTCATTAGTAGCGCTGATCCATAGAGGGTTTTGCTGCTTCTGCAAGCTGCAATAAGTGGAAGTCTAGACCTGCAGAGATCTAGTGTATTTTTGGGAGCCTCTTCTCATGGAATGTGTCCTTTAATTTCCTGAAAGAGTGTCTCTTCTCCTTGTACTTCAGATCTACAATTTTTCAGTGGTTATCTATGTTATTTGAGCTAGAGCATTTTTCATCTAGATAGACTATGTTATTTTGGTGTGAGCTTCTTTATGGTGTTTTGCTCATAGTTTAGATCAAAGATCTCTAGTGATGGGCTTGCCTTACACTTGGTGATTCATGGATTAGCTTGCTGATCCATGTTCTATTTAGATCTAATCCATTTTAATGAAATGTTATGTTCAAAAATTTACTATAGCATTTTACATCTATGCAACTTGCTTCTCAGATATACTCTTATTTATGCATGCTTTTGTAAAAATTCCAAGGGTATCTTGAAGAGAAAAATATATAGTTTCAAGATGTGAAATAGATCTTATGTTTTGTCCATAGATCTGCCCTAGATCTGAGTTGTAACTTCTAGCTGCTAAAGCTCATTAAAAAATAACGTTGTTGAGTCATTTATGCAAATATACATGTGTTCTAGCTCTCTTTTTTGAAGATTTCTTGCTGTATTGACTCATACATTCTACTGTATAATGAAAGGGCTTCATCATAATGTTTATTTGCTTCTGTATTACTGAAATATAAACCCCCTTGCTGATATCCTCTGAATATCTGATAAAACTGCGCAATTCCTGAAGCAATGTTTGCATTTGGCTGCAACCTTCCTCTTTGGGTGCTTTCTAGCTAGTCTAGTTTGTGGGAGAGCTGTTTAGTTTATCTTATCTGAGTTTTTTTTATGAAATTCCATATATAAAGTCGAATATAGTATAAATAAGAGGAATAAAGTCCTGATCTGTGTTTCTGTTGCACATTTTTTCTTATACAATGTTTTTCTTGAGCACATTGTTGATATTCCTGAAAAGGGATATTACAGTGGGAGACCGATAAGAAATAAATGAGAGATTCTAGGGGGAGTTTCCACCTTATTAACTCCCAAAGGAAGCCAAGGGATCCTCGACATTCCCTCCAACAACTAGACATCAAACTAAGCCAAGAAAACACAAGATCAAGTGCAGCAAAGCTACACTTCACTTGCAGTCAAAGTGGACACATCACTTAGTTTTTAGGGAGATATTGGTAGATACCCTCTAGATTAAATAGGGTTGAGTAAGAGCTCATTAGGATTCAAAATTTGGAGGAAGCTAATAGGCTCTTAGCTCTTGTAATAGGTTTTTGAGACTTTCATGTTGATGTAATGAGACTATCTTTTGAAATAAAAAGAGTATTCAAATTGTGCTTCACTGATATAGTTTCATAGGGCTAGGATTGTGGGTTAGGGACTAATCCATCGGCCTTAGTCTCTCTTGTTTATTCATTCTTTGCTTTTATGTCATTTTAGCTAGTTTTTCTTATGAGTATTTAGTTAGCTTGCTTTCTTTTCAATTCATTATTTTTTGTTTTCTTATATTTTTCTTTTGCTGCAAATTTAGCTTACTTACATGTTGGTAGTGTAGGTTATAAAGTTAGAAATATGTGAGTCAAGCCTCCCCCGTATCATCTCTTTCATTGGAGCTTGAGGAGGGTAGACCTTCCCCACAGGCCAAAATTATTTTTTAGTTTATTTCGTGGATATTTTTAGAATGAATAAGTTAGGTTTTTGTAGATCCATGGATATGTTTAGAACGATGTGTTAGATCTCTATTTGTAGGCTAAAGTATATTTTCTTTCGAAATTCAACTCATCTTTATCATTTCTTTTATTATGAATTTTTCCATATTTATTGCATGAACAGGTAGTTTTCTTGGAGGCTCAGGTAGAACGACCAAGGAGGACTTCATCAACACCTTCAAATTCCTTTCTCACCCTTAATCGACCTTCTATTAATCAAAATCGCCATTAGCCCTGTTTTCAAATTTCTCACCTCTACACCATGAGAAAACCCTAGAGGTGCAAGACATGCCTCTCAAGAGGTTATGAGCTTGGCCAAGCAGTGGGCCACCTTCCACTCATCCAAACCCACCTCCCCTACACTTTTCTCACCCATTTTTGGCCTCGTATTTTCTTCAGATTGTTTCTTGTATCAATTCGAGACTTTCGTGTAGCACTATAGGAAACCTATAGAAATACTTCCAGCAGCACCAACAGGTTCCTATTTAAGCCCAAAAAATACCATCCACCTCATCCAAACCTGCCAAAACCACCCATACACCTTCAACCTTGCACCCATGAGTTCAAGCCTTCTATAAGCCACCTTAGCACTTTCTCCTCCTAGCTGCAAAACAATGCATTTACAAGCATTGTTAGGTAATGATTATTGGCATGATTAAAAGAATGATAGATAGAACATAGAGTGGATACTGGGCCCTTCAGGCTCCTGGGCAGGCTCAACCTGACTCTGAGAATTGAGTGGAGCCTGCCTAGGGGCCCGAGGGGCTGAAAGATGATTCCCCACTTCAGTCTTCAAAGTTCTCATTTGAATATTTGCTACTACCACCAAGATTTGTACCAGGGAGTGTGTTTATCCATTTGGCTTAACAAAGTGTGATTAGGTTAGTTTCCATTATTCAATTTCAATTTAGCAATTTACTTCATGCAAGATGCGTAGTTTGCTTTCATTTCTTATCATACCTTAATGTGTAGATTTATTTCATTGCAAGGTAGTTAGATGTACTTTATTGTTGTAAAATATTTATTTACTCACTAATAGAGCCATGCCTTTGAATCATTTGTATCCCTAGGCCTAAATTTAGAAGTGTGACAGACTTCATCCAGAAACCCTAGAAGTATCACCCTTTCGTAGAGCTCATAAGAGGATGGCATGAGTAGAATGCATCTGCTATGTATATAGCACTTTCACCTTCAAGTTTGTACAAACATCAGGTTGATAAAGTAAAGTAGGGCAACCTTTATGAGTTGAAGTATTCTTGGTGAAATACCAGGTCTCACCACTATGGATCATGATAAAAGGTATTATGTGAATAAGTTTTGAACATTAATGTTTTAAGTTTATTAATAAAAATAATTTAAATTTCCAGCTATAAAGTTATGGGGAAATTAATGTTGGCATATAGTTTCATATTCTATAAAATTGAAATACAGTTATGAGTAGATAAATATTCCTTCTAGAACTCCTCTCCCTATAGATAAACTATCTCAGTTTGGGGAAAAGGAAGCCAAGTGGGGAGAGGGGGAGAAAACATGAGGAAACATTGTTAACTTAGAGCTTGGTTGGAAGGGTGCCCAAGAGAGGAGAAGTAATTTGTAAGTTGGAAACCCTCAAAAAAGACATTTTTGAGGGAGGTATGATACTTTCAAAGAAGGAATTCATGAGCTATTTGGCCAGTATAATTCCAACTTAAGACTTTTTGTTCAGTTAAAGCCCTAGATTAGACCTGTTAGGGTAAGAGTAGTTCAAAGTTGGACCTGACATGGCAATGTCTTGGAAATTTTTATGGATATTAAGATGGCTAAGGAGGAGCTTCAGTAGATAATATTGATTCTCATTGGTTGGGTGGAGAATTATGTTATCTATAATTTTGTGGAAAACTTGATTGCTTAAGGAAAAAATAATTGAAATGTTGTTTCTATTTTTAGATGTATGTAACCCATTTTGCATAAGTTATTATGTTGTTATGTGATGTTTATCCAATATGTGTTCAAATTTCTGATAATATGTTTGAAATATAATATCATTAGATTATGTTAGATTGATCCTTGAATAAACATTGGTCTGTTAGCCCAGAAGTAGTTCCAATCTTGATAATTAATCTAGAAAATCGATGACAACTCCCAAAATCAGGTCCCATGAAACTCCAAGATTTAATAAAATATTATTGTTTCTCTATAAATAAATCAAACCATGACTGTATAAAATGTTAGGGTTTCTACGAATATAATGATAAATAAAATTCTCTATTGTTACAGTAAAAATGGGGTACAATTAAACAATATAGTAAAACTACTAGTTGAAGGGAGACATATACATCCCATATCTAAATTGTGAATTTAAAACTTCTAGAAATAACTATAAAACAAAACCTGAAGAGACTTAATACACCCAAAATATGTAAAAGACAATCCCATAGTCTACAATCTTAACTGAAATAACCTAGAAAGATCTGGTCATTGATTAACCAAAAAACATGTTTCTATGTTGTAACTAAGTAATGCATAATGGTACTTTGAGGTAAAGTAGATGGTGTTTCCATCTACTATGGAAAACAATCCTTGCCTGAAGAATGTATGGTCCATTTCATAACAAATATTTGTGCTGCATTTATCTGTAGTAGAAATGTAGACAAGGAGGTCTACCTTCTTAGTCATTATCTCTCCACACACCATCACTTTAAATGTCTTCTAATTGGTGGGGTCAACCACTATGTTGAGACATGGCCACATCCTTAGAGGAGTGGTTTTTTAGGCCCATACTTTTTCGTTAGACACGACTCCAAACCAAGGCTTAACGTCACCATTGTATCAGATAGGATTCAATGTTGCTTTTTCAATGGATTAACCACTGCCAAATTCCCTTTTGTGATCACTAAAAACATAAGGTTGTCGACAACTCCCTGGAGAAACCAGGTACCCCGAATTAAACTCACCTTGAAAAAAGTACCATTTATTAGAGTTGATGTGGAAAGGGAAAATATCTTTGGTTTTGTGAGTAGGGCTTCTCAATGAAATCTATGATTATTTTTTTCTATGGTCGTATAGCTTTTGAAGATCTTACAGGACGAGACCATGTGATGCTAAGCTAAGCACATTTTCCTAGCGATTATGAGAAGCAAGATTGTTAAGCGTGAGAAAATATCATGCAAGATGTCTTCACGGAGGTGTTCAAACATTCATAGTCTAGATTCATCATTTCGTCGTTTCTTGGTAGTGTGATGTGGTAGGGTTGGAGGTTATTTGCATATATGAACATTGGGTTTCCAATTTCCTCTTCGTTTCTTGGCATCGTGACGCAGTAGGCTTGGAGGTTCTTTGCATCTATCAACATTGTGTTGTCGGTTGCCTTTGAAAATCATATTTTTACCCTACAAATAAAACCCTAAAAAATTATTGTTAACATTCAAGTACCAAATACATCAAATAAAAATAAAAAGATAAATTATTTTTTATTCATATAGAGAAGAAAAAACCTGAATGCTTTTTTATAGCTATGGACCAAGCAGAAGTAGCATTTAAAATTTTGACTATGACTGTAAACAATTCATAGCCTGAAACCCCAGAAATTATAAAATATTTTATAAATCAGCTAAAATTGTATGTAAAGAATATTTAATACTAACTTGGCAGCAGGGTCAAATTTCTTCAAATGAAAGCTTTTCCAATTTTATGCAGCGTAGCATATATACACAAACTAGATTCCAATGATGCGGTAGCTCTTTCCCTTCAAAAAAATCGCTTCAAACTCATTCAAGGAACTATATCATACTGAAATATGGGATAAAATGGATCATTCTTCTCCCCTTCCTGCAACTTCTCAATGCTCGACATGAGGGCGAATTCCTCTACACACATCCTCAATTGGGATCAATCTAAGGTGAGCCTTCATTTTGGATGGAATATGAGAACATGGGATGACTTTGGGGATTTATACTTATCTCTCAATATTTTTGTTTAATTTTAATTTCCGGTTAGAATTAAAAACATAGATATTATAACTCCTGAGTTGTTTCCCATCAATTATGGGAAGACGAGATGACTTTTGTGAAGATCTCAACTTTGCCTGAATTTTGGGTGAGCTTAGTGTTAGATTGTGGAAATAAGAAGTTTGGGGCTGATTATGGGGTGTCAAAGTATTTAAAAATAATGTTAAAATATGAGGGTGAGGGTGAGGGTGAGGTGACAATGGAGTGTCAAAGTAATTTCCATCACACGAGATGGAAGTGTTCAGAATAGATGTGAAATTTGATGAATATAAGGCCATGAAAATTTCCCATGAGAGGGAGCTTCAATTTCATGCAGTCAAGGGAATACTCAAGTCTCAATCCATATAACAACATCTTGATCCTACTGTTAATCCTGAAGAATAATTATGCAAATTTGATTCACCTGCTTAAAAAAAAGTTGTATTCTTCTCTTCTATAGTGATTCTTGCTCTGATACCATGTAGAAAATCAATGTAGATTCAAACTTATAATTGTAATATGTTAAAACAATAGAATTGAATATACTCTACTAATTGTGGAAGATAATAAATGATCGTGAAATCATGAAATCGTACAAGAGAATGAATTCAATCAGAAATAACACAATGATTTCCTAGGGAAAGCCACATCTAAACACCCTGTTATATGTATATTACATTAGTCAAAAAATATGAGAATATTACAATGTTTTTCTCATGCCTGAGAAACCCATGCACTATCTCTATGTGTCTCACTACTTCGTAGACAAGCCTTGGCCAATAAATGACCAAAATTTGGCTTGTCCAAATCCCTATTTCATTTCATTGTTTCCTTGGGTGATTAACCCATATCAATTATGGAAATCCCCATCCGATACTACAAAATCCATCCAAGGCATTCCTCTAACTGCATGCACCACCTATACAATTTCGATGATTATAAAACTAATAGTACACTTCCCTTGAACTCTAATCTCTACCGAGTAACTTTTAGTTCTAACATGCATGAATTATTTATGGTTGAATCATCAGTTAAATGATTAATCACTGCATGTGGTTCAAATTCAAGTTCCACACTTTGTCCTTTCATTATTTCCTGCAACAGTTGGAACTATTTAAACTGAATTTAACTGAGGAAAACTGAGCTAATTGATTAAAACTAAAAGAAAACTTAACCACGGCTCCTAAAAAGTAGGAACCACTCTACATGACTTAAGTTAGACCCTAAAATCAAATTGATTGAACCAAATAAGTCAAACTAACTTAGTTAACTCATAAAGGTTATTATGTGATGTGGAATTACAATTTTCTTCTAATTTAATTCAAGGGAAAATTAAATTATAATCTTTCTTAGTGTCATTTTCAACAGTTTATGTTAAAACCAGAGAAGTGCTACCAAGGAAGACTCAGATTGGATATAGTTTTTTACATGTGTGGCTTTTTTTTATGCAAATTGGGCTAGAGATTTGGATCAAAGAATATCTATAAGTGGGTTTTGTTTGACCTATTTGGAGTAGTTAGTTGGATGAGAAAGAGGGAGTCTGCAGTGGCACTTTTGATTACAGAGGTTGAATACATGGCAGCCACTCATGCAAGAAAAGGAAGTATCTTGGTTGTAAATATTGTGTTCAGGTATGGGGTTGGTACAACGAGCTATAAGGACAGAATGTTATAGCCAAAGTTCAATATTCTTGGAAAATAACCCTTCTTATTGATGAACTCTTTCATTAGACATATTTTGAGGGGTTAATAGTCACCTTTTTTCCTTTTTAGATCTATTTTTCTCGCATTTTTATTATTATTTTGGTTTATGATGCTAGTATAGGTGGTGATTAAGGCTAACATACTCTGAGTACCTAATATAAGGTTGAGTGCAAAAAATCATGATTCATTAAGCATTTTTAAAAATATTTTATCACAAAGACTTGGAGGAGACAACAAGGAGAAATTATAGGAGGATTGTCCACCCTCAAAGATAGCCAAAGGATCCCAAATATTCTCTCTAGTAATTTTAATTCCATAATCAGTTGAAGGATCCCTAAGGATTCTCTCCAACAATTCTAATTCTAGAGGCAACCGAGCAACTCAAAGAGGAGAGCACTCAATATTGGTTTACTTGGAGTCTAGTGGGCTCAATCACCATTTTCTAGGGATCAGTTTGTAGTTGCCCTGTAGAATAAATAGAGTAGAGCTAGAGATAGGAAGAGTTACTCTATCTTGGTCTCAATTCCATTCAGAATTATTGTTGTGAACTATTGAAGCTTTTTGTTTTATTCAGGGATTGAAAATTTCAGAGATGTATGCAGTTATTATTTTATGAAATGAGCAGAATGATTTCATTTGATTGATTTAATTTCAAGTGGCTAGGCTCATGGGTTAGCACCCAATCCATGTTCCTCAGCTTCTCCGCTATTATTATCTTTTCCTTATGTCATTTAGCTATTTTTTCTTCTGTCATTTAAGTTAGATCTGCTTCTGATAAGTTTCATTTCTATTTAGTTTTTGTGTTGTTGTAGTTTTAATTTCTTATGCATAGTAAAATGGAGGAAAAACTCAAAAAATGTGGTCAAGTCTCCCCCCTCTCATCTCTTTAAATAATGTTCGAGTAGGGGCAGACCTTCCCAAAGGCCAAAATTGCTTTCTGTTCGAGTTTGGGGAAAAATTTGTATGACCATGTCCAAGCCCTTCCTTCACGATTTCATCCCGCATTTCTGTCTATTTCCCATGCATGAATCCACAGGTGTGCTTCACTTTTGATAACTACTCTTACGCTTCCATTTCCCACCTTTACTTCTCACCTTAGTGTTGCACTTACCTTCGTTCGAACACCCTTAAGGCCTTCAACCTTATTTCTCTGTTTTTATGAAAAACACGTGAAAAACCATACAGAACCATCGAAAATCCAACCTCCGCCTTTGCTCCTCGAGAATCCTGCCACCATACATCACACTTTGCAATTGCAACATTTAACATTTACCTTAACACTTATTGCCCATTCCTTGCGATTGCGATATTGAGAAATCAAAAATCTCACTTCGCACTGATTAACTTCTACTATTATCACCCACGGCTTAGTATTTGTGATTGCGAAATCACAAATTGAAACTCTTAGCTTTTTCCACCACCACGTCATCCTCGTCGCACATCGCATCCCACAAAACTTACCACATCACAAATTACATCTTGGAGAACTTATCACATCACAAATCACCGCCCACAACCTTTATAGTAGCACAAATCGCACTTCACACATTTTATTTTATTCTCGTTAATCCTTATCACTATCCTTGTAAACTTGTGATATTGCAATTCATGACCCATCACGTCACTCTTCACACTTCACACTACACACCATTTATTTTATTCCCATTTATCGTTACAGATATCCTTATAAACTTGCGATATTGTGATTCGCGACCCGCCAGGTCACTCGTCACACTTCGGACTATGCACCATTTATTTTATTCTCATTAATCCTTATCGCTATCCTTGTAAACCTGTGATATTGCGATTCGTGACCCGCCACATCACTCTTTGCACTTCACACTGCACACCATTTAGTTCATTCCATTAAGTCCTTATGGCCATGCATTTAAACTTGTGAAGTTGTTATTTTGACATCGCACATCGCAAATTTTTATATCCATCGCATTCTGCCATCGCATTTTTGAGTTCTTCTCGCTCCGAAGTCATTTCTTGTGTTATAATAAGGTTTCCTAAAGGTTTAACCCCATATGTCTACTCCAAAGCCATTTCTCATGCTATCATAAATTTTTCTAAGGGTTTAACCCCCTCTTTCCACTTCCAAACCTCATTTCATGTGTTAAACCCCCCATTAGCACTCTTAGCCCTTTTTCTTCTATCTACGCTAGAAATTAATTATTTTTAATTAAGATTAAGGTGTGGATATTTTACTTGCATGGATAGCAGTATGGTAGATAGATCATAGGATAGGTAGAGTGAATTTAGTTGTTTGGCCAATTTAAGTGTGGTTTACAATTAATTTCCTTTCTGCTATCTATTTTTTACCAATTAAATTAGTTTCATTCTTGGCATTCCTTTTCAACAATTTAGTTCAGTTTCCTTTCTATCATTTCCTTCCAGCAATTTACTTTGCAGTTGTTCTCATAATTTAAGAAATAACACCCTTTGATGAAGCAAAAGAGGATAACATGAACAGAATGCATGTTTTGTATATAGCACTATCACCTCAAAGTTTGTACGAACCTCGGGTTGATAAAGTAAATTAGGGCAGCCCCTGGGAGTTGCAATACTAGGGCTCACCACTTTTTGGTGTCGTTTCTGGGGAGGTGTCTAGTAGATATTTTTATTTTGTTTTAGAATTTTTTTCTGCTTTCCTTTCGTTCATGTCACTTTAGAAATATTTTAAAAGTACAAAAAAGATCTTATTTTCATGCCGCATAGGACTAGGAATACCTAAAGACAAACATTACCTAAAACCCCCACATCACCTCCTAGCCACCCTTCACTCTTCTTCAGTGGAAGTGAGATTCAACCCCCTATTGGAGAGCCTTCTAAATATTTTGAGGATCTTATTGGGGAAGAAGTAGAAGACCTTGTTTCAATTGAGGGACCTACTTCACGTATCTTAACCATGACTGGGACCCATAGAGCCTTTCCCATAAGAGAGGCATATGGGGACAGTAAGATGAAAAAAATTAGCCCCTCAGCTCTTCCGCACTTCCATGGACTTACCTATGATGACCCTGACACTTTCATGTTTGAGTCTGTTGTTGTCTGTAGGAATTATTACTACACCTCTGATGATCATAAGTTGAAGCTATTCCCAACCACCCTTAAGGATGCAGCCTTGCGCTAGTTCATGGGTCTACTTGGGGATAACATCACTACCTGGGAATAGATGAAAGAGACATTCAATAGCAAGTAAAAATACTACTATAGGTCGAAGGAAACTAAGGATGAGATATTTAGGATGACCCTAGGGCCTGATGAATCCCTAGAGGATTATGAAGAAAGGTTTCAATTGAAATATAAGAGAGCAAATTGTATTCTTGATCTTGAATCACTTAAACTTGTACTTCTTCGAGGGATCAGTGAAGAGATGATAGAAACCTTGAATATGTTATCAGGAGGAGATATCTACCAACAACCCTATGAAACAATCAAAACTATATTTCGGAACCATTCTAGGGAATTTAGGAAGAAGGGAAGAGCTAGCCAAAGTACATCCAATACCCCTTCCTCTTCCACCTTAATAAAACATGAGATTGGAAACATGCTATAGGACTTCAAGAGTGACATGTTGCACACCTTTTCTTTAAAAATGGACACAATGCAGGTCAAAAGGAAGCAAGAGGAAGCAGAGAGAGCCCTTGCCATATTTTGTCCTAGATGTACCAGGAAGCACCCAAGAAATGAATGTCCATTGAATGTCATAGAGGTTTTCTTATTTTTTTAAGATAATCATGCCACAGAAAAGTGTCCCTCCTTACCTAGACTTAAAGCTGTATATCAAGGTGGGGGACCAATGTCAGAGCAACTCTATTTCATCAACTAGAGAAGGCCTCAAGGCCCTCGGCCATATCAACAAGGTATGCAAGGTGCACCTTAATCTTACTATTACAACAGTTAGAGTGCACCCATGCAACCTTGGTACACCCCCACTCCTCCATCCTGGTCTACACCTACTTAGCCTTCCAAACCTTCATATCATTCTCAGCTAGTAAACCAACCATTTCAGCAGTATGTTCCACAACAACCTCAGTGGAACAATCCATCCCAAGGGTGGAGGCCTCAAAAAAATCAACTACCTACTCTAATTCCTCCACCCCAACCTCAACCTCAGCTTACTCATGCTGCTCCACTTAGGCTACCTATACCTGCACAGCCCAATCCGAACCTGAACAACGGGCGAGAGTAGAAGGCTCCCAATTGAGAAAGATCCCATCCACCTTATGTTGTGGAGATATATGAGGTTAATATCAGGTCAGGAAGAGTACTCCCAGTAAACCAGTAAACCTTCCCCCATCTCCACATGTATAGGTTGAGGAGGAAAATGAAGAAGATAACACTCACATCCAACAACCTCCTTTTCCCGAGTGCTTGATCCACCCTAGTCAACACACCCCAGAGGAGACTAAACTCCTAGGAGAATTGGAAAATTTGTGTGTAAAGATACCACTTCTCCAGGCCATTAATTATTTCCCTATCTACAATAGGCTCATCAAAGAAAATTGCTTCAAGAAACCTGGAAGGAGCAAGAGAGATACCCCCACCATCAATGTGGTAGGACAACTGTCTGAACTAATATTGGGGAAGGTGATATTTCCAAAATACTTGGACCCTCATAGTCCAGTTTTTGATGTACATATAGATGGTGTCATATTCCCAAACACTCTGATTGACTTAGGGGCTACCATGTTGAAACTTAATCTCCAAGGGACTTTGAGGAAAACCACAACAGTTCAAAAACTTGCAGATCAGTCCAAAGTAACTCCAGAAGGAATTGTTGAGGATGTTATGGTTACCATTAACTCTTGGGAGTATCCTATAGATTTCCTGGTCCTTCAGCAAAAAAAAAAAAGTTTAATGGTTATCCTCTCATGTTAGGGAGACCTTGGTTAGCCACTACATATGCTTATATTAGTTGACGGGTGGGAAACATGACTTTAAAAAATGGGCCTTTGTCTAAATAGCTAGTGTTATATCCTCCAGCCCAACCTTCAATTGATCATGATCTCCACATATGGTTGGAGGATGAAGAAGATAAGTTATATAACATTGCCCCTATGTTACTGTCTATGCTATTCTCAGGAGGGGGGCAACTTGATGAAGATGAACTCATTGACCATGGCATTCAAAACCAGTCCTCCACTAATCCCTCCTCTCAAATCCTTAGTCAAATAATATGATATCAAACCTTGGATGGATGTGCACTCAAAAGAGAAAACCTTGAAACCACCAAGGCTATTGATTTTGGCCCATCCAGACATCTGAAAATCAGCCCAAACCTCTCAAATGAAGAAGAGAAACAACTATGCTAGCTTTTGAAAGAAAAACTTGAAGCATTTGCTTGGGATTACAAGGGCATGAAATGGGTGCATCCTTTAGTATGTAGACATCACATTTACATCAAAGAAGGATGAAAGCCTATGAGACAAGCCCAAAGAAGGATGAACTCGGCTCTGAAGGACAGTCAGAGAAGAGCTGCAAAATTTTTTGGATGCAGGGTTCATATATCCTATATCTGACAATGAGTGGGTATCTCCTCTTGTCCTAGTCCTAAAGAAAAATGGGAAGTGGTGAATTTGTGTTTATTATCAAGAACTTAACAAAGCCACCAAGAAACACCATTTCCCTTTGCCCTTTATAGAGCAAGTCTTGAATGGCTTTGTAGGGAAGAAGTTATTTTCCTTCTTAGATGGGTTTAGTGGGTACAATCATATTCAATTAAGCCCTGAAGATTAGGGTAAGACCACTCTAACCTACCCTTGGGGCACTTTTGCTTATAGATTCCTACCCATTGGGCTATGCAATTCCTCAGCCACCTTCCAAAGGGCTATCCTCAGCATCTTTTCTGAGTTAGTCCATGACTTTGTTGAAATGTACATCGATGATTTAACACCATATGGGGATGAATTCGAGGAAGCTCTCTCTAATTTGGGTAGATTACTAAGAAGTTGCATTGATATTCATATCTCCTTGAGCCTAGAAAAGTGTTAATTCCTGAAGAAAGAAGTGGTTGTATTAGGAAACTACATATCCCAAGCAGGAATACACATAGACCTAAACAAAATCACTACCATCAAAAGGGTACCTGCTCCTCAGAAAAAGAAATATGTCAGGAGTTTCTTAGGCTTAGTTGGTTACTTTAGAAGGTTCATCAGAGATTTCAGCAAGATGGATTCACCATTATTTGGGTTATTGGCCAAACATTCTGAGTTTATTTGGTCTGGTCATTGTCAAGAGGCTTTTGAGGTGATTAAGAAGAATTTGAGTACTGCCTTGATTATTTGAAGTCCAAATTGGACTCTACCTTTCCACATCCACACTGATGCATCCAGAAAAGCTATAGGGGAAACATTAGGAAAAGTAGAGGAAAAAATCCCTTATGCCATTTATTTCATCAACAATAATTTTTCCAAAGCTGAGCTGAATTATACTACTACTGAGAAGGAGATTTTGACCATTTTCCACGCATTGAAAAAATTCAGGCATTAGGTCACTGGATATCATAGCCTCGTTCACACTGACCATGCAACCATCAAGTATTTAATGAAAAATATGGATGTTAATGCTAGAATAATTATATGATTGTTAATTTTGTAGCAATTTGATTTAACTATTGTTGATAAACCTGGAAAAGAAAATGTTGTTGCAGATTGTTGTCCAGGTTAGTTCTCCCTATAGGTGAAGAAGGAATGGTGGATGACTAGCTACCATATGAACACCTCTTTTCCATGGTTTTTTGACATATCCAACTACTTGGTTTCTGGAAGACTCCCTCCTAATATTTGATTCACGGAGAGGAGTAGAATCATGATAAAAAGCACCCCTTTCACATGGAGTGGGGGGAATCTCTTCAAGCTAAGCCTTGATCAAATCCTAGGAAGATGTGTGAGGGAGGAAGAAGTTTTGATGTCCTCTCTAAATGTCATGATAGCCCATGTGAAGGCAACTTTGCTGCAAAGAGAACTACTTACAAAGTGTTGTAGGTAGGATACTATTGGCCTACCCTTCATAAAAATTCCAAAGGATACACTAGTAGGTGTGACCAGTGCCAAAGGATGGGGAAACCCACACAAAGGGATGAAATTCCTTTACACCCTCAGGTGGCTCTGGAGCCATTTGAAAAGTGGGGTATGGACTTTGTTGGACCTATCGATCCACCATCTGGACAAAAGAATTATATCATAGTCTGCACTGATTACCTGACAAAGTGGGTTGAAGCAAACGTAGTGAAGGTAGCAACCAAGGAGAAAGTAACATAATTTATGAGGGAGAATGTGCTTTACAAATTTTGATATCCCAGATAAATAGTCACTGATCAGGGATCATATTTCACCTCTCACATCATTGATAATATTTTGAGGAAGCGCAAGATTAAGCATACAACTTCTACTACCTATCACCCTCAAGCGAATGGCCAAGTAGAAGTAGCTAATAGAGCTTTAGAGAGAATCCTCACCAAGGTGTGAGAAGAAACACAATATATTGGGCAGATAGATTTGTAGAAGCTACGTGGTCCTACAACACTACTTGGAAGACAACAACACGATTCACTCCTTATGAACTAGTCTATGGTAAGAAAGCTCTACTTTCAGTTGAGTTTGAGTTCAATACTTTAAGAATGGTAATTGAGTTAAATCTAGATCTAAAAAATGCCCAAAAAGAGAGTTTTTTGTAACTAAATGGATTGGATGAGTTCAGAATGCAAGCACTTCTTTACACAGAGGTAGTTTAGCTACAAAGGAAGGTATGGCATGAAAATAACATCAAATAAAAGAAATTCTAAGAAGGATATTGGGAAATTTTTTATGATTCAACGTTTAAATACTTCAAAAGCAAGCTGATGCCAAGATGGTTAGGGCCTTACATAGTGGAGAAATGCTTTGATAATGGCGCAGTTCAAATCAGGACCATAGATGAGGAAGGGATCCCCTTGCTTGTCAATGGTCACAAACATAAAATTTAGAAGAAGGATTTTTCAAGGGAAGAATTCATCAATTCAATAAGAAAAGAGGTGTATGTGATGGGAAACTCCATAGTTTCCCACAACTCTTGAAAGAAAAAAAAAGAAAAAAGAAAAAATAATAAGCTTGTGGGTTGAAAACCTTGATGGAGGCAGCTCAGTTGCTCAAAAAAAAAAATGGGGAATAAAAAAGAATAAATATCCATGGGTAAAAACCACTCTGAGGCACCCAAGTCAAGTTTGTGGGTTGAAAAACTCCATTGAGGCAACCCACTTTCTTTCTGATCCGGATTTATGCAGGAATGCAACAGAATAAACATATAAACATAAACACAGAGATGCAGCGGAAATAACACTTCATTTCATTAATATCAACGAACTGAATTTTGCTTACAGACAGAATGGAAATAAAACTAGCTAGGGCGCTGGTAGCTATCTCTGAGAAGAGATGTGGCGGCTACAGGCCTGGGAACTTCCCAAAATTCTGATGAAGTGTCGAGGCTAAATATCATTTAGAAACGATAGGTTAGACTAAGCAATGACCAAAACCTAACCGGAGATGAAGCGCGAAACTATGGGCCCGTTTGGGTAAGTGTGTGTATTTCAACTTCCCGGGGGGCATAACTTTGGCATACGATCTCCAGGTGACGCGCGTACCATACCTCGTTAGAAAGATCTGCTCAGGAATACACATTTGGAACATGCGACATCGGTCCATGGACCCATGTTGCCCTCGTTTTCAAAAAACGTCGTTTAGGGCCTCAAAACGGCCTGGGAAGTTCAGGACCGAAAAGCACTAAAAATAGTAAAGCGTGCCGAAACTGAAAAAATGAAAGAGACAATGGTGGGGCCCCAAGTGGAATAGGTGGGTTACCACCAATATCCACATGTATCATTCCTCCCCCGTTAGGAAGCAATGGTCTCCATTGCATTAAGTTCCTCCATGAGATGAGGAAATTTCTGCTGAACTTGGTCCCTGGTGAACCACTTTCCTTGGTGCAGGAGTTGGCCAGCTTTGACAACCCGATATAGTTGGATCTGCTGCTGGCGAGTGCTCTTGATTTGCATGTCCATGATGCAATCTGTGGTGGCCTGTTCCATGCAGTCTGGATTTAACTCAGTTGGTGTGAGTTGTTCTGCAATGTCCGAGGTGTCCAGTAGAGGTGGGAAGTAAGGACGAAGGCGATCCACATTGAAGACTGGGTGCAGACCAAGGAATGGTGGAATCCTGAGCTCGAATGCATTGTTCCCTACAGCCTTGGTGATGGTGTACGGCCCGTATCGGAGCGGGCGAAGCTTGCGGTGGGGTCCAGTGAGGCGCTCCTTCTGCAAATGTAGCCATACTTTGTCCCCCACCTGGAAGTTGTGTGGCACCCGGTGTTGATCATGGCGTTGCTTGTACTTGGCATTGGCTTTGTCCAATATATCATGAACCTGTTGGCGGATGTGTTGAATGCGCTCGATGAAGCTACTGGCTTTGTCAACTTCAGACTGGACATGAGCTGAATTGGCTTGAGCAACTGCAAACGGCATGGCTATGTCAATGGGACATAGTGGCTGGAATCCCAAGCCCACCTGAAAGGGGCTATGGCCAATTGAACTGTGGAGAGCCCGGTTATAACTGTGTTGTACATAGGGGAGGCTCTCGTCCCATGTGCGTGGATGATTTGAGTTGTACATGCGCAGAATGTGTACAATCATTCTGTTGACGACCTCTGTCTGGCCATCTGTTTGGGGATGGAAAGCTGTGGACTTGGTGAGCTTTGTGTCCAACATTGACCAGAGGCTGGACCAAAATGTGCTGAGGAACCTGCTATCTCGATCTGATATGATAGACTGTGGGATCCCACAGTGCACCCACACTCGTTCAAAGAAGAGTTTAGCAGTGGCTTCTGCTGTGATATTCTTCTTACAGGCCGCCATGATGGCCATCTTCGAGAATCTGTCAACGACCACGAAAACACAGTCATTTCCATTCTTAGTAGAAGGCAGGCCCGGCATGTAATCCATGGAGATGGATTCCCACGGTCGACTAGGGGTAGGTAGTGGAGTATATAGGCCTTGCTTCTTGATGGTCGGTTTGGCAATGACACAAGCAGTGCAGGATCTGATGTGCTTCTCGACATCCTTTCGAAGGTTCGGCCAATAGAAATACTTCTGTAGTATTGCTACTATTTTCTCGACCCCGAAATGCCCAGCGACTCGACTGTAGTGTGCTTCCCATATCATCTTGGCACGCTCGTTTGAAGGAACACAAAGGTGTCCCAGGTGACATAAAAGTGCATCTTGGAGGTGAAAATTTGGAACTTGCGTACCCCCCAAGAGTGCCTTGTAAGTGTGGCCGAATTCTGGGTCACTCTCATAGAGAAGCGGCCAATTAGAAGTCTCGTGCCCACAAGAGTTGAGCACAGTGGTGAGCGCCACGATCGGTGGTCGGCTGAGGCAGTATGCAACATGATTGGTGCTACCCTTCTTATACTTGATGTTCAAATGAAACTGTTGTAGATATGTAGACCACTTCTGATGGCGATCATTCTGCAACTTCCCTTGTGTCTGTATGAGCTGCAGGGGCCTGTGGTCTGTGTGGATGATTGTTTCCTTCCCCAAAATGTAATGCTTCCATTGTCGACAAGCTTGCACAATGGAGTACATTTCTTTGTCATGTGTGGGGTACTTGCGAACTGTGTCAGACAATGTCTCACTGTGAAATGCCACTGGATGTCCCTGTTGAGTAAGAACTGCCCCAATAGCATAGTCAGAGGCATCTGTCTCGATCTCAAATCGCTGTTGCAAGTCTGGTAAAGTGAGCACTGGGGCAGAACAGAGGCGATTTTTCAATTCTATGAACGCCTTCTGTTGAGGTTCCGACCAAAAAAAATTTTCTCTCGCTCCTCCCTTGGTGACTTGACTCAAGGGCCAAGTGATATGAGAGAATCCCAACACGAACCTCCGATAGAAATTAGCAAGACCCAGAAAGCTGCGAAGCTCTGTTATAGTGGTTGGGGCTGGCAATCCCGAATGACTTGGATCTTGGCTGGATCCACATGCACCCCCCTTTCATCAATAATGTATCCCAGATATTGAACCTGGGTCATGCCAAAAGTGCACTTCTCCAAATTGGCACACAACTTGTGTTGCCGCAGTGTTTGGGGGACTTGTCGGATGTGGTGAAGGTGCTCTTCCCAAGTCTGGCTGAAGATCAGAATATCATCCAAGTACACCACTACAAATGAGTTGGTGAATGGCCGCAAGATGTCATCCATCATCCTCATGAAGGTGGCGGGAGCATTCGTTAACCCAAAAGGCATGACCAGCCATTCGAAAAGGCCTTCCTTGGCTTTGAAGGCCGTCTTCCACACATCGGAGGGTTCAATTGGTACCTGGTGATACCCAGACTTCAGGTCAATCTTGCTGAAATATTTTGCACCTGTGAGTTGATCCAGAAGGTCATCAATCCGTGGGATTGGGTACCTATTCCGGACAGTGATCTTGTTCAGCGCCCGATAGTCAATACAGAGTCTCCACGTCACATCCTTCTTCTGTACCAACACGATCGGGCTCCCACAGGGCGATGAACTTGGTCTGATGTGACCTTTCTGCAACAGCTCCTGAATCTGCCTCTTGATTTCATCATTCTCGAGAATAGAGCGCCGATAGATCGGCCCATTAGGTAGTGGCGCACCGGGGGTCAGATCGATCGGGTGCTTGACCTGACAGTGCAGAGGAACCCCTGTGGGTGAGGTGAATATGTCCCCGTACTCCTCCACAACCTTATCCATTTGTTGTTGTTGTGCAGAGGAGCCCTGTCTGGAGGTCGTGGCCACAGTCTTCTTCTTGCCCTGAGGGCGGATCATCAGGAAAACGAATTTCCTGGTTTGGGAAATGAGCTTACTGCATTGTTTTGCAGTAACCAAAGAGATAGCAGCAGGAGGTGGTACCTCTGGTATCCTGTACAACTTATTTTCCAAAGTAACAATAACAGCACGAGGTCGAGACTCATACACAGCATGATGCTTCCACAAGTATGGTTGTCCTAATAATACATTAGAAACATCAATAGGAGCAACGTCACATAGTACCTCATCCGTGAAGGGCTTGATGCTATAGGGAAGGCGACACTGCCGGCTGACGCGGAGATCTCGTCCTTGGTGAAGCCACCTGATGGTGTATGGATGTGGGTGAGCTGTGGTCGGCAAGCCCAACCGCTTCACGGCGTCTGCTGAAATGAGGTTCTTTTGGCTCCCATTGTCGACAATGAACTGTACAGGGGAGCCCTTTACCCACATCTGGGAGTGGAAGAGGCGTTCCTCCTCCTCTGGATCTTCCGGTTCCTGCTTCTGGACCTTTGTAGTGGCAACAATGGCGTTGGGCTCCGCATCAATAATCTGTTTCCCTTTTTCATTCCCCTTTTCAGGTTCTGATTCGGAGTCGGAGCATGCATCTGACTCAGAAGCCCTCATCTCGGCCACTAGCGACTGCTTGGCCCGACACTCACTTGTGTTGTGAGTGGAGCGCTTATGGAACTCACACCACTTTCCCGTGTCCTTCTTTGGCTTCGCGGTGTTGTTCTTTTCTTGTGGCTTCGATGAGTTGTCTTTAGCTGCCATGCCTTGGATCGGTCCTTTGTTCTGCGGTTTGGAAGCACCTTTCCCTTGCTTTTGATTCGCAGATCCAAAGTCTCGCTTCTTTTGCTTGAATTTCTGCTCAATCTTGGCAGCATACCGGTATGCCGTACCAAGCGAGGAGATGTCAAGGAACTCCATTTCCTCCTAAATGTATTTGTGCAGACAGCTGTGATACTTTAGCACCAGATGTTTCTCTGAATCTTTGATACCCAACTTTGTGCGCAGGGTATGGAACAGATTCGTCAGCTCATGCACATCTTGATCCCTTTGTTGTCGCAGCGTGGTCCATTGTATGTACTTGTCCTCATAGCTCCCCACCGGATAGTACTGTTCCTTGACGGCGTCTCGGAAAGAATTCCAAGTTGGTACGGCCGAGAACAGAGAGGGTTCTGTCTGGTCCTTGTTCTCACAGTAGGTTTCCCACCAGTCCTTAACATGGGGGTAGCTTTGAGGAGTGCAAAAATAATCTTCTCCCGGTCTGAAAAGTCATGAACCGAGAAATATCCTTCTAACAGATTCAACCATCTATCTATGACATCTGCGTCTATTTGACCCTCAAATATGGGAATGTCAAAATTTACTTGTACCTTAAAAGGAGTCGCGCCTCCAGAGTGGCTGCTGGATGCAGATGCGCCGCCGGTGGGTAGCCGTTGAAGGATCTGAGCAAAGTTATCCATCATCACGTTCCTTTGTCTTTGGAGGGCCTCCTCGAGCAATATTTTGATAGGGTCTCCTGCTCCCTCATCTTTCTTTTCGTCCCCCATGGGCGTCCGTCGAGGTTTGCGAGGCTGATCTTGCAAAGGTTCCACCAGATCGAGCCCTAGCTCCTTATACCTCGACCTCGTTGGGGACATGCAAAGAAGGATCGAGAAAAAGCAGACCCTCTGATACCACTGATCCAGATTTATGCAGGAACGCAACAGAATAAACATATAAACATAAACACAGAGATGCAGCGGAAATAACACTTCATTTCATTAATATCAACGAACTGAATTTTGCTTACAGACAGAATGGAAATAAAACTAGCTAGGGCGCTGGTAGCTATCTCTGAGAAGAGATGTGGCGGCTACAGGCCTCTGAACTCTGTTACAATGAGGCTCGAGGGCCTATTTATCATTTAGAAACAATGGTAAATCCTAAACAGCCAAAACCCTAACCCTAGGAGATGAAGCGCCAAAACTATGGGCCCCGTTTGGGTAAATTGGTGTTTCAACTTCCCAGGGGCGTAACTTTGGCATACGATCTCTGTTTGATGCATACCATACCTCGTTAGAAAGATCTATCCGAGGACTACAAATTTGGAATAGGCAACATCGGTCCATGGACCCATGTTTCCCTCCGTTTTTCCAAAAAAACATCGTTTAGGGCCTCAAAACGGCTTCGGATGTTTAGGACCCAAAAAACTGCTAAAAATAGTAAACTGTGCCGAAACTGAAAAACTGAAATAGACAATGGTGGAGCCCCAAGTGGAATAGGCGGGTGACCACCAATATCCACCTGGATCACTTTCGGAAGAAAAAAAAGGAGGAAAAGAAAAAAAACCAGAAAATGCATTCACATCATTGTGTTTTTCTGTGTTTGTTGTTTTTTAAGTTGTTAATGGTTTCTGGAAAAAACAGGGAAGAATTCATCTTATTTTCCATTTTTCTATCATGTCATCCATCCCATCATTCACTCCATTCATCTTCATAACTTCCTCCATCACCTCCATACACCACACTCCTCAATTCCTGAGCACAATGTAACAAGAGAAGCAACACAAAAACAGGCTGCTAGAAACATCAGGAAGTTCCTTCAAAAACAAATTTGTTCATGGAATAAAAAGAATAACAACAAGGAAAACTACATAATAGACTATAGAATAATGATAATTCCACCAATGGCATCTCAAGCACCCCATGTGACATCCACAATGGAGAGAAACAACAGACAAATATTAGAATCTCATTCAGGAAGCTGCTCCTTCAGCAAGATGCTCACTCAGAGAACATGAATATGGTGAAGAACACATCATCTAAAATGGCTTGTCTCAAAAATCCAGCTCCTGCAACCATCTTGGAAACAACAGGTAAACTCTGGTATAAGCTCTCACCCCTTCCTACACATTCATAATAGACAAAAATAATTAATTTGCAGACTTAGAGTTTGAGGGGCAGAAAGGTGGCCAGTTAACTCGACCACCACCGTGAGTTATGGATGGAATAAAAATGGGAGTACATGCCACGTGGGCATGCAAAAGAAAAAAATTAAATCAGAGTAGAGTATAACGAGGGGAGGAAACCGCGTAGTCCATCCTGAATTAATAGGGAGGAGGAACCAATTTTCAACGACAGAACTAGAGTTGAGCGGAGTTATATTGTCACTCCAAATTTAGCTGTGTCATATAATAAAAGGAGATTTCGTCCCATCCAAACCAGTGAATTGACTATTTTTAGAGGGTGAGGACCGATGGAAGAACATGATGCTTGAAGAAGAAGAAGAATATCTGGAAAGAAAAAATAAATAAAGAAAAAACCTGGGGTAGAACCAACAGAAACAAGAAGAACCAGAAGAAGAAGAGAGAGAGACAAAGGGCCAAATAAAAAGAAGAGATGGCCATAGAAGTCATAGAGATAGTAGAGAGTGGGTGAGACACAGACTAAAAATCTAGCATCACATCAAGTCACTACAAAAATATAGTTGTGACCATGGCTCCTCTGAGCACAAAAATAAAACGACAGACTTCTACGTATTTCGTAGCTAACAAGAATCAGAGAAAGCTAGGAACTTCTCCCATAAGCTCGTCCATCATTGAATAATAACCAAGGGGGGAGGAAAGAATTGAAGAAATATTTCTAAAGGAGCAACTGCAGAAGGCACAGGTAGAGGAGAAATTGTAGCAAAAAGAGGAGAAAGAAGCCACCATGGCAGACTTATGCCTAGAAGCCTTCAACACAAATTCCCCTCTGACTCATATGATGTGTACCTGAAATAACAATGGATTCTCTTTAAAACCAACACTCTAGCATCCCATGGATCACTCCCTTTCCAAGATTTTAGGAAATTCATGAAGTTCTACAAGCAAGCCAACATAGTTCATCAGGGAAAGCTGGTAGAGCTTTACATACATAACTTTGTGCTGAAAAATATGGAGATTTGGGATCCCAATCCTACAATGGGGGATATGCAGTTAATGGCTCCAGAATATTGGATGGTGAATGAGGAAAATAGAGTAAAAGAGATATGGAAGTTCATGGGAAGAAGAATTAGAGAACCTTATATCTCAGACCAGAAGTGTTCATCCCAAGAGGAGTCATCCTTAACAATTGAGAGATTGAAAAGGACAATGCACTAGTTGAAATCTACCTTCAGACTCAAAATCAGGTGATAGGCCACCTTGATGATGTTTCTAGGTAGATAGAAGAGGAGTGTATTATGGCCAACCAGAGGAGATGGAATAACCTCCCACAAAGCCTTAAGAACAGGGAGTATCATAATTCAGAGAGACTAGGGGTGCCTTGGAAAGGGAACCATTATAGAAAAGGGACATGTGGGCCAAAAAAATCTGATGGTTGAGACTCAAGCTCATCCCACCTTTATTGCTGGGGTTGACTGATGAGGAGGACAAAGATGCGAAAGATATAGAATGGGAGAATGCACAAAATAATGATGGATTTTACCCCTTTGGGGAAAATCGCACACTTCTTCCTCACAAAATCAGGGGGTTGTCAAAGCTTTTAAGGAAATGGAGGAGGAGGATCAGTTGCTGAGAGGATGAGAAACCATTCAGTAGGTGGGTGATGATGAACTCCATCATTAGACATATTTGGAGGGGTTAATAGTCACCTTTTTTCCTTCTTAGATCTCTTTTTCCTAGATTTTTATTATTGTTTGGGTTTATGATGCTAGTATAGGTGGTGATTAAGGCTAACATAATCTGAGTGCCTAATATAAGGTTGAGTGCAGAAAATCATGATTTATTAAGAATTTTTATAAATATTTTATCACAAAGACTTGGAGGAGACAACAAGGAGAAATTATAGGAAGATTGTCCACCCTCAAAGGCAGCCGAAGGATTCCAAATATTCTCTCCAGTAATTAAAATTCCACAAGCATCTAAAGGATCCCCAAGTATTCTCTCTAGCAATTCGAATTCTAGAGGCAGCTAAGAAAATAAAAGAGGAGAGAACTCAATCTTAGTTTACTTGGAGTCCAGTGGACACAATCACCATTTTCTAGGGAGATGTTGGTAGCCTCCCTGTAGAATAAATAGATCAGAGCTAGATCTAGGAAGATTTACTCTAACCTAGTCTCAATTCCATTCAGAATTATTGTTATGGAGTATTGAAGCTTTTTGTTTTATTCAGGGATCGAAACTTTCATAGATGTATGCAGTTATTCCTTTATGAAATCAACAGGCTGATTTCATTTGATTGATTTAAGTTCAGAGAGATAGACTCGTGGGTTAGGGCCTAATCCATGTGCCTCATCTTCTCTGTTGTTGTTATATTTTCCTCTTTTCATTTAGCTAGTTTTTATTATGTCATTTAAGTTAGATCTAGTTCTAATAAGTTTCATTTGCTATTTATTTATTTTTGCTGCTATATTTTTAATTTCTTATGCATAGTGAAATAGAGGAGAAACTCCAAAAATATGGTCAAGTCTCCCCCCTCATCTTTGTCAATAGAGTTCGAGTAGGGGTAGACCTTCCCACAGGCCAAAATTTCTTTCTCTTCGATTTCAGGGAAAATTTTGTATTACCAAGTCCAAGCCTTTCTTTCATGATTTCACCCCGCATTTATGTTTGTTTCCTATGCATGAATTCGCAGGTGTGCTTCACTTCTGAGAAATTTTCTTATGCTTCCATTTATATCCTCTACTTCTCACCTTAGCATTGCACTTACCTTCATTCAAAAACCCTTAATCCCTTCAACACTATTTCTCTTTTTTTACGAAAAACACGTGAAAAACCATACAGAACCACTGAAAACCCAATCTCCACCTTTTCTCCTTGAGACTCCCACCACCATACGTCGCACTTTGTAATCGCAACATTTAACATTTACCTTAAAACTTATCTCCCATTCCTTGCGATTACAATATTTTGAAATCATAAATCACACTTCGCACTAGTTACCTTCTACCGTTAACACTCACCACTCATTCTTTGTGATTACGAAATTGAAAATCACAAATCTTAGCTTTTTCCACCGCCATGTCATCCCCATCGCACAACCATCTCGCAGAACTTACCACATATCAAATCACATCTCGTAGAAATTATCACATCGCAAATCGCTGCCCACAAACTTTACCAGAGCACATATCACACTTCGCACATTTTAGTTTATTCCAATTAATCCTTACTGCTATCCTTGTAAACATGTGTCATTGCGATTCACGACCCACCACATCACTCTTCACACTTCACACTATGCACCATTTAGCTTATTCCCATTGATCCTTACCACTATCCTTGCAAACTTGCGATATTGTGATTCGCGACCTGCCATGTCACTCTTCGCACTTCACACTGCACACCATTTAGTTTATTCTAGTTAATCCTTACCACTATCCTTGTAAATTTGCGATATTGTGATTCGTGACCCGCCATGTCACTCTTCGCACTTTGTACTTTGCATCATTTAGTTCATTATGTTAAGTCCTTATTGCCATCCATTTAAAATTGCGAAGTTGCGATTGTGACATCGTACATCGCAACTTTTGCTAGCCATCACATTTCGCCATCATATTTCAGAGTTCTTCTTGCTCTGAAGTCATTTCTTGCATTATAATAAGGTTTTGTAAGATTTTAGCCCCCTTTGTCCACTCCAAAGCCATTTCTCATGCTATCATAAATTTTTGTAAGGGTTTAACCCCCTCTTTTGCTTCCAATCCTCATTTCATGTGTTAAAGCCCCCATCAACCCTCTTAGCCCTTTGTCTTCCCTCTATGCTACAAATTAATTCTTTTTAATTAAAATTAAGGCATGGATAGTTAGTTGCATGTATAAGAGTATGGTATATAGATAATAGGATAGGTAGAGTGCATTTAGCCATTTGGCCAAGTTAAGTGTGGTTTAGAATTAATTTCCTTTATTCTATCTATTTTTTGAAAATTAAATTAGTTTCATTCTTGGCATTCCTTTCCAGCAATTTAGTTTAGTTTCCTTTCTTTCATTTCCTTCTAGCAATTTACTTTATAGTTGTTCTCATAATTTAAGAAATAGCACCCTTTCTTGAAGCAGAAGAGGATAACATGAACAGAATGCATGCTGTGTATATAGCACTGTCACCTCAAATTTTGTACAAACCCCAGGTTGATAAAGTAAAGTAGGGTAACCACTGGGAGTTGCAACACTTTTAGTGCAATACCAGGGCTCACCACTTATCATTCAAAGGAAATGCAGGTTGATGTTGAGTATCAATTTTTGAAGGATATGGTTGAGGACAACAAGGTATTGCTGGTAAAGGTGGACACTTTCAAGAATTTTCTAGAGGCAGTAATGAACTTTGTGAGCAGTGAGAATTTTTCCTAGTGTAGAGAAAAAATGGGCATTGGAGGGTTGGACCAATGACTAAGCTCTTTTGTGACCCCCTGTGTGAAAGGAAAACAAGTGGGAGAATGTTGGTTATGTGCTATATTCTTTCCACAACTAGCACCATGTGTTGTATGTTTCACCGGGCATAATAGAGGGGTCACAGGGGGGGATTTCTTTTATGTGTACCCAATAATATTTGGGAGGACCCAAATATGGTGGGCAGACCTACCCATGGTTTTGTACATGGGTTTTGCAGATGGTTTTTGGCATGGATTTCTGCTAGTGGTATGTTGTAGATCTGGTCAAGGGAACTAAGATTATGTTATAATCGAGCGTTAATGGATTAGGGCTTATGAATTCTTCAACATGGATATATATGTATTGTAACATTCAAAGTAATATACTGAAAAAATAATCTAGTAGTCTTGGTTTCTAGTTCTAGGGGAAAATATTTGTGTATATTTGTTTTATGTTCTCGCCATTGTTTATTTTTCTTATTTTAAGAATTCGTTTGCAGGTAATTTCTATACATGTTTATAACCTATAGTAATATGGACAGGGAGAGAACATGGAGAGGATGTGTACACTATAGTATCCCACATGCCATATGTCTTACTTCTTTTTACTCATAACTATTTACTATTTGGAGAAAGAGAGTAGAGCGACCTCACATTCCAGCTATATTTTCTCCCTAAAGGGTCTCCTATGTTAAATCTCATGTCAAATGTGGTTTCATGAGATTTTTTTTTTATTATCTATTTTTGGCTTAAATTTCAATTTATGTGAATACACAATATATATATATATATATATATATATATATATATATATATATATATATATGGATTTATAAAATTTGTTATGAGAATCTTCCCAATGGAATATCCACAATAGTTTATGGATCATGGATAGCCTATTCGATAGCTCTAAAAGCCTATTTTTTTCTTAAGAAATGGAGCCAACTACTTAATGATGAGTTTCACCTTGAAGGTTCCTTTATTCCATGTTTTTTTCTCTCTAGCTCTCTTAGATTTACAAATGAAATTCAAGGACGGGAATTCAAGTTTGTTAATGAGATTTATTCCATGAAGTTGGTGCTTTCCCTTCTCAATTTTCAATAGCATCTCAAATCATCCTACAATTATTTCTACTAGAAATTTTTTATCTAGCTTCCTATAAATAGCCTCAGTATTCTCTAGAAATGTGGTGGCACATTGATAGTTGGTTGGCCACTTTCCATGGCTAGTTGATCCTTTTAACCTCCTTGATTTTTTTTTCTCTCTTTTGTTGGTGTTATTGTCTTGAATTTAACTATCAATTTGAGAGTTTGTTTCTTATTCCTATCTACTTGTTTCCAAGCCCTTGAAATTTTGTAGAAGCCCCTAAATCTTATCTCCCATCTCTTCGTAGAGCTCCCTCTCACTAGACCTATCCTTTTCTATCACATTATCAACTAGTCTAGCCCTTGTTTGATTGCTCTCATTCATTTGAGGCATAGACCTAGTGTTTCTTTCGTGAGAACTATTCGACCTTTTACCTATTTCTACCCCTTTTCTAACACCTCCCTCCCTATTACTTGGAATTTCTCTCCTCCTCCTATATCTTCCATGCCATGTTAGAGAGCTTGTTTCCGTAGAGGTTCAGTGCTCCATTAAGGGCATGATAATTAAGGAAGTACATGGACATATCTCAAAGTTGAGCAATTTGAAACTCATTTTTGGAATCTCTCCCTACCCCATATTTAGGAAGAACTCACTGATTTAAAAGAGAAGAAACTATTGAGACACACTTTTTCTAAGACACATAGGTATGTGCATAGGTGACTTGTATTAGCACAAGAAATTCCTAATCGGAAAGGTTCTACTAGATGAACAAGAGAATATAGATAACACCATCCTCTCCATGGAACACTTGCATCGACATATAACAGACCTGAACCATCGACTAGAGTGCATCAATAAAAATTTTGACATCCCCCTATTGTTGGTTTCTCATCGAGCAATGACAAGGAGTCATTCCAAGTTGCAGCAATAAATTCAAACCCCTCTTCTTAGTCTCCACACTTTTATTTTTATTTGTAAGCTTTGTAGGACTACATCTTCATCATGTCCAATATATCACCCTAATCGGGACATGGAATTTAACCAATGATTTCACATCAAGCAGTTCATTAACAAATCACCCGATCACAGTCTATCCATGACCTCGCGAACCTTGGTCTCCACACTCTTATTATGTCTTTGGATTTTCAATTTTTAGTTTCTTTTTATTTCTCTCGTGACCTTGAAGATCTACATATTAGCATGTGTATGATGTATTTCGAATGCTTGGGTATCTTTTTAACATATTTTTTTCTTAAAAGAGTATAATTTATTGAACTTGTAAATAATTTTGGTCTTCACAACATATATTTTTCATTAATGTATTTACTATATTTTTTTTCAAGCATGTTCTTCATGCTAAATTCAAAAAATAATTTATTTTTTAGTCAAATGAAAATTTATTTATATCATTTCCCATTTGGAAATTTAAAATAAAGATAATTTGAATTTTTAATATGAGTCATAAGGCCTCAATATGAGCAAGTCATCCCTCCTTGGACAAGTCAGCCTAGCCCTCCAAGTGGCACCTATTTGATCGACACGTTAGACCCACTTGGAAGGTCATTCATCATCACAAAAAATAGAATATTTTGCACCTAACAAAGAAGGAAGATGGTCGAGTGAAAGGAGAGAGAAGGAAGTCAACAACACAATAATAATATTCCTTGTTGCCAAAAATTTGACTCTCCTACAACTTGCACATGTGGACGAATTTTTGTGTGGAAAAAGGCCAAATTTTTTGAGGTGATTGCAAGTCAAATTTCGGTCCTTATTGTAGGACCAAATTTTTTTATTTTGACCGGAGTGGAGTTGATTTGACAATCATTGACTTTGAATTTTGGAGGTGACTTAGAGAAGGGTTTAACCTACCATCTTGGTGGCAGTCCAGTCTTGGTCTTTGTTGGATATCTGTCATTTTTATATGATTATATAAGGAAAGGATTGTTTGAATTTCCCCTTGTGGGTTTTACCCTAGGTGCTAGCCTAATTTCTTGTATCTCTTCTCTAATTATGATCTCTATATTTCTTGAATAATTGAACAATTGCATAATTACTTGATGAAAAATACATGAGAAGTAATAAGAAGTCATCTAATATTCACAAGTAATGATTAAGAAGAGGAATTAAGTGCTAAACTACATTGCACTTGGTTTCTCAACATACTTTTGAATATGGTCGGCTTTCCCCAATGACTTCTGAATCTAAAATCTTCCTCTCTTGCATGTAATCTCATGTGTAGAAGGTAATACACATATTTTTTAGAAAAAACCATTTTCAACTATATTTTGCAGTATATGATTAAAAAAAACATATAATTTAAATTATATTATTATATTTAATCATTTTAAATATTAAAATTCTATAAATATGCTTAAATTTCACATATAATTTATTTGAGAAATAATCTTACTAGTTTATAAAGTATTGTCTATAAATTTATAAGCAAATAATAATATTTAAAAATTTAATTTTAGTAATTATTAAAACATTATATATAAATTTATAAATAAATAATATTTTTTTAAAATCAAAATTTACTCCATTTTAAAACATTATAAATAAATTTAAAAATAAATGATTTAGTAAAAAATTTATATAAATAAATTTTAAATAGGTAATAGTGAATTTAGGTATTTACTTATATATTAATATTTTTTTTTTATACACACTATTTAATACCTTAAATATATATATATATATATATATATATATATATATATATATATATATATATATGGGTTATATAATTATATAATTTCAGTGTCATAGTATTTCTCCCCAAGGAACTTATAACATTTAGTAAATTTGAAATTTATTATTATTTAATTTTTAAATTTTAATAAAATATTATATTTAGTTAAATAAAATATATATATATATATATATATATATATTGAATTTATATTTTAATTTATTTTGAATAATTATTTTATAGTAGTTTTTATTTATTGACTTATTATTATATGTGTAATTTTTTTGTTTAGGTTATAAGTGAATTGGTAATTGGGAAAATTTCATGCCCAAGTGATATACCATATATACCTTTACAATTATAACCTTTATATGGATTTTCGCTCTCTTGGACATATACCACACATGTATCACATTTGAACATAAGACCTTGTACTCACATTTACTTTACATGTTTTCCAAGACTTGACCTCCCTTAAGGGAGGAACCAACAAGAGGCATGTTTTCTATGATGCAGAGGTAATGGTAGACTTGGTTGATACCTAGTACAAGGGACACACGCTTGCATTTTAATTAGTATAAGTGGCACATGAAATTCATACTTGTTAATATTCTATTGGATTTTTCATGAGAATATAGAAAACCTCCTCCTCTCATGAAGAGTCTCGGAGATTGATTGCAGTGCATCAAGAAGCACCTTGGAATCCACCTAAATATATTATTAGGTTGCAAGAAGGAGTTGATCTAGGTTGCAACAACAAATTCGTATCCCTCTTCCTAGTCCCATCACACTTATTATGTCTTTGTTTTTTTAGTTTCCTATTTCTTTATCTTTCTCGCATGGCCTTGAAGGCCAACATATTAACATATGTACGATGTATTTTGATTCCCTATGTGATTTTGCCTTCTAATTTTCTTAAATGGGTATACTTTTGGGTATGGCTAGGCTTCTCGAATTACCCATGAATCTAATTCCTTCAACTATTCCATGTAATATCTTGTTTATAGAGTGATATATGTATTTATTTACAAAAGAAACATTAACAACTATATTCTATATTGTATGTTTAACCATTTTAAAGATTAATAATCTAATATTATGCATAAGCATCACATATGATTTATTTGAGAATTAATCTCACTAACCTATAAAAGATAATGAATAAATTTGCAACTAATTGTTTATTAAAAAAATTCTATGAATAAATTTGAAAATTAGATATTATTCTTAAATAGATAATAATGAATTTATACATTTCCTTAATCCTCGAGCATCATATATATATATATATATATATATATATATATATATATATATATATATATATATATATATATATATATATATATATATATAATTGTTTTGTTTCATGCATTCTACCAATATTTAAAGAATTTTTTCATATATCCATTGATTTAGGTGGAAATCAAAAAAAAAATGTGAGAGGGGAGAGGTAAAAATATCCTTGATGGTAAATTGGCCACCCAAGGGGTGTGGGAGGGCATCCCACCTTCCAGGTGGACTTTACAATCAATACACATGCAAGACATTATAAGCTTCCCAATCTAAGTATGAACTATCCTAGATGCAAAGGGCATGACTACTATGTGAATATTTTCTGCATTCATGCTTTTACTAAATCTTAAAATTACTATTTTTTTGTGGAGAATAGGGAAATTTTTCACCTTCGTTATTTTTTACTTAGGTCTCCCTTGTGTTTGAGAATCCTACCAAACCTTTCATTGCTTTGTGATTCAAATAATTCTAGAAGAAAACATAATTAATATGTATGTATTGTAGAATTATGTTGGCATATAAAAACTCTCATTAGAAAGCCTCTAGAAGACAAAAAGGAAAGCAAAACAAAGCTATCTCTCGAGCTCATTGCCATTTATGTGAAGAATCGAGGAAATTGACATAATTCTTTGGTTAACACTAATTGAGGTCATCCTAACTAATTTGTTAATATAAGGTTAAATATAATACAATATTTTGAAACCAATAAAAAACATTCAATAAAAAAATTAATATATATCAATTAATTATTTTTTTATTATTTTTCTCACACAAATAGAATAACATAAACAAATATTTTCAGAAATTAAATAAGTATAAAATAAAAACTAAGAAAAAAAATCTACCAAAATTCATTTCGATTAAAAAAACAAAATTTACATTACAATCATTTTAGTAAAGCCATGTTATCATATATGAAATGAAAAAATCATCCATTAAATGTATATTATGTAGAAGGAGATGCGAAAAAATCATCCATTAAATGTATATTATATAAAAGGAGATGTGAAGTACAAAAATATCCCCCTAACACAATTCAAATCAATTACAAACTTCAGTGTACCCAAAATTATTTTAGAAGTATTCCACAATAATATTAATTTGCCAAAAAACACATCGATTTATAAGGCGGTGGAAGTTTTTAGTTTCATATGAAAATCCCACACATATTTAACAAAAGCATTAACAACTACATTTGGAGTTGAAGAATTCATCCTCCACTCTTTTTTATTCACAGTCCCTGCCTAAAGAATGTACGGTCCATTTCAGAACATAGTTGTAGATGAGGAGGTGTACCTTCTTAAATGGAGCTTTGTACTCCATTTATCTGTAGCATGTTGAAATGTTAACTTCAACTATTCTGCACACAGCCGCTTGCTATTTTTGTTTCAATGAATTTCTGTCAAAAGACCGCTTGCTATTTCAGTTGAACAGTCAATTCAAGGTTTAATAGGCCTTAGGGTATTTGGAAACAGAGTTTTTTGTACGTAGGAAATTTTGGTTAAAGTTTTAATTGGGCCACGACAGCAGTCAACCTCACCGCTAGCACATTGGAGACGTGGAAAAATCAATTCTTTTTGCGTTGGTTTCATGCCGATGTTAGCATACCAAAAACCGAACCCGAAACCCTTTGTAAATCACAATATAAATATTTTCGCATAACAAATGGCCATGACGTCATGGGGCCAAAGTGTTACGCAAAGTTTTAATGAAACATGTCTTATAATTCAGTTTGGAATCTGCGGGCCCCAGCGCTCGCCAATCAAATGGCTATCGCGTGGAATTTGGGCCTGGTGATGTCACAAGGTTTTGTGATGCAAAATTTTCATTGTAATTTGTTTTTATAAGTTTGAAATCCGGCGGGTCCACCATGTACCAAAGTTTTGTGTTTTTTTATATGTTTTACGTTATAATGTTTTTTGTTATATGTTTTACGCAATGAAACTTTGTTATAAACCATGGGTTATATGTATAATGAACATAACATATATAGTATAAACTTCACTAGTTATAATATATATATATGCGTGTTTTAAAAATATATCAAATATGTGCTATTGTAATGCAGGCCCTGCAGGCCTATATGGAGGTTTATTTTATTTATTTTGTAGTTGTATGTTGGTTAATATATGTGCTATGCCACATATGTAAAAAGGCCCGAAGGCTTAATTAAAAAGAGGGAGAAATATATACACAACGATGTGTTAAAAAGATAGTGTGCCCGAAGGAAAAAAATAGAGTGACAATGTTTTTGAAAAGCACATAGTGCATTTTTTCTGTAAGAGAGATAAAGAGTTTTGAGCACTGTGTTCTGAAGTAGGTTAGTGTAATCCCTCTGATAGAGGAAGGTCAATTTTTGTAATAGTTTTTTAGTTAATGAAATAGAATCATTTCATGTAATCTCTGTCCAGTGGAAGAATTTTTTTTTGTTTTTATTCTCTATGTTTAAAGGAGAGTATTATTGTCTCAGCCTTTGTTCTGGAATTATCAGAAATTCCAACATGGTATCGGAACTATGGGACCCAATCGCATATCACACATCATGAACTCTGGAGGATAGGCACTCAAGAATCATGTTAAAATGCTAAAGTGCGAAGTCTAATAAGAGTATTGGATGCCATGTAGTTTCAAAAAAAAAGTCTAAAGAATTTAAAATCAGGAGGTATAATGTTTCCCTTTGACAAGTCGCATCGGGGTTTGGAAGAGATATGCATCACAAGAAACACATGAGAAGGCGAAAGTGTGAAGTGCAATAATGAAGTGGACGCGATGCAGGTCAACGCTAAAGCATAAAGGATTTCAAGTCTAGGATTATGGGTTTTCCCTTTGTTAAATCGCATTAGAGAGAAAAGTAGTATTATAACGTAAAACAAAGGATGAATGCGACAGAAGGAATCAGGTAGAATAAGACCCAACACTACGTGTAGAGAGTAAAGAAGTTACACCTTGATAATTGAAGAAATTTTGAACACGAGTAGAAAGGCTCCGATAAGGGACCCGGAGAAAAGGCCTAAGTAAGTTGAATGTCTCGGTAATAATAAGATAGACACCATGGGTTGATTTGGGCTCAAAAACACTCCGGGCTGAGTTGGGTGTTTAGACAAAGGTGAAGACTTAATGTTGTGGGCACGAGTAGAAGAGGCAAAGTCGAGCAAAAGGAGATATGGTGGCACTGTTGGAAATGTGCCATCTAGGTTGAAGCAGGAAAAAAACATTTGTGTAGAGCTGTTATGATATAACTGCAGAAACAGAAAAGACAGTGACAACAGCAGAAAGGACAAATGCACAGTGAGCCAAGAGCTGAAAGGGCTGAGTGAATTATACTTTTTGTAACTATAAATGTAAATTCATTGATTATTTTATATGGTTTTCAATGCAAAGGCAAGTCTCTCTAGGCATAGGAAAAACTCCATGAGTGTTGTAATGATTATTTTTGATGTAATAACTTGAACTAAAGAATGAGGAATTGAATGGGTGGAAGGCATAGGGTCAGGACTATTCACTTCGTATTCCCTGTAGAATGAAAATAGTCACCAAGTTATCTGTATAAGAGATGTAATATGAGTGTGGATAAAGAATTTAGAATGTTGTAGAATGAAACACATCAGAAGAATGCAAGAGAGTTGTAGAAGGTTGGAGAGTAGAAGAAAAAGAGAGGGTTGATAGAGATGTTGTGCATCTCAGGAGCTGATATGAAGTAAATATGAAGGCTAAGAGGCAGGAGTGGAGAAGGAGTATAACAGAGCTAATATGCAGGTAAATTATCATTTTAGTTTCATGTTGAGTGAGGGGATTGTAGTCTCCTTTCAAGTTATAGCTTGATAAATTTCCACTTAGAACTGGGTGAGGTAGGAGCCTGTAGGTTGTAGCCTGTAGCTTGCATAAAATTTATGAGAGTTGTTGCTTCCTTGAAATTTGTAGCTTGCATAATTTGAGGTAGGAGCCTCCTCAGAAAAATTATGGGAGTTGGTGCTTCTTTGCAAGTTGTAGCTTGCAGAAGCTGAGGTAGGAGCCTCCTGTGGGTTGTACCCTACAAAAAATACATGGGAATTGGTGCTTCAATTTCAAGTTGTAGCTTGATATATGTCCAGTTGGACATAGTTAAGGTAGGAGCTACATGTGGGTTGTAGCCTCCAGAAAATACATGGGAGTTAGAGCTTCCTTGCAAGTTGTAGCTTGCAGAATTTGAGGTAGTAGCGTCCTGTAGGTTGGAGCCTACAAAAAATCAGTGGTGAGAGGGAATTGGAGCTTTCCTTTGCATCAAAACAATAATAAGAAGTGGTTTTCTCCCTTATGGGTTTTCACTTATATTTGGTGTCTATGTGCTTGATCATTATGTGTTGATGTGATGTTTTAATCTGCTTAATTACTTGTTGTCCACACATTCAGTTTGGTGATTAATTATGTATTAAGATACTTATAAAGCGAAGTAGTTAATTGGTGTAAAGAAAAGAGTTTCAAAAGTCCATAAATGTAATAAACTCGTTCACGCCCGCCCCTCCGCCCCCCCCCCCGCCCCCACCCCTCTAAGTTTGTTATATAAACCCATCTATAGAGAGTAAATCCATTTTGAGCAACATGTGGTACCTACTGCTAAACAAAATACGAAGGAAGAATTAAAAACCTCAAAATTGCGAGAGTGGAGATCATCATAATCCCAACCTGATGTGCCATAATGACTAAAGGTCTGTCAATGGTCATAACTAAACAAAAAAATGAAAAACAGATAATAGAGAGAGGGATATCAAATTTAGCTATAAGAGTGAAGAAATAAGGCTACCACATTTATATTCATGAACATACATGCAATAACTAAGAGAATGTGCTATGTAAATCATGGTAGTATATTAGAGATTAAAACCCATAGTATGAAAATCAACGTATTGAAATTACCGTGTCACCGTTGAAAGTGGAAAGCCATAGTCCTGAGCATGCAGAGAGGGTTGCCTTTGTTGCATAAGTATTTTCTCCACAACTACTAAGAATTGGTGAGAAGGAACTTAACCTGTCCAGGATATGGACCGATAACCTATTCCCATACACATAGATGAGGAAAAGAGAGAATAAATGAATAAGAACTACTGATAAATGCAAAATTGATAGTAGACGAATCATAGAGTTAGATCTTTCCTGGAACTCAATGAAAATTGCCAATAGTGTAAGTATATAGGAACCGATGGTTTTTTTCATTGTAGAGCTAATCCTCTCTCCAAGAAGAGAGGCAAATGAGATGGAATGATGCATAGTGTGACATAGGTAGTTACCTCGATAATGTAACATCTCTCCCTTCACCCCAATAAATTTTTTTTTTTCTTGTTAACCCATTAATATAGGTATTTTACCTATCTAGAGTTCTCTTGGTTGTCTCACCTTGGTAACTCCTTTGCTTCCTTGATAGCATTGTGTCCTTTATCATTTATTATATGTTTTACCATATACACAATTTTCCATTACCCATTTAAATCCCTATCCATAAGTAAGAGATACATATACCTTTTTCTCTATATATATATTTCATATATATATATATATATATATATATATATATATATATATATATATATATATATATATATTTTAAATTTTCTAGCATGAAGTCCTTTTTTTTTTTCCATAAGTTCTCCATTAAATTCACTATTACTATTCGTTCGATTTTATATGCATCTCGACCCTATGTACTTATTATATGGCCATGGTAACATACCTTCATAGAGTAGTATATGAATTCGACCTTACCATAATACATGGATACGAATTTTATACATGTACAGAGCAATTGATTTGGTCACTCCTGTATATTGTTTATTAAAGTATCATTTTACTTTCTTTCTAGCTCATGAATAAATGAAAAGCCTGATACACCATCATTGATGTGATTTCGCTTTGAGTGGCTCGTATGTACTATCGTATCGATTGATGTTTTGATGGAGTGACCTTGTCCCTTACGTTACATGGTGCCAGTACATACTATTACTCGTTTATTTAATTCCCTCAATTGTATTAACGTTATGAACTAGCTACTTGTAACTTGGACGTGACATGTTTTGGTACCTGGCGTACATATCCATTTGTTTTTTTCTTTCCAAGATATTGATTCGAGGTTTGAGTTCTCCTCGAGGCCAATAAATATTTTACTGGTTAATTTAATTTTGGATCGCCATTGATTTACTTCTCGGCTTCCAGATTTTCCCACCCTCGATCTCTGCAACCCTAAATTAACATTGAATTTCATTGTAGCTTAGGGTTTCCTATCGTGTTTAAAATCCATCGCTCCTCTTGGAAAAAACTTTCTGTGTTTTATTTGGTTGGCCGCATGGAGCTCTAACGCCGAGATAGAGAATTTATAACATATGCCTCAGCAAAGGAATGCTGACATTCTCGCACCGATCCAATCTTTCAGGTAATCCACCTCTTAGAGAACGATCTCGCCTCTCTTGTGGTTTTTTTTTTTCAATGCTATTCTTAATCGTTTGGTTTCATTTATTTTAAGCGAATATCCTAGGTTGTTTTGTTATCTCTGAAACTCATCATCTTCCTTTTTCAAGGATTGTCATTCGGCTTGCTGCCTATCGAGGCGTACTCTTATCATTTGCATGGTATTAGTGTTTCGTGTTGGGGAAGATATGGTTACATAGAGTTCGCCCACGACTAATATAAAAAAAAAAATTTCTACTGGTCGAGAACATAGATTCTATCTATGAGGTCGATGTCTTTCAGGCCTGTTGAAGAATGCCATCACTGGGTTTGATCTTGCTAAACAAAAACGTGACTTCGACTTTCTTATTTGTTAGTCGAGAGGGTAAGTGATCAACTCTGAGGTCATCGTAGTTATTTACACAGTTGTTCTTATTTCTTGCTCTCGGGTTATACTTCAACTCGTTAATTTCCTCTGCGAGTTTGTTTTTATGATTCTAATTATACCCTGCGTCATAGGAATGGTATTCACTCACCAAGTTTCTAGCCTCAACCAGGTATCCAATCCTTTCCCTGTCTCTCGATTAAATCCATTTCTTCCTCAGTTGAATTTGCTTAGGGTTCATGGATCTCCTGTATAGAATTATGTTATTTGTTTCTATTGTAATTCCAAATAATTTCATGTGAACATAGGTACTCTCGGTCGCATAATTTTTCAAAATCTTTCTTCGGCTGTTTGGGTAGGTTTATACTCTGACCTCTTAAATCTTGTTTTGTTTTAAAGATATAGGGTTAATATCGTGCCATCTCAACCTCGATAATGACTCCTCCTTCTATAGATTCAAACCAAATCTAGGTTCTCAGCACTTTTGTGTCATTATTTTTGTTTCGAACTACCTTGGATAACTGTATATGGACAATATTATTTCACTGCTCCACTGTCTATTTAATACCTGCTAAAGGAACTCAAACGAACATTTTCCTGTTGGAATTTCTTAATAAATATTCAGTTTTATTCTCCTTTAATTTTGACTATGAATGTTATGCTTTGTTTTACTCAAGCGCTATGTTTATTTTTCTATTCCTTTACTTGCTCGCCCATTTCTACCATAGTCACTATGATAGCTATACAGGGGTATCGTTTGATGATTCCCCTTTAAATGTAGTGATTAAAATTTTCAGAGGTGTTTTCTATTAATCATAGTAATAATAACTGAAGTCTGAGCTAATACCCTATTTAAATTCGATTTTCCAAGGTTAATGTGATACAATTAAATTTTTTTTGTCTCTAGTGTTTATTACCACAATATACTTGTTCTAGAATTATAACATGGTTTAAGATGTATTCCAACTACTTTCTTGTCTCGTATTTGGAAATGGAAAGGTTCTGCTTATAGTTGTTATATTATTTTTCTGTATCATTTTATGGTTTTACTACTACAAGTAGATGTGTCCTTTTGTGCTCATTCTTCAAAAATTTCTATAAATCCTTTATATGAAATTTAATTAACTCCTAATCAACCCAACTGATATAAAGGTCATTGGCACTCTTCTTTCTTTCTGTTTGTAGTCTCAACTTCCTATAAAATTTTATTTCATTATAGTGAGTTTCAGATAACTGCCTCATGTTAATTAACTGTGTGTACATGTATATTTCCAATAAAGCTTTGATTGTGTTAATTTCTAAACAACCTACTCTCATGGTTGTTTCCTGCACTAACTATTCTTTACTTATTTTATAGAAATAGATTTATATATACAAGAATTAATTTATATTTTTCTTCTGTTTATGTATAGATAGTGTATTTACTCTAGGAAATCAGGTGTTTTCAACCATTTACTATACAACTCAGATTACAGTTCATCTAATTCTATTTTAGATATGTGTACAGGAAATCTCATGCTGCTTTATCCTATGTATACATATCAGAATCATTCTATTAAATCAGAAGTAGATTAAAGTTAAATCACTATTTATCTGTGGAGTAATGTGTATCCTCATATTTAAACCAACACTAGTTTAGAGATTTTGTTGGATTCTCCTCTACAGATTTCTATTTCTACAACTCTATAGAATTAAGAGGGTGAATTCCTTCTAGTCAATTCTGTTAAATGTAGGAACTAACAAATTTAACATCTAAATCAAACAATCATGTATCACCAATTTATACGAAAATAAGTAATAAACCCCATGCAAACTTAGAGACATACCACTGTTGCAATTGACCAACCTCCCAACCTTAGAGTTCTTCTGTCTCCCAGAAATAACCCCCGAGCTGAGATCATCTCCTAGAACAGACCAACCCCTAATCTGTTCAAGAATAGCTTATTTAATCTTTTGCTCCCCAAAGCCTGTTTCTAATTCTGCATCCAGAAAATCGGGATGCTTTTCTTCCTGTTTTCCTAGGCTTCCCTTATTTAGGGATTTTTAAAGCTGCTTTCTACTTTTCCCAACTTTTTACCTCTTCCCAACTACTCTCCACATCATTGGGGAAACTAGATTTTCCTCAAAATCTAATTTGTAAATAAATTCTTTCAATGATTTTTGAAATATTTTTGGGGAAAGTATTTGCCTCTTTCCATCCTCATGGATTTAGCAAGTGATCTCATATTTCTCATTTTGGTCAATCTGCACAGAATTATTTTATTTATTTTTCATAATTAAATATTTAATTGCATCGACAAAATACTCATCCATTTGGGTCCACTCCCCTTTTGGATTAAAGTTCAAATGTCTAACTTTGAAAGAAACATAAAACTAGGGGTGTTGCATATTCCCCCTCTGAAAGAAAACACCATCCTCGGTGTTGATATCTAACTACTAGAGTTCATTTTTTTCAAACAAAAATGGATATTTTTCCATCATTTCAGCTTCTCTTTCTCAGGTAGCTTCTTCAGCAGTAAAGTGCTTCCACTGCACATTTACTCTTGCTACCATCCAATTCCTCAATTCAATTCCTTCCTGCTCCAATATTTGAAGCGGTTCTGGAAGGAACTCCCCTTCTGGTTCCACTTGTATCACATTCCAATCAACTATGTGAGAAGCATCATGTACATATCTTTTTAATAATGAAACATGAAACACATCATGAACTCTAACATGGGGCAGTAAGGCCAGCTTGTAAGGCACTGGTCCCACCCTTTCTAACACTTCCAAAGGACCACAATATCTAGGAGCCAGTTTTGCATAACTTCCAGCATAAAGTGTGCTCTTTTTGGGTTTAATACGCAAATACACATGTTCCCCCACTTTAAATTCGCGATGTACCCTCTTCTTATCAACATAGTTTTTCTACTGAATCTTGTGTTGTCTTGGTGTTTCTTTGTATTTGTTTAACAATTCTTTCCATTTCTTGTAAAGCATCTGGTCCCAACATTAGTTTATCCTTAGGTTGGCTCCAACTCAAAGGAGTATGAAATTTCCTTCCATAGAGGGCTTCAAACGGACTCATCTTGATGGAGGATTGATAGCTGTTATTATAGGAAAATTCAACTAAATGCAAGTAGTCTTCCCACTTTGATGGCCTATCCATCACATACATTCTCACCATATCTTCCAAAATCTGATTTGTTCTCTCTGTTTGACGATCGGTTGAGGGTGGTAGGTAGTACTAAAACTCAACTTAGTGCCCATACCTCCAAATAGACCTTTCTAAAAGGTTGCTATGAACTTAGCATCTCTATCTGAAACAATCATCTTTGGGACCCCATGTAACCTTACTATCTCTTTTAGGAACACATCTGCTACTTGGGCAATTCCAAAAGTAGACTTTACAGGTATAAAGTGTGCAGCTTTTGTTAAAGTGTCTACTACTACCATAACTGAGTCATGCTAGTACTTGGTTCTAGGTAATCATGTTATGAGATCCATAGAAATGGTATTCCATTTCCATTCTGCAATCGGCAAGGGATTTAGAAGACCAGCAGGATGCTGATGTTCAAATTTAACTAGTTGACACTCCATGCATCTAGCTAAATATTCTTCGACATCTCTTTACATTCCTGGCCAAAACAACTTCTTTTTCAAAGCTGTTAACATTTTCTGATATCCAGGATGTCCTGCATATGCTTGCTTGTGATATTCAGCTAGGATTTATTTTTTCAAAGTTTTAACATTGGGGGAATACAATCTATTTTTGTAGCAAATCATTCCTTTTTGGTTTTGAGTGTATTCAGCCATCTCCTTCTTTAGTATTTTCACCTGTAGGTTCTCATAATTTGGATCCTGGTCTGCTACCTATTTCACTAGATCTTCTAACTCCAAATTTACACCACTTCCAATGTTGTTTATGTGTTGGCAAGCATTTCTGCTCAGGGCATCAGCAATTTTGTTTTCTTTCCCTTTGATATGTTTTATGTCTATATCAAATTCACTCAGAAAAGAGAGCCATCTGGAATGTCGAGCATTCAAATTAGTTTGGGAAAAGAAATATTTAAGACTAATATGATCTGTCATCAATGTAAATTTCTTTCCAAGAAGATAGTGTCACCACATCTTCAAGGCATGAATAACAGCAGCCAACTTCAAATCATATGCACTATAGTTATGTTCATGTGTCTTCAGTTTCCTAGACTCATATGCAATAACTAAATTTTCCTGCAAAAGGAATCCTCCCAGCCCCTCTCTATAGGCATCTGTACATACAACAAATTCTTTATCAGGATCTGCAATTTTCAATATAGGGGCTGTGGTGAGTTTTAATTTTAATTGTTCAAAACTGTTTTGGCATTTTTCAGTCCACTCAAATTTGACACCCTTTCTTTGTAGTGAGGTTATGGGATATGCTATGGTAGAAAATCTCTCCACAAATCTGCGATAATAACTTGCAATCCCCATGAATGATCTCACTACTGAAAAATTAGTTGGCACAGGCCATTCTTTAATAGCCTTTATCTTTTCAGGGTCAACAGCCAACCCTTGTTCAGAAATAATGTGACCCAAGTATTGGATCTTGTCCTTATAGAATTCACATTTACTGAATTTGGCATATAACTAGTTTTATTTTAGAGTTTTCAACACTATCCTCAAGTTCTCTTTGTGTTCCTCCTCACTTTTTGAGTAAACCAAAATATCATCTATGAACACTAGTACAAATTTATCCAAGTACTTGTTTAGCACACTGTTCATTAAGCACATAAAAGTGGCAGGGGAATTTGTCAAACCGAAAGGTAGGACTACAAAATCGTAGTGTCCATACTGAGTTCGAAAAGCAGTTTTACTAATGTCTTCCTCCTTGATTCTGAGTTGGTGATAACCAGTCCTTAAGTCAATTTTAGAAAATACTGAAGCTCCTCTTACTTGATCAAAAAGATCATCAATTCGGGGCAAAGGGTATCTATTTTTAATTGTCAACTTATTCATTTGATGATATTCAATGCACATTCTAAAGGTTCCATCCTTCTTTTTCATGAACAGCACTGGTGCTCCCCAAGGAGACACTCTCGGTCTGATATAACCCTTATCTTTCAATTCTTGCAATTGCATTTTTAGCTCCATGAGTTCAGGGGGGCTCATTCGATAAGGGGCTCAGGAAACAGGTGTTGCTCCAGGCACCAGATCGATTGAAAAGTCAATCTCTCTTTTGGGGGGGAGATGGGGAATCTCATCTGGAAAAAATTCCTTAAACTCTCTCACCACTGGAAATTTATCTAGCAGGTTTTCTTCAGCTTGTTGTTCTATTTCCTCAACATGTACTGCATATACTTGATATCCTTTCCTAGCTGTTCTTTTTAATTACAGTGCTAATATTTGTCTTACAGAGATGGGTTTTGGTTTTCCCTTTAGAATAAAATGTTTCCCTTCTTCATCTACACAATGCAGAGTTTTATCCCAACAATTCATCATAACCTTCCTCTTTTCTAGCCAGTCCATTCCTATCAACAAGTCATATGAGCCTAAGGGCAGAATGTTTAAGTTCAATTCTGTTTGAAAATCATTTAATTTAATTGTCGTTTGAGGTAACTTATGAGTTACTTTCCTTTTGGTGCCAGTGGCTAACTGGACCAACCAAATTGCTGAAATTTTTCCGTTTTGAGATTGCATTTTTCTACCACTTGTGGACTAATGTAACTCAAAGAAGCACCAAGATCAATTAAGACAGTAAAATATTGGTCAGCAATCTTATCTTCCATCTCAACCATGGTAGCTTGGTGTTCTTCTTGCCGATTCTCCAAGTCTGCACTGATGGAGGGTATATTTCTGGCCATATCATTTATTATTGTAGCTTCTCGATCTCTCATAATCATCTGAATATTTAATTGTGGACAATACCTCAACAGATGGGGTTCTCCACAACCCCAACATTTCAGAAGTTCTCGCATCTTGACTGCTCCTTCCTTCTTATTTTCTCCTTCTATTTGTTTTGAACCCACTTGGGACTGAGCAGTTTGACTTTCTTTGGGTTTGTTAAATTTCTTCCGCTGATGATCCCTGCCAAAATTCTTCAAATAAGCTGGTTTCTATTTCTTTCCTTTCATTTCACCCCTATTTATCTAGCCTTTTCCATGCTCACTGTTTCCTTTAAATTGTTGATAGCATAATCTTTCTTTCCTTACTGCCATCCATATTTTTTGGGTTATCAAATTCGATTTTCTCTTTGTACACAGTAGGCAAACAGTTTAAGAACCTTTGTACATTTTCCTTCTCTTCCCTAATGTAAGGGAAATATCTCAATAGATTCGTAAACTTGGTGACAAACTCATCAATAGTGAGCTGTCCCAGTCTAAGTTCATGGAATTCTTTTGTGTTATCAGCATAGTAACGTTCGTTCAAATAGTGGTTTTTGAACTTGACTTGGAAATCTTCCCAAGTCACTGTTTTTTCATCAATGGCATGGACCATTTTCGTCTCCTCCCACCACAAGGTAGCCTTACCTTGTAGCTGGTAGACAGCTAATCTGGCCTTCAGATTGCTTTCATATTCATAAACCTGGAAGTACTTAATCATGTTCAACAACCAGGCTTTCGCATCTTCCTCCTTCTCCCCATCATAGGAGGGAGGTTTGATCTTCCAGAATTCCCCCTGTAATTCCTTTTTCTGCTTATACTGATGCCTAATAGCATCATCTTCCTCAAAATCATCATTCTTCCTCTTCCCATAACCTTCACCCTCTTGACTATTCCGTGAAGTTAATTCTCTAATGAGCTTTTCTTGCTCCTCGTTGGAAATTGACAATCTGTCATTCTGGCTTCTTAGCTCATCCATTTCTCGTTGCAAACTGTGCAACATTGCCATCACTTGAGCATTGGGATCTATTGCATTATCGCCATCACGTAGATCAACATAAATTTCATCACTTCTAGCCATTTGATTTTTCTGTTTTAGCACCACACATTGTACACTAAACAACACATATCAGAAAAACAATTTTCAACAAGAATTAATTATACAGTGAGCACCTAATCAACAGTGAGCACAATAACAACAACCTAGTTTTATGTAACATGAGCTCTGATACCATTTGTAACATCTCTCCCTTCACCCCAATAAATATATATTTTTTTTTTCTTGTTAACCCATTAATATAGGTATTTTACCCATCTAGAGTTCTCTTGGTTGTCTCACCTTGGTAACTCCTTTGCTTCCTTGATAGCATTGTGTCCTTTATCATTTATTATATGTTTTACCCTATACACAACTTTCCATTACCCATTTAAATCCCTATCCATAAGTAAGAGATACATATACCTTTTTCTCTATATATATATTACACATATATATATATATATATATTAAATTTTCTAGCATGAAGTCCTTTTTTTTTCCATTAGTTCTCCATTAAATTTACTATTACTAATCGTTTGATTTTATATGCATCTCGACCCTATATACTTATTATATGGTCGTGGTAACATATCGTCATAGAGTAGTATATGAATTCGACCTTACCATAATACATGGATACGAATTTTCTACATGTACAGAGCAATTGATTTGGTCACTCCTGTATATTGTTTATTAAAGTATCATTTTACTTTCTTTCTAGCTCATGAACAAATGAAAAGCCTGATACGCCATCATTGATGTGATTTCGCTTTGAGTGGCTCATATGTACTATCATATGGATTGATGTTTTGATGGAGTGACCTTGTCCCGTACGTTACATGGTGCCAGTACATACTATTACTCGTTTATTTAATTTCCTTAGTTGTATTAACGTTATGAACTGGCTACTTGTAACTTGGACGTGACATGTTTTGGTACCTGGCGTACATATCCATTTGTTTTTTTTCTTTCCAAGTTATTGATTCGAGGTTTGAGTTCTCCTCAAGGCCAATAAATATTGTATCGTTTGAGGTTTGAGGTTTAATTTTGGATCGTTGTTGATTTACTTCTCAGCTTCTAGATTTTCCCACCCTCGATCTCTACAACCCTAAATTAACATTGAATTTCATTCTAGCTTAGGGTTTCCTGTCGTGTTTAAAATCCATCGCTCCTCTTGGCAAAAAAATTCTGTGTTTTATTTGGTTGGCCATGTGGAGCTCTAATGCAGAGATAGAGAATTTAGAACATATGCCTCAGCAAAGGAATGCCGACATTCTCACGCCGATCCAATATTTCAGGTAATCCACCTCTTAGAGAACGATCTCTTCTCTCTTGTGGTTTCTTTTTTCAACGATATTCCTAATCATTTGGTTTCATTTAGTTTAACCGAATATACTAGGTTTTTTTGTTATCTCTGAAGCTCATCATCTTCCTTTTTCAAGCGTTTTCATTCGGCTTGCTGCCGATCAAGGCATACTCTTATCGTTTGCATGGTATTAGTGTTTCATGTTGGGGAAGATCTGATTACACAGAGTTCTCCCACGACTAATATAATTTTTTTTTCTACTGGTCGAGAACATAGATTCTATCTCTGAGGTCGATGTCTTCTAGGCCTATTGGAGAATGCCATCACTAGGTTCGATCTTGCTAAACAAAAACGTGACTTCGTCTTTCTTATTTGTTAGTTGAGAGGGTAAGTGATCAACTCTGAGGTCATCGTAGTTATTTACACAGTCGTTCTTATTTCTTCCTCCCTGGTAATACTTCAACTCGTTCTTTTCCTCTGCGAGTTTGTTTTTATGATTCTAATTATACCCCACGTCACAAGAATGGTATTCGCTGACCAAGTTTCCAGCCTCAACCAGGTATCCAATGCTTTCCCTATCTCTCGATTAAATCCGTTTCTTCCTCAGTTGAATTTGCTTAGGGTTCATGGATCTCCTGTATATAATTACGTTATTTGTTTCTGTTGTAATTCTAAATAATTTCATGTGAACGTAGGTACTCTCGGTCGCATCATTTTTCGAAATCTTTCTTCGGCTGTCTAGGTAGGTTTATACTCTGACCTACAAACTCTTGTTTTGTTTTAAAGATACAGGGTTAATATCCTACCAGCTCAACCTCGATAATGACTCCTCCTTCTGGAGATTTAAAACCAATCTGGGTTCTCAGCACTTTTATGTCATTATTTTTGTTTCAAACTACCCTGGATAACTGTATATGGACAATATTATTTCATTGCTCCACTGTCTATTTAATACCTGCTAAAGGAACTCAATCGAACATTGTCCTATCGGACTTTCTTAATACATATTCAGTTTTATTCTCCTTTAATTTTGACTATGAATGTTATGCTTTGTTTTACTCAGGCGCTATGTTTATTTTTCTATTCCTTTACTTACTCGCCCATTTATACCGTAGTCACTATTATAGCTATACAGGGGTATAGTTTGATGATTCCCCTTTAAATGTAGTGATTAAAATTTTCAGAGGCGTTTTCTATTAATCATAGTAATAATAACTAAAGTCTACGCTAATACTCTATTTAACTTCAATTTTCCAAGGTTAATGTGATACAATTAAATTTTTTTGTCTCTAGTGTTTATTCCCACAATATACTTGTTCTAGAATTATAACATGGTTTAAGATGTATTCCAACTACTTTCTTGTCTCCTATTTGGAAATGGAAAGGTTCTGCTTACAGTTGTTATATTATTTTTCTGTATCACTTTATGGTTTTACTACTGCAAGTAGATGTGTCCTTTTGTGCTCATTCTTCAAAAAATTCTATAAATCCTTTATATGAAATTTAATTAAATCCTAATCAACCCAACTGATATAAAGGTCATTGGCACTCTTCTTTCTTTCTGTTTGTAGTCTCAACTTCCAATAAAATTTTATTTCATTATAGTGAGTTTCAGGTAACCGCCTCATGTTAATTAATTATGTGTACATGTATATTTCCAATAAAGCTTTGACTGTGTTAATTTCTAAACAACCTACTCTCATGGCTGTTTCCTACACTAACTTCTATTTAGTTACTTATTTTATAGAAATAGATTGATATCTGCAGGAATTAATTTCTATTTTGCTTCTGTTTGTGTATATATGGTGTATTTACTCTAGGACATCAGGTGTTTTCAACCATTTCCTATACAACTCATATTACAGTTCATGTAATTCTATTTTAGATATTTGTAGAGGAAATCTCATGCTTCTTTCTCCTATGTATACATATCAGAATCATTCTATTAAATCTGAAGCAGATTAAAATTAAATCACTAATTTATCTGTGGAGTAATGTGTATCCTCAGATTTAAACCAACACTGGTTTAGAGATTCTGCTGGATTCTCCTCTACAGATTTCTATTTCTACAACTCTACAGAATTAAGAGGGTGAATTCCTTCTATTCAATTATGTTAAATGTGGGAACTAACAAATTTAACATCTAAATCAAACAATCATGTATCACCAATTTATACAAAAATAATTAATAAAAACCATGCAAACTTAGAGGCATACCACTGTTGCAATTGACCAACCTCCCAACCTTAGAGTTCTTCTGTCTCCCAGAACTCACCCTCGAGCTGAGAACATCTCCTAGAACAGACCAACCCCTAATCTGTTCAGGAATAGCTTATTTAAGCTTTTTCTTCCCAAAGCATGTTTCTAATTCTGCGTCCAAAATATCAGGTTGATTTTCTTCCTGTTTGCCCAGGCTTCCCTTATTTAGGGATTTTTAAAGCTACTTTCTGCTTTTCCCAACTTTTACCTCTTCCCAACTACTCTCCACATCATTGGGGAAACTAGTTTCCTCAAAATCTAATTTGTAAATAAATTCTTTCAAGGATTTTTGAAATATTTTTGGGGAAAGTATTTGCCTCTTTCCATCCTCATGGATTTAGCAAGTGATCTCATATTTCTCATTTTGGTCAATCTACACAGAATTATTTTATTTATTTTTCATAATTAAATATTTAATTACATCCACAAAATACTTATCTATTGGGGTCCACTCCCCTTTGGATTAAAGTTCAAATGTCTAACTTTGAAAGAAACATAAAACTAGGGGATTCCTGTAAAGGACAATCCCAATAGTCTGCACTCCTAACACAAACAACCCAGTGGGATTTGGTTGTTTACCGACCAACAATCCTGTTTCTGTATTGTAACTAAGAAAATCATAAAGACACTTTGAGGTAAAGTAGATGGTGTTGCCATCGACTGTGGAAAACGATTCCTTCCTAAAGAATGTATAGTGCATTTTAGAACAGATCTTTGTGATCCATTTATCTGTAGCAAAGATGTAGATGAGGATGTGTACATGCTCAGTCATTAGCTCTCCACACACCATCACTTTAAATCTCTTCTGATCGGCCGGGTCAACCACTATGTTGAGACACGACTGCATCCGCAGAGGAGTGGTTTTTCTGGCCCATACTTTTTTCATCGGACACGACTCTAGACTAAGGCTCGAGGTCAGCATTGTATCGGGAAGGAGTCGGTGTTGCTTTGTAAATTTATTAACCACCGATAACCTCCCTTCTCTGCTCACTAAAAGCATGAGGCCGTCCACAGCTCCCTGGAGAAACCAGGTACCGAGCTGACAATCACCTTGCAGAAAGTACCATTTGTTAGAGTTGTTATGGAAAAGGAAAATTTCGTTGGTTTGGTGAGTAGGGCTACCCAGTGCAACCCTGATTCTTCGTTTTTCTGGTCGTATATCTCTTGAAACATCTTGCAGGATGAGACCATGTGATTCCAAGCTAAGCAAGTTCTCCAGCGATTAGGAGATCCAAGATTGATAAGCGTGATAAGATATCATGCAAGATTTCCTCAAGGAAGTGGTCAAACTTGCATAGTGTAGATTCATAGTCTGGTCGTTTCTTGGCAAAGTGATGTGGTAGGGTTGGAGGTTCTTTGCATCTATCAACATTAGGTTGCCGATTGTCTCGCAGTTTCTTGGCAGGCTGATGTGGTAGGATTGGAGGCTTTTTGCGTCTATCAACATTGGGTTTCCGATTCCATGAGTCTTTGTGAATCATATTATTACCCTACAAATAGAACCCTAAAATTCTATTGTTACCTTTCAAGTATCAAATATTTCAAAGAAAAATAAAAACCTAACTATTTCTTTTTAATACCTACATACAAAAAAACCACAACATTGGGTTGTCTATTGCCCGAGTCTTTGTTAATCATATTGTTACCCTACAAATAAAACCCTAAAAATCTATTGTTACCTTTCAAGTACCAAATATTTCAGAGAAAAATAAAAATCTAATTGTTTCTTTTTTAATAGTTACATAAAAAAAAGCCACAATAATGGGTTGCGGATTGTCTGAGTCTTTGTTAATCATATTGTTACCCTACAAATAAAACCATAAAATTCTATTGTTACCTTTCAAGTATCAAATATTTCAAAGAAAAATAAAAACCTATCTCTTTCTTTTTTAATAACTACATACAAAAAAAACCTAAATGTCCTAAATGTTTTTTTTTAATGGCTATAGACAAAAACAAACCTAAATTCTTTTTTATAGCTACGGACCAAGAATAAGTAGCCGCCTTTAAAACTTTGACCATGACCCTAAACAATTCGTACCCTTAAAGCCCAGGAATTAGAAATACACAAATCAGAGTCCAATGTTGTGGTGGCTCTTTAGGGTCATTGTCAAACTTTGATTTGTGAGGGTGAGAGTGCTAAAGTAGTTAAAAATAACTTTAAAAATATAAAGTGGGTGTAAAAGTATTTTAAAACAATGTTAAAAATATAAAGGTGAGGATGTGGGTTAAAAACAAATAAAAGTTAACAGGGATGATGGGTGGATGGTTAGCAGGTGTTGGATTCCTGCTCTTCATTCCTAATTTTTTTTTTTTTATTTGATTAATGTTTATTGATTTTTATTTTATACTATTTTATTTTATTTGATTTTAATTTTTAGTTTATTTGATTTAATTTTATTTTATTTTATTAAAATAGATTTATTAAGTTCTTCAAAAATAAAAAATAAATAAATAAATAAATATTAATAAAATGAATTTAATAAATCTATTTTTATTAATTAAAAATAAAATAAATTAAAATAAATTAAAATAAAAATTGTTAAAAATTAAATTATTATTATTTTTATTATTATTATTATTATTATTATTTATTAATTAATTATTTAGTAGCATTTAATCCTTTATGTTTTTAAATAATATTAAACAAAACAAATATTTTAATTATCATTCTATTAATAGAAATAATTCAATATTTATTTAATCTTCTAGAATATATTGAATAATTCTTATTGTATAATAATTAAAAATTAAAATTAAAAATAAATAATATTCATATTATAATCTTTAATTTATATATATATATATATATATATATATGTATATTTGACTTTTTGATTCTATGACCTTGATTTAGTCAAACTAGCCGTTATTTTTCAACGGCTAGTTGGAGCTTCTCGTATCTATTTAATTGGGTTTCTTGATCAGATTTTTCTTCAAGTCCTGATGAAGAACCACATTGGCTGGATCGAAACGCGTCGACCAAATTTATTTGAATGTGATTTTTACCGAAAGATTTTTTTCACAATAAATATAGTTATTAATTAAAATAATTACAATTAAATTTTTTTAATAATGATAGAAAAATTACTGAAAAACCATGAATTGTCAAAACTTGGAATTCTATAGTTTAATTTAATTTTATACGATTAGTCTTTAGTGTGACTTTTTGAAGTGTTTTACTGTAGTTTTTTCCGGTGTAATGTCTCTAAAATTTGGCTGGAATTCATTCAAAAGAGAAGTTTGATTGTTAATCTTGCACAATACAAGTGGCCTAGGGGTTTTTCAGGGTGGTGAATCCATATATAGAGTCAAAAAACCAGTTTAAATAAAAAAAACCAAAATTTTACCTCATTTTTTTTAGCAGATTCCTGCACCTGAAACTTCGAGAAGTCGCACTAAAGACAACTCCAATTTTATAATCTTTTACTTAAAATTATAATTATCATTTTTTATATAATTTTAATTTTTACCAAGTCTAAATGCTTACAATATAGGAGAGGACAACATCTCTTCCATACTCTGCTGGAGAGTGACCCAATTAAATATGTAATAATCATATACTTTGGTTGTTATATATTCATTCTATTTATATAAAATTTTGTGAATGATTGTTCTCTACAGAATACTCAAATCATTCCATCAAGGATACTATCTACCGGAGCTTGATAGAGATGTTGTCATGTCCTGTTAAATACGTGTTGTTCTATTAATAATTTTGAATGGATCAAGATAAAATTAGCCTTCATCCATTTTAAGATCAATTATCATGGAGCTCAAAAACTGCCAGTAATTTATCAAGTGAAATTTAAGTTAACCATTTAATAAAAATAATAAAAATGATAATAATAACATAAAATTTTCAGTTTGAATATATTTTTATTTTAACATAGGGTTATTTTTATTATATTTTATTTATTTCAACTAAGTCAAAATGTTAAACAAGACATTATGGGCTTATATATTTATATAATTCACGCGGGCTTGGTACATGAAAAGTTAAGATATATTTAGGTTGGTTTAATTCCCCTTTTTAAATATTCTATATTCCACATGGTCAATACCATGGATTCTCATACCATGGGTCTATACCTTCAAGTTATTTTTATTTTGATGCTATTTTTTTATTATTCCATGGGAAAAACCATGGGTTGTCAAAGCCTATAGCCACCAAACACAAATAGTAAATTGACTATTTTACCTCCATTTTATTTTTATTATTATTATTATTATTATTATTATTATTATGATTATTATGTGTATTCTTATATAATAATACTATAGGAAAAACCATGGGTTGTCAAAACTTAGAACCAGGAAATAGGAATGATAAATTGACTATTTAACCTCTATTTTATTTTAATTATTAATTTAATTATTAATTTTATTAATTTTTATGTAATTTGACCTAGTCAAACTTTTATAGAATAACAAATTACATAATCTCTACCATATTGATTAAATCTCCTATGTGATTTTTACAAAAATATCTCTAGACATCGAGAATAAAATTATAATTATAATTAATTATCATCCTAGATCCATCCTAAATCTAGATCTACCAAGTTCCAAGAGGAATCAAATATATTTTCACTTCAAAAGAGGTTTGTACCTTAATATATTTTATCCCTATTTGGTAGATCCAGAGTTAATATGGATCTAGAATATAGATATATTTGGCGAGCGAAACTGTGGATCTGTGAAGTGAAATAAATATAACTACTCGAGCAGATCTGTGGATCTATGAAGTCAAATATCTTTGTGATGATATTATATGTTTTCGAGGGTTCAGATCTATCATATATCTCGCATGGTGATATAAAATCTGCAATTGGACTATCTCGTCAGTCGAGTCTGCAATACATATCTTTGGCGACTAATCGATTTTCTGAGAGTATCGTTGCGATTGGATTATCATGTTGGATCTTAGCTAAGTCAAATATCTCTTCGAAGAATCTGTTCTATGGCAAGTTGCCTACAACAATCGAGTGACAGGTAGAGCCGAATGCTCTGAAATTTGAAGTGAGCATGATTTTATAGGAGGGCGCATGTGTTCCTGTGACAATTTAATCGAAAACACAAGAGAGTTTTTACACCCAACACAACATCTGGATATTCTGAAAGTAGCACAATTCTTTGGAAGGGCTCTCTGGGTCTCCATGCAAATGCAATTAACAAAACCCACGGAGTTTCATATAGCATTCCAGTAAGGATCCTCACACTCTGAAATAAACATGACTCGTTGGAAGGGTTTCGTGAGCGTCTAATGTAGGTGGCTCTAGACACCATCACGAGACCAAGAGGGCTTAGAAATGGTCAAAATTAAAAATGGTCGTATTTCTCTCAAACAAGGTTCATATTGAATTTCCCATTGCCCTATTTCCAATGGTGAAAATGGATCTCCAATCCAAGCTCGTACGAAGAAGTTAGAGCGAGTCAAAGTTTTGGTCAAAGTTAGGCAGTGAGCGAGGTTTAAATGTTCCACAATTTCACCGTCAACCAAAGGGGAACCTAGCACCAAAGAAGCGGGTCAAATTGTGGCCTAGTTAAAATTCCCATTGACCCTTATTTTCATTAAATTCAAAAACAACTATTTCGTTTTAAAAATGAAAAAAATTATAAATATAGGGTTTTCGGGCTCCAACCACCGCATGGATCCATGTCATAATGATTGAATGGATGGATTGGGGGTGGGCCACCTCTAGAGGACCCAACAACTAGGAACCCCCACTATATATAAAACAAGTTTTTGGCGGGTGGGTTGTCAACCCTGCCACCCCCGAACCACACTCTATAAAAAATGGGAACTACCAACATATAAGGTGGGGTGTGGTTAGGTCAGGCCACATGGAGCACACCCACCCACCGCCCAAGGCTTTAAATATATGACATTAAAAAAAACAAGAGGGGAAAGATTTGATCCCCTGATCCCTCCACCACCATTGATGGAGTTAACTAGTGCGCCAGTGGAGGTACTTTGCACACTTTGCTCAAAACCTTAGATAAAAATGCTCATTTCTACAGTGCACTCGGGTAGAGCAATAGAGTGGAGTGGAACCACAAGTGAAGGAGAGTGTGGAACCTTTCCCAAAGAACAATAAGCGGCATCATAAAGATTCCCTCAAGTCCAGAAGTTTTCAAAATCATTTTTTGACAAATTTTATATCGATTTTACACCTCTCGGCCACAAGAACTCGATGGAGATCTCAATTTCAGTAGCAAAGCCCCCCATTTTTAGTAATTTTCCAAATTGGAGTGATGGTGTCAGATTCCTAAGTGTGGATAATCGATTCTATGCCTCTCAATGCCAAAATTCAGTGGTATAGCCAAATTCAATAGTTGAGCATCCAATTCTTCAGTCAAATCCATGGGTTGAGGTATATGAAGTATTGATATCATGTGTTGCTTTTATCATTTGCTATGAGATGTCATATGTTTTTTAGATCCTTGCTTGATGTATGTTGTGAGATATATGTTTTGACTTCATGTGAGATGTATTCACCATGGATTTTTATGATCCTTATGTAACCTTGTTGAAGGGATCATCATCGTCGCATTGTGTGAGATTATGTCATGTTGATAGGAGGCATATTGTGAGTGAGAGTTCCTGTCGCAGAACCTCTCATGGAGATACAAGCCAATCATGTTTATGGTATATATCCTTGTATGAAATAAATCAAATTCCATGTACATAATCACCATTTCCAACACTATACGAAGCGGCCTACCCCATATTGACACCGGGCTTGGAGACGCAGTCTAAATTGGACAAACTCCATTATCAATGTTTCGTGTTCTTATGTTATTGATTTTTGTCTTGTTTACTCTTGCTTAAATCATTCATGTGTGTTATTTTAATGATCTTTTCATTTCAATTCTAACCACATCACATAAGTAAAAGATCATGGGTAAATATGGTAGCTAACGGACCCCGGATCAAGAGGTATCATAGTAGTCTTCTTGCTAATGCGAATTGTGAGCATGAACAATGATTGAACATGCGAAAATGGAGGATAAGAAATACATGTATGAGGCTATGCTTAGGATCTCCAAAATGGTGGACATAATGTACGATGCTTAGCATAAGAGAATAAAGGAACAAGGGAAAGAAAGATCAAAAAATGATGCTTCATCCACATCTTCCAGTGCTTATGCATATTCTTTTCCGCCCTCATCATCTTGCCATCATTTGAATGACGATATAAACCAGAGTCTTTGAGAAGATAATTTTGAATTAAGGAGGCTACTACAAGAAGAGAAAGAAGAGAATCAGAGACTGCAACTTTAGTTGCAAGCTGCCAAAGAGGCCTTAGAGAAGTTCAAGCGCAATGAAGGATTAAATAAATCATCATCACATGTTTCTAAATAAATAGTTGAGGAAAAAAATGTTGATTTCTCTTTAGTTTCGTGTTCACATGGTATTATTTCTTTTGGAAACGTGGATACCCATTATAGGAACTAGAATGAGGATCCTTACAAAAATGGAGTATAAAGGAGGATGACTTGGTGTTAATGGCCAAGGCATAACTCAACCATTGGAGGTTGTGCAGAGACCTCGATTCACAGGTTTGGGATACACTGAAGGACAGTTATCGAATGTTTCAAAATCTTCCAATGCATGGTTGAAACCATTGGGGAAGGATAATGACAGGAAAACTTAACCATCATCCTATGACAGCGCACATTGCAGAGAAAGAGCTGAGGTAAGATCTTATCACCAGGATTGCACCAAAGACAAAAAATAAAGGTATAAAAAGTCTCAGTATTTGAGTGTTCATTTTGATTACAAGAATGTTGTTAATAATTAACATAGATCATTGCATCGAAAAAGGAAAAGAAGAAGGTAAAGCAGGTCTAGAGGAAGAAGACTCATTGCAGTCATTGCAATAGAAGTGGCCTTCAAAGAGCCATGTGTTGGAGGCTCCATCCAGAGCAACGTATCAAGGGAAAGGTGTCCATACATGAACTAGTTGAAAAAATTGTTCGACAAACGAATGCGCCAAAGAGAGATGACCCATCCACTTTAATATGTGAGAGATGGTTTTTCTAGGTGTGGTAGTGTGTTGTGGACTTATTTAGTAAATCATGTGTTTCATGTGTTTTCCATCACTTGTGAAGAAACAATGATGATTTGGCCTTATATTGATAGTTGGGGTATTGATTCCATTTTAATGTAAGCTTGACCACTAAGTATGTGTTATATGATCGTGGAAAGTATGGGATGCTTGGGTCATAGTTCATCATGTAATTAAGAATGTAAATTGTAAGAATATTGTAAAACAGTTTTGCAGACGATGCAGGTGTTGGTTCATTGCTTATGGCTCTGAAGAACAAAGATGAAGGAGAATTAAGGGTGACTTTTCAAGACACTTGTAGTGCAGACAAGGTACAAAGAAGTTGCAGATTATTTTCATTATTTTGGTTCACCAAAAGCTCCTCACTGGGGATGATTAATCCAGGAGGCTCCAGACATCCTCAGGAGACCAAGAGGGCTCATAAATGGTTAAAATTAAAATTTTTCATCTTTCTCTTAAACTAGACTCCGATTAAATTTCTCTTTGCCCTGATTCCAATGGTGCGAACAAATATCCAATCCGAGATCGTATGAAGAAGTTAGAGTGAGTCAAAGTTTTGTTCAAAGTTTGGTAGTGGGCTACGTTTAAATGTCCCAAAATTTCACCGTCAACTTGTAGGGAGCCTAGCACCAAAGAAGCGAGAAAAATTTTGGCCTCGTCAAAATGCCTAATGACTCTTATTTTCATTAAATTCCAAAAAAGCTATTTCATTTTAAAAAAGAAAAAAAAATATAAATATAGGGGTGGCGAGGCTCCACATCATAATTTTTGAATGGATAGATTTGGGGTGGGCTACCCTTGGCAGACCCAACACCCCGGAACTACCACTTTATATAAAATAAGTTTTTCGGAGGTGAGTTGTCAACCCCGCCACCCCCGAAACACAATCCATATACAATGAGAACTACCAGCATATATGATGGGATGTGGTTGCGTTAAGCTGCATGGAGTAGACCCTCCCACTACCCAATTATTTTAATATACAACATTAACAAAAATGGGAGGGGCGATATTTAATCCCCTGACCCCTCCTCCAACATTGACGGAGTTAACTAGTGCGCCAGTGGAGTTTCTTTGCACACTTTCCCCAAAAACTTATATAAAGTTCCTCATTTCTACAGTGCACTCGGGAAGAGCAGAAGAGCGATGTGGAACCACAAGCCAAGGAAAGCGTGGAACCTTACCCAGAGAATAATGAGGGGCATCGAAAAGATTCCATCAGGTCCAGAAGTTGCTACAATCATTTTTTGACAAATTTTATGTTGATTTTACACCTCTCGGCGACATGAACTTGATGGAGATGTCCATTTCAGTATCAGAGCTCCCCATTTTTTAGCCATTTTCTAGATTGGAGTGATGGTGTTAGATTCCCAAGTGTGGACAGTTGATTTTATGGTTCTCGATGTCACGAATTCGATCGTGCAACCAAATTCAACAGCTAAGCATCCACTTCTTCATCCACCTCAAGGGATTGAGGTATATGCAGTATTGATATCATGTGCCTCTTTTATTATTTTATGTGACATGTCATATGTTGTTTAAACCCTTGTTTGATGTATGTTGTGGGATCTATGTTTCCACTTCATGTGACATGTATTCACCATGTATTTTTATAATCCCTACGTAACCTTGTTGAAGGGTTCCTCATCGTCGTCTTCTGTGATATTATGTCATGTTGATAGGAGGCCTATTTTGAGTGAGAGTTCCTGTCCTAGAATGTCTCATGGAGAGAAAAGCCACTAATTTTGAGGGCATATATCCTTGTATGACAGAAAACATAGTCCATATACATCATCACCATTTCCAACACAATATGAAGCGGCATACCTCATATTGACATCAAGCCTAGAGACGTAGTCCAAATTTGATGAACTTAATTATCAATGTCTCTTGTTTTTATGTTTCCGATTTTTGTCATGTTTCCTCTTCTTAAAGCATGCATATGTCCTCCTTTCATGTGCAATTCTAACCACATCACAAAAGTAAAATATCATGGGTAAATTTGGAAACTGAAAGACCCTGAATTAGTGGTCATGGAAATACAATTGAAAAAACCTAAGTTTTTTGGTGAACGTGCCTCATTCAGGAAGGAGAATGATCTAAATAGAAGTAGTAGTGAAATACGTAGAAGAAGAAATATCTATATTTGCGGAGGATTCAACCTCTAAGGTGTGGGGACAACCTCACATTAGCTCTACCTTACAAGTGCACATGTTGCCACTTACACTCTTCTTGTTAAGTTTTGTTTTATTACACTATGAATACTTCCCCTATATTTCTAAGTCCCCATCCAACAAAGGAAGGCCAAGTGAAATTAACTTAGAGAGTATTTATGAGTACATTAAATCCTTATAAATACGAAGAAAAGAAAGAGAAAACCATTTTCAACTATAACTAACAACAATTATTGATAATAACCACAAATCTTTAGAGAGTAAACTAATCACACTCTAAATTGAAATCTATGAAATGAAAGGTAAAATTCAAGAAATTGAACATAGTAAACATGCAATGGTTGGAGAAAATGAGACCCTGAAAAGTGAGATTAAAAATCTCACAGAACAGCTACATAATAACTTAATCCTACATAACACATAAAATAACTTAGATATTAAACCTATCAAAGATTAAATTAATAAACTAATTGTAGTTGATTATGAATGCCACAAACAAGCCTTAAATCTTATAATTGTGGGTATATAAGAACAAAAAAATGAAAACACATTAGAAATAGTTAAAGAAAAATTAAACACAAAATCTCAAATTGAAACAACTTACCTCATAGAAGAAATAAGGGTTGGAAAGAATCATGAGCATAAACACAGACTCATTTGTGTCAAGGTCGGCTATAATGATCATAAATTGGATATAATGAGGAAATCCCCCAGCCTAATAGGAATAATAATCTTCAAAAATGAATATCTCATTCCAGAATAACAAGCCAAACTTAGGAAAGAAGTCCAAAAGGTCAAGGAGGAAAGAAAGGCAGGCAAATGGGAAATCATTAGGAATAGGAAAACTATTATTAGAGATAAAGTCTCAAGTATGAGTGATAAATATGGACTTGCGTCACTCTAGATCCTCTTCTAAAATTTTTGTTGCTTTCCATGGTGTAAAGGACCTATGTTAAGTTGGATCCCGAGTGATATTGAGCATATTCTCTTAGTTGAAACTTAGGAACATGATTAATCGAGGTCCCCTCACCTTAACGGTTTCACTCTTTGGTCTGTTTGAAATAAGAAATCCTCTCGAAGCGGTTTTGGTGGTATAGCCTCTTATATAAGGAATTTTGTTTCCTCTCACAACCAAATTCATAAAATTGACCCCTTCAATCAATACATCTAGATCAAAATCTTTGGTTCTACCACCAATAGGATCATTATTACAATATGTTAGTTTGTTCCTATCAACTCTACATCCTATAAGAATAACAACTTGGATAATAATTGTCCTTTCAATAATTTAGAAAAAGACATCTTCAACCTAAGAAAGGATGGTAATATCCTTTTTTTGGGAGAATTTAATGCTAGAACTGTTACTAAACAAGCCATTGCGTTAAGTAACAACTCTAACCCCAACCCCTTGTTTCTTAATGAAGATAGAAACTTAGGTAATAAATTCAAGAGAAAATCTCAATACATTATCAAGAACATATTCTGCACTGAGTTCTTGAAACTTTTTAGTTCTGAGGACCTAATCATTTGTAATGATATTAACAAGTGGCCCCTCTCTGGTCATATGACCTGTTTCCATGGGTTGGGTAGCAGTGTCATTTGTTATATGATTTCTGACACCCTCATGATCAACCATATTATAAAATTTGGGCTCCTTAACAGATTTGAGCAAGACTATGACCATGGACCTCTATCTCTATCCCTCAATATTTCTATGCATATCACCCACATGTAGGAGACCAATGAAAGAGAAATACACATTTTCTTCGATAGAAGTAAATTTGACCTCTTATTAAAGGATATAGAGAGGAAATTAGGCTCCATGACTTATAATAATAACATTTATCAAATTTATGACAATTTCACTACTATCATTTCCAATACCATTAGAAATTCTCTAATGAGACTTTGTTTAATCACACTAATAGAAAAACCAATTCATGGTATGACAAAGATTGTAATATTTCTAGGAAGGTGATCAGTGACGCTCTTAATGAAATCATTAATCACTGAAATATCAATATAACCAAAAATATCATGAAGAGGAAGAAAAGGTCATATATTAATAAAATACAGGATTATCTTCTCCACCTTTCTAAAGTCGTGCCCAGAATTTTTTTTGGAATGTGCTTGTTCATAAAACCCAAGATAATCATTTTAGCATATACATTGATAAGCTAGATGAGTGTTTGGAAATTGTGGGATGCAAGGGTGGCGAGCTTGCTGGTTTTCTCATTACTCTTCTCCTTTATGCTGATGATATCATTCTTCTTTATAAAGGTTGTGATGACCATGAAAATCAGCTTCAGACTCTTCATATGTACTACTCCAAGATGGGTATGACGGTTAATATTGAAAAGACTAAAGTCATGATCATTAAATCCAAAGAGATCACCCATGGTAGTTTCATGTATAGCAACCAATGCTTAGAGAAGGTTTATTATAATAAATATTTTGGCATTTGATTCCCTCATTAGCTCAATTGGAATTATAGCATCAAGAAAAGGATTATTGGAGGTTGGAAAGTTTATTTTGAGCTTGAAAACAATTGTGAGTCAGTTGATATTTAAAATTGGAGTAAAAAGAGGTTCCTCTTTCAGAATCTTATCACACATGTTATCTTATACGAATGTGAAATTTGGGGTTGCATTATATCCAGAGAGTCTTGGAGGAAGATTGAGATGATTCAAAATAAATTCATAACCTACAACCTTAAGATCAAGGGAAGTACCACCTATACTATCCTCTTGATCGAAGCTAGTTTTTACCCCATTGAGAGTATGACTATGTTTAGATATCTAATGTATAAGAAGAATATTTAAAGCATGGAATCCAAAAGGTTCCCAAAAATTGCTTCTAATTATAGTCAAAACCCCTACCTTCGCCTAAGTGCGGGTGGTATAAATATGCCCAGTATTTTCTCAGCCATTGGGGAACTATGGAGGTGCTCAGTATGGGAAGAAAAAATAGTGCAAAAAATATTGTTACCTCCAAGTTCAAGGAAAATATGTGGGAGGATCACGAGATGGAGTGTTAAAGGAGGATAGGATACTATAAGGAGGTGATCAACCCCACCCTTGAAAATCAAAATTATCTCCCGTGTTGAACAATGCTAAAAAAATTTAACATCGCTAGGATTATAACTAATTCTCATGAGCTTTTGTGTGAGACGGGTTGATGGTCTATTCCCAATAATCCCTAGAATGGTAAAATCTTCCAAATTTGTGATACTAAGCAAGTGGAAGATGAAAATCACCTCCTCTTAGATTTCCCTGCTCTTACTCACATCTACTCTCAATTCCCTAACATATTCGACATGTCCAATCTTCTCAAACTTTTAAGCCAGTCCACCTATAGTGATCTTGGAGCGATAATTTCCCTTCATAGAGATAAGATTTTGAATAATCAAACATAGATTCTTTTTCCTTTCTTGAGGTTTGATAGGCCGCATCGGTTAGTAGACATTAATCATCATTATCATCATTAATGTTTTGTTTGTAAAATATTAAATTTATAAATTGATATAAATTATAGTATACTAATAGTAATTTATGTTGAAAATTTTAAAAATATATATAATAAATATCTATGAATGTTGATAAAAAGTTTCCTATGTGAATTTTACATAGGAAAATATCTAAACATTCATAATATGGATAACAAAAGCCTAAATTTAGAAATATATATTTATATATTATTTTTTAAATCATTAATTTTTAATTCTTGGAATTTAAACTTGTAAATTAATAAAAGTTAATTATTATCTTAAACTTAATTTGACATAGTCTAATTTTTTAGTGAGAATATAGCAATATAATTTCTAGTAAGATTATGATTTCTTGTAGTTTAAAATACATTTTATAATAAATAAATGGATTGTGCATGCTAAAAAATAGCTAAGGTACTTTCATATATATTATTTACTATAATTATTCTTAATTTTTCATATATATATATATATAAGTGTGTTTAATGAACATTAAAACCAAAAAGATCACCCACAGTACTTCCGTGTATAACAACCAATTCTTAAAGTAGGTTTCTTCTTATAAATACTTGGGCATCGACTTTCATCGTTAGCTCAATTGGAATTATAGAATCGAGAAGAGAATATTGGAGGTTGGGAAGTTTATTATGAGCTCGAAAAAAATTGTAAGTTAGTCGATATTTACATTTGGAGTAAAAATAGGTTCCTCTTTGAGACTCTCACCACCCCTCTTTTCATATATGGATGTGAATTTTGGGGTTTTATTATATCTAGAGAGACTTGGAGGAAGATTGAGATGATTCAAAAGCAATTCATAACATACAAAATTAAGATTAAGGGAAATACCCACTATCCTATCCTCTTGATTGAATTTTTTTTGTCCCCCATTGAGAGTACAACTGTGTTTAGATATCTTATGTATAAGAAGAATATTTACTGCGTGGAATCCAAAAGTTTCCCAAAAATTTCCTCCAATTATAGCCAAAACCCCCACCTTTCCCTCAAGCGTGGGTGGCATAAATATGCCCATTCTTTTCTCAACAATTGCGAAATTAAGGAAGAGCTCAGTATGGGTGTTAGAGCCATATATTACTAGTGTATTCCCTTATTTTTGTTAGTGTAGCCCCCTTATTGTTATTTTTGTACCCCTATAGTCCCCATATTATTATTATTGTGCCCTTACATTATTATTGTTTGGTCGAATAGGATTATATTGTGACCCCATGGACTCCTTAATATAGAAAGGAGGATTTCTCATTTGTGTCATCCAAGAATTTCTCATTTATGTAATTTAAAGGAAGTTTCCCCCTCAAAATGGTTGATTTATAAGTCATTGATCTCTCTTTTCTTCTATTTTGGGAGCTGGTTTCATAAAATTTGGTATCAGATCTTTGGATTCTAGGGTTTTCTACTTCAAACAGGTCATCGTGGAATTTTTGCTATAAATTTTTTCTACGAAGGTTCATAAGCTAAAAAAACCAATTTGTTCCGAAATTCGAAGGAACTTCATGAAAAAATTTCAGATCTTGATTTACAATATTTTTGGAGATATGATCTGTGGAAGTTATGGTTTTTGCAGGCTCCCAAATTTTATCTCAGAGAGGTAACCTTGGGACAATCGTCATAACTCTCTCTTTGACCATTGGATTGGAATTTTGTAAAATGTGGAAAAAATAACACAGACTATAGTTTCTTGCGTATCAATTTCAGAGCCGAAGGAGGAAACAATGACATGTGGCATGCCATACAAGTTCACTCTACTGAACGATTCCATAATTAGGTAATTGTGGGAGATTGGGCATAACTTTGTCTTGAAGAATCCAAATTAGTCTAACCTTTGACATTGGAAAGAAGGTTCAAAGGTCTACTAAAGGATTGAAGATAAAATCTCGGGGATACAAAATTACAAAGGTACATGAGTTTCAATATCGAGCTCTAAAAAGAAAGAAAAATGTGTGTATTATTTTTAAATTGTAGAATTCTTGTTTGAAAATTAGTTTGAAGTGATTCCAAGGGCATATTGAAGCATAGATATCAATATTGGGTTCTGAAATGCCTCTTAAAAATAATTAAACACCCATTAAGTCCTTAGAAGGCTCTACTATGAATCATGAAGAGGAATAAGTAAAACATCATATATAAAAATTACAATACCAAGTGCAAAAAATTTTGCTCTCGTAAAGAGTAACAGAAAATGAAATGGATGGTTTGAAGAAATGCGTGGAAGCTAAGATGGATGGTTTGAAGAAAGGTGTGGAAGATAAGATGGATGTTTTGAAGAATGGCATGGAAGCTAATATGGATGTTGTGGAAGCTAATATGGATGGCATGGAAACTAATATGGATGGTATAGAAGGAAACATGGATGGTTTGAAGAAAGGCATGGTAGTTGTTGGTGTCGAGATATGAAAAATATTCAAACCCTTTTTCCACATAAATTATCAATCTGGGTGCATTAGTTATTTCAAGACTAACGTGCATAGTATATGTAAGAGAAATAACATAACTTGTTATTGATCACATGCTTAATCAGTGAAAGAAATCAAACTACTATAACATCAATTAAAGATGGATTGCACAATTATAAAAGTATTCACAGCAATTGCAGAATCATACCGAAACAGTAGTTACAATGATAAACCAAAATATGAAATAAAAAAAAGGAAAATAACGCAACACCTTATCAGAAGAGTGGGCCCAACTCTCTGATTAGGGCTGTGGCAAACTCATAAATCACAATAGAACATCAAAACACTGTATTCAATTGATTAAAGGCACTTATGTTACAATATTTGTTCCTGCTTAACCCTGACTCATAGCTCAGAGGACCTTTTTGTAAAAATGTTCAGGGAATTGTAACTTCCCTCTAACATCTAAATATATACAATTATACATCTGTTACAACAACAACCTATTTTCAGAAAGGAAACCACGAAAATCATAAAAATAGAGCTTCATAAGTATGAATCTGTTGCATTGTTGAAGCATTCTGAGATGGCGCTAAGAGTTCGGATTTGCTTCATGGCTTGCAAGCGTAATTCCTTTTCCTTTTCCGAGTCTTTGGAGATAATGGAGTTAATACTTGCAAAGGTAAAACCTTCATGAAAATTACTTAATTAATTAAGTATTCCATATAAGCAAATGGGAAGGGTTTTAACTTGTGTGTTTTAGAACATTTAATGATACAAAGAGATAAAAAGGTGGGCGAAAATGGGAGAGAAAAGCGCATAGATTTGGTACCCAACATCTCCCCCCAACTGGTCTATCTACATGTCCTCATGCAGCTCGTCATCTCCTCATATCTGGGTTGGACTGGCTGTGGCTAGCATGAATTTGTGCAAGGTCATATTATTCAGCCATCTTTGTCCCAGGAGGTTTATAACCTTCAATCATAACAACACCCTTCCACCAATATGGGCTGACATTGTATGCAAGAGTATGTTGCTCTGCTAGCAACCAAATACGGGGAAACTGAAACCTCAGCCCCATCCACCGGACCCCACAATTCTTAATTCATGCTACAAAACGTGGCACTCTTTCTAATGCTTGTGAAAAGTTGGGTGCTCCAAAAGGTTCTTGACCTTTGACGGTTGATGATGACAACATCCACCTTCTTCGACAACTTTCCAATGCCTCATTTCGGAAAGTTACTATATGTCTGACAGAGAGGTCAACACACCATTTATGCATTGTCAAAATATGTCCCCTATGTCCCTCAATCTATAAAAATACAAAATTCTTGTTATAAATTTTTTCTGCCTGGCCATTCTCCCTCTCCATCATTAGTGGCCTTGCAACTTTGTTTTCTTCAAACGTGTCATAGGCCTTTCTCCATTTAATCTGATTGATACTGTAGGAGGTGAAGGATCTTAAATGAATATCCCCAGCGAACGGAACAAGGTTGAAGGCTTGATCATGCCTTAGGAAGTAACTATGCATGTAGAGTTCGCACATTAAGTGTTGACCTATAATATCATGAATTTTTAGAATACAGAGGAACTGGATTGGATCCCCAATTTCATGAAAATTCCTAAATTTAATATGTGATTTCCTAGAAGATTTATATATTTTAAAATTATATATACTCTCAAGGCAAAAAAAAATAAATTTTTCATGAAGGAATAAGGCATAAATATGTGTGGGAGGTCTACGGGACATTACCTACATCACCAAGGAAAACATCTTCTCTTTATCTGATTGCAGTGTTTTTTTTTGTTCTGTAACTCCTCTATCCTGCTCTATTATTTTCTTTGCCTCTGTCGTGCTCTATAAATTTGGTCTATGTACCCTGTGACAACCCTGATAACCTTCTCTCGAACCCGAATTGTTTCCTTCTTATGTCCATTCATGGCGGACTGCCACCTCTGAATTTCAGTGGCCAGGAATAATTCTTGGCCTTAAAAAAGATTTTCAATCGGAACAATATGTATAGCCATAGAGGAGACCTCAATTTTAGGCTTTACTACCTTTCACATATATACTTTTACCTTCTTCAACTGGGATACTTGCCTCTTCAGCTCCCGAACTTCCTTATTTAATCGCATGGTTTCACCGAACTGAAACTGATACCTTTTCTTGAGAGGTAATATTCTTCTCTCACACTATTCAACCCATTCCTGTTTGAAAATAAATTCATCCTCCAAGCCTGTAGCAAACTCAGGAAGCAGTGGAATTTTGTTGATGTCATCAACTAATTTTTCTGTTAGATCTTTCTGGTTTGGGTCCCCTTCTTCAAGGGAATTCTCCCTCTCATTTTCCTCAGGGAATTCTGTCACTCAGTCAGCGCTTTCATCAGCCATCCTATGTTTCAGCGTTTCCACAGAAATTGATTTTTCTTCTTGAGCCTCTAGGTTCCCTTGTTGAGAATCAGCAATTGATGGGCCGATCTTGGTCATATCTGTCCCCAAGTCGACGAACCTCAGTACTGGTGGGACAATGATCTCCTCCATTGATCGTTGGGATGAGCGAAACCCCCTCGCCCCTCTGGGCATCATGGACTAAAAAGGAGAATGGGGAGTAGCTTCATCATCCTTGTTTCCAACTTGGGCCAAAGTTCCATGCACTGATAATTTAATAGGGGTTGAAACTGGTTATTGTGGAGCAGTGTCTACTTCTTAGGTTATTTATTCTTTATTTCCCTGTTCTTCGTGCATTACTACCTCTCCTGTGGTCGATACTGGTTCTTGTGGGATAGTGTCGACTTCACATATTATTTCCTCCCTATCTCCTTGCTCTGACTAAATTAGGGGTGGTTCTTTTGTGATACCCCTACTTGTTTTGATACTTATATCTGCTTGGGCAGGTGATGTTGTTCCTTGCGTAACAACATCACTTGCCATCCCTCTATTTGATGTTCCACCTTCTTGTTCTTCATTAATGAAAATCGATGACTATAAAACAGTATCAACCTATGCTATATCCATAATTACTTCATCTGTAGATTCTTCAGGCGAGGAGGGTTCTTGTGTGGCAGCCTCGATTGTGTTACCAATTGTCTCCTCCATTCCCATTTCTTCCAGTTCTTCTTGATCAACCTCCATCTCCATTTCTTCCAGTTCCTCCTGGTCTATTTCCATTTCCTCTGATTGTTCTTCTTCTGCTAAATTAGACGGAGGTACTGGTTCTTCTTCCCTAGTAGCAATAATAGCTACTATCTCTTCTTCCGATGACTCGCAGATTTCTTCCCAAGAAACTTGAAATCTTGCTATTGCATGTATGACCAATAAATGAAAAAATCCATGATTGGAGAGAACTACCTACATCTGGCGTGAGCGCCGAGCAGACTGTTCCATGTACTACAGCTATTTTAATAGAAAGAAAGGCATGTTTAAGGAATGAACCTGGGCCTGCAGAAATCGAAGGTGGGCCAAGATTTTCAAATGATATTTGAACGGAGTTGTGAACCATCCTTTGTAGGTGATGTATTTCATTACAAAACCTTATACTTCGTTCCATAGATATGGTACATATTTGTGCTCATAACCTTTCCAATATTAAAAGACAGTTTTTCCTACATGCAGAAATAGTTAGGGAAACTCTGGAAGGGGAACTCTCCGAGAAAACCACTGTTTCCCTTGATATCTTAGCTCGCTGACTTCTATAATTACTTATTTTGTGATGGGAATTTATAATCCTCTGAACTATGAGAAATTATGATTCAAATTAAGTGCAAAATCCACTGTGATTCCTTTGTCAAACCCCTATAATCTATCAAAGTAGATATACCATCCTCTATTGACAAAAACTTGCCACACATCTAGATTGTCGTGGACTAAGACTGTGTTTTCAGGTTCATGCCTCACAGCCAGTCCACCCATCCTGTAGAGACTGTAACAACACTCTGGAACAACAGACCATTGGAAAGAGTGTTGGGTAACAATTTTGGCAAAAACAACATGGAGAAAAATGAGGGGTAATAACAATAACTACAGGTGGTGATTCTTGGGAAACGAATAAAATCATGGAAAAATATGGTAAGTGCAGTGAATGGAATAGTAATTATTTCATGTGACGTGGAAAGGACTAATTGATTTGTATCATATGTGTGCTACGAATCCCAGTACATCCTTAATGATTATACATAATATGGTAAGGATCATAGGGTGTACCATCAGACGAAGTTGTGATAATGACTTTTGAAATCATCACTACATCATCATTTAGTTATGACGACACCCATCCCCCCCCCCAAACTTAAAATTAGCCATCTGCGACATCAATGTATTTTTCAAGGAATATTTAATTAAATCCATAAGAGTCAAATGGAGACATACCTCGCGACCTACCTAGAGGAAGTGACGGTTGGTAAAATAATGGCGCAATAATGATGCAAATGGAGTAACAACATCAAGGAGTAACAAAATATGGTGTAACAAAATTACGAGTAGCAGCATCTAGATTAACATCATCTAGAGTAACAACATCGCGAGTAGCAACATCTGGAGTAACAAAAGTCTTGAGTAATAGCATTGAGTAGCAGCATCATGATTAGCAGGATCCAGAGTAACAACATCATGAATAGAAGCATTCAGAGTAACAACATCTAGAGTAAAAGCATCGAGTAGCAGCATCCAAAGTAACGACATTGAGTAGTAGCATCACGAGTAGCAGCATTTGGAGCAACACCATCACAAGTAGCAACATCCGGAGAAACAATTTCAAGTAACAGCATCACGAGTAGTAGCAACCGAGTAACAACATCATGAATAGTTGTGTTCAAGGAGTAACAACATCGAGTAGTAGAATCACGAGTAGCAGCAACCGAGTAACAAAATCATGAATAGTCACGTCCAAGGAGTAACATCATAGATACTTAGAAAATTTCAAAGCTCTAAAACATTACTCCTTAGCAGTAACTCCTGCAAAAAGACAACAAATAAATAGTAACAATATTTATTATATATATATATATATATATATATATATATATATATATATATATATAGAGAGAGAGAGAGAGAGAGAGAGAGAGAGAGAGAGAGAGGGTGCAAATAAAGAGTTATCTACACTGATAACCTTCAAACAAAATTTCTTGGAGAGATGTTTGATGAAAGCATCCTTAGGGGCTGGACGGTGGTATAATCTCAGGCGATGACCATTTTCTATGAAAGAACCACATTTATCATCAATTGAAACTAGCCTGACTATTTCATTATCAAAGAAAACATCCACCTCAGAGGGTCCCATCTAGCGAGTGAAAATCTTTCCCTTAAAATATTTAAAATGAGATTCATAAAGTAATGCCCAGCCTCCCCTATGAAACACCTTGTTTTTGATAAAATTATCGTGCCATTTCATCCTCTGCTATTGAGTAGTAGTAGTCCTCTATAAATCCATTGAACGGATTTCATCTAGTTCATTAAGCTGAGCTAATCGTTGTTTCTGGGCATGTGACAGAGCCAAACCAACTTCAAGAGTTGTTATGAGTGTACAAATTTCAAATTCTATCGGAAACAATGGGGACTTCCCATAAACCAACTCAAATGGTGAGAACCCAATTTTTTTCTACCATGTTGTTCTGTATGCCAAGAGAGCTTCAGACAACTTCTGAGCCCAATCTCGAAGATGGTATGCCACATTTTTTTTAAAGATAATTTCCAATGTTTTTTTTTTTCTTTCTACTTGTCCATTCACCTAGGGGTGGTATGGAGATGTCACCCTATGCCTGACCCCATATTTCTTCATCAGCTTTACTATCATGTGTGATGTAAATTGTGCTTCTCCATATGAAACAATCTCCCTCAGAGTACCATAACGAGAAAATATTTCCTCAAATAGGAAGTCTGAAACCACCTGTTGTGTTGCTTTCGCAACATCTTTGGATTTTACCCACTTAGTTATGTAATCCATGTAGACCAAAATGTGAACCTTTTGTTGCGAGGGTGGATTGAAGGGTCCAATGAAATTGATAGCCCATTTCTCAAAAGGTTCGAGGACTACCTGCATCTTCAAAAGCATTTTGTCAGCTCAACCAGGCTATACCATGTGATGGCAACTATCACACCTCTGAACATAATTTCGCACATCCTAAAAAGATAGAAGGCCATTAATATCCCATTTGTAGAACCTTATGGCCCGTTCTTTTATCTAAAAAATTCCCTGCACAAGGGCCATCATGGGTAGCTTTCAAAACTTCATAAATATCATCCTCATATACGCAACGTCGAATCTTCTTATCGGCTCCTATATGAAAGAGGTACCCTGCCATCCAGGAATATCGGGCAATGTGATGAAAATTGTTTTCGTTATTCCTTGTATGAAAAATGATCAGGCACCTTCCCTGTAGTAAGATATTTATCAATATCTGCATGCCATGGAGGGTTAATAGAAATTTCAAAAATATGGTCATTAGGAAAACTATCTTCTATAGGTGTGCATTCATCATAGTTATCCATTCTAGAAATAAAATCAACAACTACATTATCTTTTCCTAGTTTGACTACTATTGTGATATCAAATTCTTGCAGGAATATCAACCATCTTGTAACGCAACTAGGAGTGATAGGATTATTCATCAAATAACTTATTTTTGCATGATCAGTATGTACAAAAGTAGGATACCCGGTGATGTAGTGCGGGAACTTGTTGATATAATAGATGACAACTAGGAATTCTTTTTCAGTTACCATGTAATTTAATTCAGCAGGAATTAAATTCTTGGTGACATAGTAAACTGCATATGGTGTTTTGTCTACCTATTTTCCTAAGAATTCTCCTACTGTTGTCTGAGATCCATCAGTATGTATGTGCAATGGCAATGCCCAATCAGTTCCTCGAAGGGTTGGAGCTTTGCAAACTAGTCCCTTGATTTTCATGAAAGTTGCTTCACAATCTTCTGTCCGCAAAAATTCTGCATATTTTGTTGGTAATTGAAAAAATGGATGTGTTATCTTAGAAACGTTTTCTATAAATAATTTTTAATAACCAACACAACCAATTAATGTACGTGTCTATGTGGTTGCCTTTGGTACCTAGAAGTGCAATATTACCTCTACCTTAGCTAGATCAACTCGAATTCCAGCAGCTGAGAGAAAATGTCCCAATACTATTCCTTCTTCCCTCATCATATGGCATTTGATTGTACTCAGAGATACATGGGTCTACTTACATATTTTTAGTACTTTCTCAAGATTTTCAAACCCTTCTTAAAATGAGTTTCCATATGGGGTAAAATCATCCATATAGATTTCAATGCTATCATCGACTAGAACAGAAAAAAATCCCATAATTTCCCTCTGGAAGGTTGCAGGTGCATTACATAGACCAAATGGGAGGACACTGTATGCAAAGGTCCCCCATGGTCATGTGAAAGTATTTTTAACTTGGTCTTCCAGGGCTATCTGAATCTGGTTATACTCGCTAAACCCATCTAGGAAGGAAAAGAACTTCTTCCCAACCAAGGTATCCAGGACTTGGTCAATGAATGGAAAAAGGAAATGGTCTTTCTGAGTTGCCTTGATTATCTCCCTATAATCTACGCAGATCCCCAATTTACCATTCTTTTTGGGAACAATAACTAGCAGAGACACCCATTGGCAATCCAAGATGGGGCAAATGAAACCTACATCCAGTAATTTCTGTAATTATTCCTTGACAAAGTTCTTTAGAGAAGGATTCATTCTTTGTTGGGGTTGTCTCACAGGGTGGAAATATTTATTAATATAAATATGATGAGTACATAAGTTAGAAGGGATCACCTTATGTTACATAGATAAATCCTTATTGCGGACAAGAATGATCCCCCTAGTATCCTAAGGATATCTAGAAATAAACGGACAAACATAAACTACTTCCTCTAGATTATGTATGATTTAGAATTATCTATGATGAAGGAAAAGGACCTACCTATGGTCCAATTCTCGTTGTAGTATTATTTCCTGTCGCTCCAAATAATTCACCTCTTAACACCTGCAATAAAAGACGTGAAAGAGAATCAAAATCACCTACAAAATATACTAATTCATAAATCATAAATGTATCTTAATGATTAAGGAATTTAAGAAATAAGTCATTCAGGTAAATACATAAACAACCTAGTGAGAAAATAGGATCCAGTTGTACTATCTTTAAATAAAAGAAGAAACCTTATAACCGCGTTCACCTTGATGTTGTATAGGTCCTTCTGGGGTCCAGAACAATCATTTTCCTTTGGTCTAACAAGCTCTTCCACTCTTTAAACCAGCCTAGGTACGAGTATGTAATTGTTCTCGCATGGATAATGGCTAGCAAAAAGAGTATTTTTCTTCAACAATTTCTCTTCTCTAAGGTAATATGAAGTACAAAGCAAGTACTTTTTTACATATCAATAGCTACCCTTGAGACTGAACCATGGCTTCAATTTATAGCAGAAGGGAAGTGCTTTCAGTTCCAAAAAGGAAGGGATAATTCCTCTCATAAAGGGATTTTTCTCCAAATACCAAGGGATAGGCTCCTTTAATGAAGGGATAAAGGTTCATGAATGGAGGGAGTGAAGCTTTGACTAGATAACACCTTCTAGAAGCTTCCAGTTGGGAGAATATTCGACCAGCTCGGCTTCTAGAACTTAATTTTTCTTCCATTTTACCTTTTAAAGGGGTTCACAGTTTTAATACAAAAAACGTGCGGTAGGTACCGCAGTTTTTCTTTACAAAAGATGTGGTAACGTAAGTAATGGCTAGGAAAAGTGTGGAAATAGGGTTTTTATGATTCTTAGGAGCTTTTCTTGAAATCCAAGACTTTATTTGGGAACTTTAGGGTTTTATACCTCTAAGGGAGCATTATATAGGTAATGATGAACCCATATAGACAGCAAAATGTGATGGTCACAAAATAATGTGTAACAGATTGCCCCTTAAAGCGCGAAGTCTGAAATAATTCGAAGAGTGAAGTGCTTTATCATTTCGAGGATTGGCTTATGGACACACCAGTTGAGACTTGTAAAAACATTTAATGCAAACATATATATATGTATATCATCGTTGAAGTATGCATTCCCATACTTAGATCAAAAACTAACTAAAATTTTCTAATATATAAATTATCTTAATATTACATCAATAGTAGACATAGTATGGATGCAACTATCTGTCATGAATAGTCTATTGCATAATGAATAATAAAACTCCTCTTAGCCTGAATGGTGGAAACTAGATCTAGGGTCTTGATTTCCGCTGCCCGAACTAGTAGGATTCTATCCATGCAATTGATTGTGTCAAAGTTAAACAGGGTATAAACAACCTGATTACTAGTCAATGATGTGAACTATTAACAAGTGTGAGAGAAACCACCAATAATGACAAAGGCTCTCAAAATACTTAGTACAATCCGTGAAGTGTGAATAAATGATTTGAAGTTGAACGCTTCACAGAATCATTCGATCGAAGATAAATGATGCAACCTATCCTCGAAGGCAAGAAACCTTCCATTAGGGCATGCAGATTACAAGGTACCAAAGGATTCTAGATCAACTTCCTAGATGATATGTTTTCATCGATAGAAAGAGATCTGTCGTGGTAGAGCCTACAACACAAAACCATTAGATCAAGTTTTGTAGAAATATTTTGCAAGGACTGACTCAAGGATGGTCAACGCGAATGGAGACAAATGTTTGCAAATGAATGCTTTATATGAACTATTCTCTTGAAAACATAATGAAAATGCAGATGGTTTGGTGACATTTGACCTAAGCTAATACCTAGAAACTGGTTGAAGACTTTCAATATGGTTTGATTAACTAATAAGCAAAGGATTTTCCCAACCTAGGTATAAATGTAATAAAAGTGTCGTGTTCAACAGTGGTATACTACTTTTAAACAAAGTTTAACAACTAGATTCATTTTCTCTCTTTTTCCCCCACCATTTCAGGAAAGTACCTCTTTATTTTTTACAAGCTTGAGGAGGATAACATTTTCATGTTATATAAGCCCATCCTTCGGATGAGTCCAACTTAGTATAAAATCAAACCCTAAGAAGGAGTGATTCATTCCTATTTTTAATTGACAGGTCCTTTTACTGTTAAATTTTAACGAGTCTAGTATAGGAGAAACTTGATGTTTTTCAATTTTATGGAGTCAGAAGAAAAAAGTTAAGAAAACTCCGTGGGTGTACTTTCTTGTAAATTTATTCTCTCAAGCTCGAAAAAGGATGAAATAATACAAGAGAGAACTCTATTGACCATGATTAGTCAATGTATACATTTTTTATAAATAGTCTGTTTCAGTCCGGAAAAGGGCTAAACTTATACTGAAGGGATGATTGTTCATTTCCTTTAACGAGTTTGAATAGTCAAGTACTCGACAATATTTTCATGTTTAGAGAGTCTAAAAAGGGCTTAAAAGAGAACTCCAGGGTTTTTCTTTTTTGTAGTTTTCAAGAGCTCGAAAAAGTGATAAAAGTGTACTCAGCATTTTCACTTTTCATAAGTTTTAACGAGTTCGAAAAAGGGATAAAAATGTACTCATTGTTTTTTCTTTTTCGTAAGTTTTAACGAGTTCGAAAAAGGGATAAAAATGTACTCATATGGCCGACTTTCAATTTAATTTACGAGTAGGAAAAGATAGAAAGAACTCAAAATTTTCATGTGTTTTACGAGAATGAAAGGTACAAAAATATTCTCAGGATTTTCATGAGTTTAACGAGTCTTGAAAATAATAAACGAAATGGACTCGAGATAGGTTTCATTTTTACACAAGCTTGAAACAAGGAAAGCTTTGCTTGAGATAGGCTTCGTTTTAATAAAAGCTTGAAACATAGAAAAATTTGCTTCAGATAGGTTTCATTTTTATAAAAGCTTGAAACAAAGGAAAAATCATGCTGGAGATAAGTTTCAATGCCCCCCAAGCGTAAATTACTAGAGCGCAATCCCCCCAAGCTTCATTTCATTCAACTAAGTAGACTACTCGTTACTAAAAGTTTGATGGACTGAAGGTTCATTTACGAGATCGGATGAAAATAGGAGAGGATTTGTTTCATTTTTTAATGAGCTTAACACAGGAAAATAAATATTCTCATGGAACCTTCTTTCATTTTTTAACGAGCTTAACACAAGAAAATGAATTATGCTCATGGACTTGTTTCATTTTTTAACGAGGTTGACACAGTAAAAGGAACTATCCTCACAGGGACCTGTTTCATTTTCTAATGAGGTTAACACAGTAAAAAAACCATGCTCATGGATCCCTGTTTCATTTTTTAACAAGGTTGACACAGTAAAAGAACCGTCCTCATGGTTCTCTGTTTAATTTTTTTAATGAGGTTGACAGAAGAATAGGAACTATCCTCATGGTAACTTGTTTCATTTTTTAACGAGGTTGACACAATAAAATAACCATCCTCATGGAATATATCAATATACTCTCTACAGTCTACCTACATAGCCTACTGATTCATTTTTTAATGAGGTTGACACAGGAAAAGAACTGTCATCATGGGTGCGTTTCATTTTTTAACAAAGTTGACACAGTAAAATAACTATCCTCATGGACACCTATTTCATTTTTATATGAGGTTGACACAGTAAAAGAACCATCCTCATGAACATGTTTCATTTTTAAGTGAAGTTCACATAGTAAAAGAACTCTCCTCAAGGAAACCTGTTTCATTTTTTAACGAGGTTGACACAGGAAAAGAACCATCCTCATATATACTCTCTACAATATACCTATATAACCTATTGATTCATTTTTTAATGAGGTTGAAATAGGAAAACAACTTTCCTCATCTAAGACATGTCACATTTTTTAACGAGGTTGACACACTAACATGAACGATCCTTAACTACATGTTTCATTTTTTAACAAGGTTGACACAGTAAAAGTAACTATCCTCATGATGAACTGATTCATTTTCTAACGTGGTTGACACAGTAAAAGGAATTATCCTCATGACCCACTGATTCATTTTTTAACGAAGTTGACACAGTAAAAGGAAATTTCCTCTTGGTGACCTTGTCATGGCTTCCAACTGGAAGAAAGACATGTCAAGGGACACTCCTCGATCATGGCTTCTAAAATGTCTTCATCAGATGGAAGAAAAATTCTCTGGAAGGAAAAAATGTCAAGGGACTCAAAAGGGATAAGGACATTGCATTGAAATAATCCCATAGGGTTTTCCATGTCAATTATCGGATCGAAGTCAAAGGAAATCGAGCAAACAATGAGAGGCTCGTTTGCATCGATAACTGAAAATGTGGAACTGGTTGTGACATAATTAACCCATGGTGGGGTAGATACCACTTTAGTATAAGGAACATTTAGGGGTGTCAGATTATTGGTAGTCAAATCAAGACTAGTAAATGAAATTTGGTCAGCAGTCACAATGTTTCCATTGTGAGGGAAAGACATCACGTGAAAGAGTGTCGATACGACAGCTTTCATTGCATATACATAGTCTCGCCCAAGGAGTAAATTTAAATCCAAGGGGCCTCGAACTACCATAAGATTAATACAGATAGTTTTACCTTCAAAGGTAATAGGAAAATTAGGAAGGATCACTAAAGGTTCACTAATGGTTCTGTTAAAAGCTAACATATTCTGCGTGACAGGCACAAGCTGAGGGGAACCCAAAGCTTGCCAACAAGTTGAGGATAAAATACTAACAAAAGCACATTCATCTACATGTGTGTGGCATACATTCTTACCACAAACCTTCACAATTTTTTGGAAAGGGATGGAAGAAGGAAGACGAGGTTGTGTCAGTCTATTTCAATCAAAGGAAAATACCTTTGTACTTGGAGGGGTTTCTATGGAAACATGTGAAATGCCCCCTGGTGTAGAATAATCTGATGTAATAAGAAGAACCAGAGTGGTATGAATTTCACTCTCGACTAGGAGAGTGGGATCGACTGAATATGAAATTGAGTCAACCACTTGATCAACTAATGAATCATCAACCTAAATGATATTAGTTTCGCTCTTTAATGGAAGAGTGGAATTGACTATACTTGGAATAAGATCAATCACTTTGTCAATTGACGGTAACCAGTTGGATGTTTTTGAAGTGGAATAGTAAGGTTTTCCAAAAATTTTGAGACTTCATCCATGTGAAGGAAAATGTGAGTTTGATGACTCCCTTTGCATAACCTACAAGGAAACCTAACTTTACCCTTTTTCATAGGAACATAAAAATCACTTGTTGATGAATCAACGGAAAGTTGATGAGATTTTTTTTACCATACTTCCAAGACCTTTGGAATACTAGGAAAATTAATAAGGAAGTGGTCACCCTTACAAAGTTTGCAAGGGTATTTGGGTTTACGATGCATGCTGTAGGTTTCCTCAACACTACTAACACTTACATCCATGGTTGGTTTGTTGACTTCCTTCTTATTTTTCTTCTTCTTCTTCTTCTTCTCTTTCTTCTTCCTCTTAGCCACCTGGTTACTAGCGTCAAGGCTTTTACCAAGTGAGGAGGAAGAAAGGGAGGAATATATATTGAGAGAAGAAGGTAAAGGGTCAACATGAGGTTGGTGATGTTGAGATGGTGAACTCTGTTGAGGTGAAGCATCCAGTTCAGGTGGAACAATTGGAGTATTCGGGGCCAATGAAGTTGAAAATAAACATATCAGTAAACCTATTGTAAGTCCAGGTAATAAAAATGTATCCATATAAGGAGGACCAACATTTCCAAAGAAAGGAAAAGTACTAGGATTCTCATTAAGAGGGATTCCTTGGTTGGTAAATTCCGGAACAGTTTCCATTAGCTTCAAATTCAGTGAATTTTATTAACAATCTAAAACTAAAATTCAAAATTCAAAATTCACACCTAAGAACTAAAATTCATAATCCACACCTAATGTCTCTAAAAAGTAAAACTAACAAATGAACACGCACTAAAAAATCTAGGAGTAAAACCACACACAAACAGTAGATTCCCGCACTAGAAAATGCTAGTTGGTGATGAAATCCAATATCGTAGAATTTTAATGCAAAAATGGTGGTTGGAATATTTACCCCGAAAAGATGCTTAATGAAACAAACCGATGCAATTTTCTTCACTATGCCATCTCGAATGAATAGAACCCTCCGGAGAGTCGAAGTTAGTCTAGTCAACGTCTGCTCTAGGTACAGTGGGACCTTCCCACCACCGTCACCTTGGGAAAGAATCCTAAAGTATATAGCCACTAAGGTCACCAATGGGAATAAATATACCTGGGGGAATAGTCTACAATCTGATATACACGCAAGGGTTGAGTATCAAGCTCAATCCCCTTGAAGGCTCCTTGAAATAATCCAAGGTTTACCAACAAGTGACCCCAGGCTCCTTGACAATGGTCTATCTGAGGTTTAGCATTTTTAATACATGAAAATTTGCTATCATTCCCAATGAGATAAATAGGACTACCTCACTAGTTCGGATATGATCTCGTGCTTGACTCCTTTAGGAGGAGCTTCCTATAGCATACATGCAACAATTGGAATTTTTCCTACCACAAGATGCTACTGTTTTTTTAGTTTCTTTGGAAAGCTAACTAAAACCTATTCCAAATCACTAATCCTGAGCTACATTGGTGGAAAGAGCCCTAAAAATGCAAAAATTACTAGATGAATTTTATTAAGCATTGTGTTATTTGGACTGTTATTACTCAAAGGGTAAATGGATATGAAAGCAATGGTTTTATGACCCGAACCAAAACTGAATGCAATCGAATATGATAATGTAATATTTTCAATTCGATGAATCCTAACTAAATTAAGGAAAAAATTTCCATTCACTTCCAACAATGCAAAAATTGATCAATAAGAGAAAATATAACAAATTCTCTAATGCACTAATTTCATCAAGAAAAAATAATGCTAATCAATTCCAAATTTTTTATTTTTATGTTTTTAAAACAAGCATAAAAACATGTAGATTAAAATCAAAGAAACTAATCTAAATCTACGATTGATTCTTCAGAATGTAAAATATGCAGTTGTACTTTATGCACAATTCACTTGAAAAGTATGCAAATGTAATCTATGCACATTTTTCATTCATATTCTGAAAAATTATGAGAATTGTAATAATGCAAATGTAATCTATGCAAGAGAATTCTCAAACACAAGATTATTCTAATGTAATATAAAGAACCAATCAAGTGTACGTAAAGAAAATTGGGTGAGTGTTCCGAAGATCAAAAAATAAAAACACTCAAAGGCGATTAACACTTAGACACTCAGATTAAAAAAAGAAAAAATATGCAAAATTGTTAAGGGACTGAGACAAACCTCAAAGTAATGACCAAAGGAAATAAAATTAATAATTTCTAAAAAAGAATATTCAAAACACCCAATTAGCTTAGACTAATGATATTGTAAAAGTTGCTGAAAGAAATTCACACAAGGCTTTTGATAGTCAGAACAAGTTTGGGTAAATACAAAGAATCATGTAATCTGGTTCTAGAAAAGAGAATTTTATTTTTTCAAAAAAATTTCTTAATTCCAAAGGTTTTAATACAAAGGTGCGGTACTGCACTGTTTGTACATAAAAACTACGGAGGTTACTGCACTGTTTTGAAACAAAAAGTGCAGAGGGCAGAAGACATATAGAAAAAATAAAAATTCTGATCTGCTTTTTGGGGATTATAATAGATAATTTACCCACCCCAGTGTATACTAATCAAAATGTTGTGAATCCAAATCCAAAAATAGAAGAATAAAGATATCAATGCCTTAGAAATAAACCACTTTGAGGGGGCAACCTCCAATACATTACATGAATGAAAAATTCTTGGATGATACAAATTACAAAATATCCTTTCTATATATAGGAGTCCATGGGGCCACAATGTAATCCTAGCCGACCTAACAATAATAATTTAAGGGCACAATAATAACAATATGGGGGTTACAAGGGTACAATAATAACAATAAGAGGGTTACACTAACAACAATAAGGGACTATACTAGTAATATAGGGACCTAACATGCCCCTCTCCTTCAAAAAAGTGTTGTCCTCAACGCTTGAGTAGCTCTGGGTGCTTCTGTATAAAATTCTCATCTTCCCATGTAGAATCTTCAGTGGGTAAGTTCTTCCACTTGATGAGATACTCTGAAATTGATCGATTCCGTAGCTGTCGAGTTCTTGTTTCTGTGACCGCTTCAGGTTCCAATATGATTTTTCCTTCCTCATCAAGTTCTGGCAATATTGTTTGAGCTGGAAGATTTTCACCTATAACCTTCTTTAAGCATGAAACATGGAAAACTGGATGTACTCGCGAAGAAGCAGGAAGCTCCAATTTGTATGTCATAGTACCAATCTTTTGCAACACCTTGTAAGGACCATAGTACTTTGGCGATAATTTATTATCCTTCTTAGCTTGCTTGAGGGACATTTGTTTATATGGTTGTAGCCATAAAAATACCCAATCTCCTACATCAAAACTTCTCTCGCTACGATGTTGATATGCATGTTGTTTCATTCGATTTTGTGCCAAATTCAGGTTATCCTTTAAGAGTTGGAGAACTTCTTGTTGATGCTCGATGTGATCTTCCACTGCTTGAACCTTCGAATTTTCTCTTAAAGATGATGTGATGGATGGTAGATGATATCCATAAAGTGCCATAAATGGGGTCATTTTTGCTGCAGTATGGAAGGAAGTGTTATACCACCATTCAACGAGAGGTAACCACTTGACCCGTTGTGTTTGTTTATCAGATACAAAACAACGAAGATATCCTTCCAAACATTTATTTACTATCTCAGTTTGACCATCAGATTGAGGATGATAAGATGAGCTATGAGCTAATTGAGTACCCAAACAAGAAAATAACTCTGTCCAAAAATTTCAAGTAAAAATGGGATCTCTGTCGCTCACAATAACCCTTGGGTTTCCATGTAGCTTTTGAATTGTGTCCATAAATGTAGTAGCAACTGTACTTGCTTTAAATGGATGAGATAATGCACAAAAGTATGCATACTTGGTAAGTCTATCAACTACCACCATGATGACACTCTTTCCTTCGGACTTAGGTAAACCTATGATAAAATCCATTGAAATCTCCTCCCAACATTGTCTTGGAATGGATAAAGGTTGTAGAAGACCTGGGGTCTTAATTGTCTCAACTTTATTCTACTAGAAAACCAAACATTCCGCCACAAACTTTTGAATATTAGATTTAAGGCCATCCCAAAAAAATTCTTTCTTCACCCTGTGGTAAGTTTTTAAAAATCCCGAGTGTCCTCCTAAAGGAGAAGTGTGCAATTCCAAAATAATATTTTGTTTTAGTTGGGAATTCTTACAAAGATATAAGCGATCTTTGTACCATAAGAAATGATTTTTCCAACTAAATGTATCAGATGTACTAGGATCTTGCTGCAAATTTTGAATGAGTGTCCACATTTCTTCGTCCTTCTTCCATTCATCCCTTGCTTCGGTTATCCAATATGGTTGGATAATATAAATGGCACAAAGAAATGCTTCCACCTCTTCATTCTTAAAGTTGTCAGAACATTCATCTTATACATGAGTGTTTTCAGTCACATATTAACATTTGGTATTTTTGTGTCTCTTTGAATAAGTGGTTTGTTTTCTAAAAAATGTTAATATAATTGATTTTGCATATGAAGGCTGACTAGGTAGGTTGACATTCTGTGTTGTGTGAAAATATTTCTTGTAACTTCCTTCCTGTACATTAGGTTCTGTTAATTTTCTTTGATTGAACAGCTTTAAAATATGGATCTTATGCATTATAAAACATTTGTTCTGTTCATATTCAGCTATTAGTTTAGGTGGCATGTGTTTTGGTTTTAGAACAATACCTCTTAGAATGTTTAAGTCTTAGTTGTAAGTCTATAAAATTATGTCACCTTCAATGTAATTCTGTTCTGAGATGTATTCTCTATCGTTGTAAACTGGTATTCTCTTAATAAGAAAATCTCACATTTTGCATATAAATTTTTCTCCTGCAATAGTTTGAGCACCCTGTCAACATGTTCAACATGATCCTTCCAAGACCTGCTGTAGATTAGTATATCATCAAAAAATACTAGCACCAATTTTCTAAGGAAGGGTTTGAAAATGGAATTCATCAACCCTTGAAATGTAGAAGGTGCATTGGTAAGGCCAAAAGGCATGACCAAAAATTCATAATGACCCTCATGAGTTCAAAATTCTATTTTTGGAATGTCTTTAGTCTTTATTCTAATTTTATGATATCTTGAACGAAGATCCAACTTGGTAAAATAAATTTCTCCATGTAATTCATCCAATAATTCATCAATCACAGGAATGAGAAATTTATCTTTAATGGTGAGCTTATTGAGCTCCCTATAATCCAGACACATATTCCATGATCCATCCTTCTTGTGTACCAATACCACAGGAGAAGAGAAAGAACTTTGACTAGGTTGAATTATACCCACCTCTAACATTTCTACAATCATACGTTCAATTTCACTCTTTTGGAGATAAGGATATCTATAAGGCCTGATGTTTGGTGGAACACTTCCTGGAATCAAATGAATAGCATGATCATGATCACTAATAGGTGGGATTCCTTTGGGAGTTTCAAACACCTTGGAATGATTGTCTAAGACTTGTTGGAGATCTGCAGAAATAGATGATTATGATGTTGGAACTTCTAGTGAGCATAATTGTGAAATTACGCCTCGTTGTTATTTATTTATAAGCTTTTACATGAAATTAGAGCTTATTATATTTCCTGGCTTCCCTCCAACACCCCATAATTCGAATTCCTTTCCTTCTGAAAAAAATTTCAAGAAAAGTTCTTGAAAATTAAAAGCTAATGTCCCCAAAGATTGTAACCATTGTACTCCTAGTACAACATCAGCACCTCCCATGGGAATGGAAAGCATTGGACTATTCAATACATATAACCCCATGGTTAGCTTGATATTATGGAATTTTCCAGAGCAATTTATAGTTCCTGAATTTGAAACCATCACATGACATTCTGGTGCTGGGTATAGGAAAAAATTCAATTCCTTGGCTACCTTACAATGAATAAAATTATGGGTGCTACCTAAATCAATCAACACTATTACCTTTTTCTTCTTGATATGTACTTTTATCTTGAGAGTTTGAGGAGTGGTAATTCTTGCCAATGCATTACACGATATGGTCAGACTCATTTCTTCCTCTTCATAATCTATGTAAAATAATTACACGATATTTGCTATCACAACTGTAGCAAAGCCCTTTTGCTCTTTTTTCTTCCAATTGTTGTGGTGTCAACCTTGTAGGTTGTGGAAATCTAGGAATAGCGACAATTCCTTCTTTATAGAAGTGAATGGTAGGCTTCCTTGTCGCCATAATTTTACATTTAATTTTTCTTGCCAACCTAATGCCTTCTCCAATGAATCAGGTTCCAAAATGCAAACTTCATGTTGGATGTTATCCTTTAAAGTACCTATGAAGAGATCAATCTTGTGTTCCTCTGGAATATCAGTTACCCTTATATTCAATTTTTGGAAGTCCTCAATGTGCTCCCCCACTAAACCATTTTGTTTGAGATTTATCAATTGGCTAAAGAATGTGTTGCTCTTTGTATCCTCATAATGTGCTATCATTTCCTCCGTAAAAATTGACCAAGTGACAATTTTTTTACGGGAGCAAAGCCATCGATACCATACAAATGTATTTTGTTCTAAATGTAAAGTTGCAATGTGTACCTTTTGTTTGTTTTGCACATTATGGAGATCAAAATATTGCTCCATCTATAGTATCCATGTTACAGGATCCTTTCCATCAAACTTCCTCATATCCATTTTTGGAATATGGTGGTTCTTCCCGCCAACATTAGAGTTTATGAAATCACGATTAACATTTATTTTGTTCTCATCATGAGTTTCCTCTACTATCTTTTCACCATTAGAAAACATTTCTTGTATCAACTTTCCCAAACCTTCGATGTCTACTTTTAGATCCTTCTTCATGTTTTCCATGTTGTCTTTCATTTTTTCATCGATCTTAGCTTCCATGTCATCAAAAAATGTTGGATTCCATACCATCTATCTTGGCTTCCAAGCCACTATTGAACCACTTCATACCATTCTTCAAACGATCTGTCTTACTTCCATGCCTTTCTTCGAAACTTCCATTTCATTTTTGTTGCTCTTTGTAAGAGAAAATTTGGTGCACTTTCTCTTGTAATTTTGATAGATCGTGAGAAAAATGCGGGAGGGGGGGGGGTGAATGGGTGTTTTAACATAATCCGTCTTTTTACTTTTTCATTTCTTAAAACCCATACGCTACTTTGCTGAAGCCAAGTAGCGTATACACGCGGATATCCTTCATAAAACTCGCGTATACACAGAGATCTAATTATGCCATTAGTTCTTCACTTATATCATTCCATCATTCATTCATTAGATGTTCTATAAACAGTAAACATGTGCAGTAAGAACAGAATAAACCATCACACGAAGCATCACACATGAACACCAGGATTTTTAGGTGGAAACCCAAGTCGGGAGAAAACCACCGCTGCAGTTGCTCAGCCTTCAATATTTTATTATAGAGAAAACATCTTACAACATATGTGCTGGCGCAGACTTGACCAGCACGCAGGCACCCACCTGCGCTCGTTTACCGGCCTCTCCTGGAAGGGAGCTCCAACCCCCTGACTCGTTTACCAGCCTCTCCTGGAAGGGAGCTACGACCCCCCGATCTCGTTTACCAGCCTCACCTGGAAGGGAGCTACGACCCCCTGACTGAAGGCTACAACCCTCAACACCACCTTGGACCACGTTTCATCAATTTTCACACTGGATCCAACAACTTCAATAGAACACCACTTGCAGGCCACATTTCATCATATTTCCAGACTAGACCCTTTCCTTGCTTTTAAGCACAAACATACATCACCAACAGATACTTATCAACACGGATCGGATAGCGAGCGCGGACGGATCAGATGTTTCTTACCTTGCTTCAGCAAACCCTAGTTTGCATCGCGCCTGTTCCCTTCTGCGATGTCGCGTATATACGCATCGTCCACACAAACAGGCGTATACCTCGGTGTATATTTCATTGCACCCCACTTGTCCTTTCGCCAATGTGGCGCTATCGTATATATCTTGCTTATCGCATTAGAAATGGCCGTATAGATGCGCCAATCATTCTGAAACATCATACTTATGGAATCGAGTATTCGATTTTAGATTTGCCTTTTAGCCCGGACGGTCTTCGCCGCGGTGTTAACTCATCACGGTCTAATCACTCCATAAACAGATCTAGCAGATACAAGTACATTTCAGATCTAAAGATCCCACTTCATCATTTCTTCATAAGTGCTTCATAGATTTAGATCTATCATCAAACCTTTACCCTTTCCATACAGATATACTTCACAGAGAAGTATTCATTCAAGCTCATACATCTTGCTCTCACATACATCATTTGCACAATGAATTTCTTCTCCTTATATAGGTTTATCCTTTTTTCAATACCATGAGCCCCTTTTTCAATACCATGGACCAAAACAATACCATAAGCCCAAAACAAGGCAGGCCAGGGTCAATTAGGCGAATCATTACCAATAAAAATGGGTCAATACCATGAGTCTTCAATACCACGGGCCCTTGTTTTTGCACTTTTTGAGCGCTTTTGCCCATACGCGACTTGGAACGTTCTTTCCCGCGTGCATACGCGACTTCCCTTAGACATATCCGCGTATGCCTTGAGACATACTCTTTTTATCATACTTTGAGCACATTCTGAATTCCTTTCTTCATTGCCTTCTGTACACACTGTAGATACATCATATTTTCTTCATCAAGAACATATTCTCTCAAGCACAACTTCATCAAGTGGGTTGCCTTTCAAGGACAACACTCAGCATCATATTGTCAACAAACATCATATCACATCAGATTTACATCATTTACTAAGTCCATCAAGTCAAGCATAACTTCATCAGGTGGTTTGCCATCAAGGACAACACATGTCATCAGTCGCATGTCTTCATCTTCATTCAGTGGGTTGCCATCAAGGACAACACTCTGCATCATATTTCCAACAATCTCCCCCTTTGGACTTGATGGCAACCATGATGGTGTTTGGTTACCACAACAGATAGATATATTAAGAATACAATGACACCATGTCATTCTCCCTATTTGCCATGTCACTCTCTCCATTTTTGGCATCATTCAAACACCATGTCACTCTCCCCCTTTGACATCAAGGGCAAAGGGCACATCATTATCTTCATTCAAACACTATGTCACTCTCCCCCTTTGACATCAAGGGCAACGGGCGGATCAAAACCAACACACTCACCCCCTTTTCTCCTCATGTAGAAGAAGCGTTCTGCAGATCTGATGTATATTGAAGTGACCAAGCTCCCCCTGAGTTCATGCTGAATCTTCAAACATATTTTCAATGAAGTACATGACTCTATGAAGTTCCTATCACCAATGACTCATACTTACATCAAATATCCAACCAAGTGGATTTACATATGAGACTCAAGTACCCAACCAAGTGGATTTACAAATTTGACTCAACTACCCAACCAAGTGGGTTTACAAACATGACTCAGCTACCCAACCAAGTGGGTTTACAAATTGACAAGTCCTTACATGACTGAATATTACAATTTTACAACATGGGTCTCAACCAGACCTTTTCATCAAAGTACAAATATGAATTTTCATAATTAATACCAAAAAGACCTCAAGAGAGATCATGTATCAGAACCACCATAATGCATACTCAGCAAAACTAATGCTCCCCCCGAATCTATGCAACCAAGCAATCTTTCCAAAAGACTAAGGCTCCCCCTTAGTTTGTGCATCCTGAAAACTTCCACCAACAAATCATCAAGGCATCTTCATCAAAACATTAGAAACAGAATTATGAGAACTGGAACACCACCAGAGATACCAAACAGTATCAGAGATACCAAACAGTACTGCAGCTGTGCTGAAGAGAGCTGAATCAACCAAAAATTGTCAGCAATCAGTCATACGCGGTTTTCTTTGCAGGAACTCGCGTATATACGCGACTGTGTTTCAGGAAACCCGCGTATCCCAAGACATCTTCTAAATTTCAACCAGATCTGATTCTCTGTGAGGCAAAGATAGTGTTTATCTTCTTTCTGAGACATTTGAATGCTTCCCTGGACTACAGATAGATAGAACGATGTAGTTGTGTCTTCAAGCGTCATCCAACGGTTGTAGCATAAGCACATTAGTAACCAAGCCTTCAGATTATTTGTAGCATCAATACAATCTTTCCAAGAGAGATTATCATATCAGAATAGCATCTTCACATCAGAGTCAAGCAATCATCCATGTGGTCCAATATCACCATGATCTTCAAGATTTAACATGAAGTAACATATGAAGGCAAAAGATCTCAACCATAGTAACAATGACATCCAAGTCATCCATGTGTGAGCACACAAAGATACTTATCAGCAATCAGGGCTCAAATTCTCATCATAATAATCCATGTACCAAGTCTTCATCATTTGAGCATGAGTATCATAGAGACCAAAGAATAAGAAATCATATTGCCAACAATGCAATCATTAGTATTCAACCTGCTGCTCCCCCTAAACCAGTGCTCTTTCTTAACTTGTGCAATCTGAAACACCTTCAACAGTAAGTTATTAGCAACAATCTCTGCATGGGCTGCTCTTATCTCTGAATTATAGGACTTTCATCTCAACAATGAATACTCTTCATCAACAAGTAGACAGGACTCATCCATAAACTTCAACATAGGAAACCAAGTATCATATCATCATAAACATGAGTATAACCAGAATAATGCTAACAGTACAATCATTAGCAGTCAGACTAATGCTCCCCCTGGACCTCTGCTCCAGATCTTCAGAAATCAGATAAATTTTCTCATTATCAATGCATACGCGGCTGTGTCAGCTGGAACTCGCGTGTATACGCGACTTTGTTTCATAGAAACCGCGTATGGAAAGTGAAGCATAGAAAATTTTCATCTTCCTTCATTTCTTCCTGAGCTTGTACCTCCTGTACCTGTCCTTTCCACATCAGATGCGCTGTCAGAAGTAAACATAACCAGTATAATCAAATCAACCATGAGAGTCATCATGCATTGCTCCCCTTGTGACGATACATTACTAGAACTCATAATGTATCTCACATCATTCCTGCAGTCAATAAGAAAATTCAGCTTCAGAAGCTGATGACTGCAGTAGGGTCAGAATTCCCTACGTTTCTGATCGGTCCTCCTTATTTTTCCAAATTTGCTTGAGCTTTCCAACTGTGTGTTGAAAATTGTCCATTTTCCCAGATCTGTTCATCCTGCATTCTTTTTCTACATGTCCATACTTGTTACAAGCATAACATCTCATGTGGCAAGAGAAATAAACATAAGAATCATAATGAGTATTTCTATTCTTTCTCCTTTTACAATCAACTGCTTTATGTCCATACATGTTACATGAGAAACAATATCCCCTGAAGAAACCAGAGTACCTTTCTGAATAGAATCTGTTTGATTGTGACTGAAATGATCTGCTCCTGCAATTTGCTGCAACATGCCCATAATTATGACATTTGAAACATTCAACATTATTGAATGATTTCCTTTGAGATTTCTTCATTGTTGGTTGAACTTTTGTTTCTTTCAACACTTCAGGTTTCGCATTGACACCTTCCTTTGAAACATTAGCATTCTCTTGTGAACTAGATTCTCCTTTAACAGTTTCATGAAAACCAAGACCAAGTTTGATAGAAGGAGACCTTTGACTACTAAGAATATTATCCAGAATCTTAGTACTATCTTGAAACCTCAAAAGTCTAACCTTTTCTTCTAAATTACCTTTGTGAATATTTACCTCAACCTCCAAGGCTTGACATTGCTTTGTCATGCTTTCTTCTTTCCTTCTTCCATCTTCTACTTGATCCTTCAGATTTATAATCTCTTCTTTCAACCAATTTTCATTTTCTTCACATGTTTGTTGCAGCTCCTCATTCTTCTTCTTTGATGCTTCGAGATCTTCTTTGAGGGAGACAATTTCTGCTTCAAGTCTTGCATTCTTCTTATTTGATTTATCCAAGTCTTCTTTGAGGGAAATTATTTCTGCTTCAAGTCCTTCCTTTTCAAATGATTGTATAGGTTCCTCACTCTTCTTATTTGATGCTTCAAGTTTTGCTTGTAGAGAGATGATTTCAGCTTCAAGACTTTTATTCTTCTTCTTTGATTTTTCCAGACCTGTTTTTAAAGAACCGTTTTCTGCTTCAAGTCCTTCATTTTTCTTATTTGCTTCTTCAAGTTCTTCTTGCAGAGAGATGATTCCAGCTTGATATCCTTTACTTCGACTGCGTACATCATCGAACATCCTTTTCAGTTTAAATACCAAAGCTTTGGAGGCAGCGTCCTGCTCATCAAATTTTCTTTGTTGATCTTTGATAACTTCTTCTAGAATCACAACTTTTCTCTCACTATCTTCATCTTTACTCTTGACAGCTTCGATAGCATATTCTTTACCATCATCACCATTGTTTGCACAACTAAGATCTTTCAAGGAATAATCGCTATCTGATTCATTTTTTTTCAAATTCAGCTATCTCCTTACTTTGAGTAGCCTTCTTCTTTGCCATGAGCACTTGTAGAGCTTGGTCAGAATCTTCTTCATCTTCACTTTCACTATAATAATCCTTGCATATACAATTAAGTAAAATACAAGAGCAACGATCAATACCTGTTTCATCTCCTTCAATTTCTTCTATACATGATTTCTGAGGCTTCTTCTTTCCTTGAGTAACCTTCTTCTTTTGCTTCTTTCCCATTGCGACGGATCTCCTTCAAGCGATCAAGCTTCAGCAGAAGGACTTGCTCCGATACCAATTGTTGGGAAAAATACTGAGAGGGGGGGGTGAATCAGTATTTACTGCATAATCAAATCTTTTTACTTTTTCATTCCTTAAAACCCATACGCTACTTTCCTTCAGTAAACTAGCATATATACGCGGATCCCCTTTATGAAACTAGCGTATACACAGAGATCTAGATATGTCATTAAATATTCACTTCTATTATTCCATCATTCATTCATCAGATGTTCAATAAACAGTAAACATGTGCAGTAAGAACAGAATAAACCATCACACAAAGCATCACACATGAACACCAGGATTTTTAGGTGGAAACCCAAATCGGAAGAAAACCACCGCTGCAGTTGCTCAGCCTTCAATATTTTATTATAGAGAAAACATCTTACAACATATGTGCTGGCGCAGACTTGACCAGCACGCAGGCACCCACCTGCGCTCGTTTACCGGCCTCTCCTGGAAGGGAGCTCCAACCCCCTGACTCGTTTACCAGCCTCTCCTGGAAGGGAGCTACGACCCCCCGATCTCGTTTACCAGCCTCACCTGGAAGGGAGCTACAACCCCCTGACTGAAGGCTACAACCCTCAGCACCCCTTTGGACCACGTTTCATCAATTTTCACACTGGATCCAACAACTTCAATAGAACAACACTTGCAGGCCACCTTTCATCATATTTTCACACTGGACCCTTTCCATACTTTTAAGTACAAACATACATCACCAACAGATACATATCAACACAGATCAGATAGCAGAAACACAGCAGAACAGATCAGATATTTCATACCCCTTGCTTCAGCAAACCCTAGTTTGCATACGCACTTTCCATTTACTGATGTCGCGTATATACGCGCTTCTGTCCACACAAACCAGCGTATACCTCAGTGTATATTTTATTGCGCATACGCACTTTTTCTTCAGCGAAGCTGCGTATATACGCGCTTCCTCCACGGCGAAGTAGCGTATAGATCTTCAATCATTACAGAGCAGCATACTTCATCAGATCAGACATTCAGCTCAGATTCAACCCTTTACTTCAGACAGATGTTCGCCTAGATGTTCGCCTCATCACAGATCTAGGCCTTCCATAAACAGATCTAGCAAATACAAGTACATTTCAGATCTAGAAGTCCTGCTTCATCATTTCTTCATAAGTGCATCATAGATTCAGATCTATCAACAAACCTTTACCCTTTCCATACAGATATACTTCATAGAGAAGTATTCATTCAAGCTCAGACATCTTGCACCACACTCATGATTTGCACAATGAATTTCTTCTCCTTATACAGGTTTATCCTTTTTCAATACCATGAGCCCCTTTTTCAATACCATGGGCCAAAACAATACCATGAGCCCAAAACTACCTGGACGGGGTCAATTAGGCGGATCATTACCCAATACCATGGGTCAATACCATGGTGGTTACCCTTGGTTTTGCACTTTTTGAGTGCTTTAGCCCATACGCGACTTGGCACGTTCTTTTCCGCGTGCATACGCGACTTCCCCTAGGCCAATCCGCGTATACCTAGAGACATACTCTTTTTCATCATAGAATTAGCACATGATGAATTCCTTTCTTCATTGCCTTCTGTTTATACTGTAGATACATCAGATTTCCTTCATCAGGAACATATTCTCTCAAGCACAACTTCATCAAGTAAGTTGTCATCGTCTTCATCAAGTGGGTTGCCTTTCAGGGACAACACTTAGCATCATATTGTCAAAAAACATTATATCACATCAGATTTACATCATTTACTAAGTCCATCAAGTCAAGCATAACTTCATCAGGTGGATTGCCATCAAGGACAACACATGTCAACAGTCAAATGTCTTCATCTTCATTCAGTGGGTTGCCATCAAGGACAACATCCTGCATCATATTTCCAACAAGATCATGTTGCAATTCTTCATCTTCATGAGTCATAGTAGAGCCTTCTGAAGGCTTAATGGGTGTCGAAATATTTTTACGGGGAATATTTTAGAACCCAAAACTAATATATATTTTACAATATGCCCTTGGAATCAATTCAAATTGATTCTTCAAACAAGACCTATGCAATTCAAAAAAAAAAATACACACCATTTTCTTGCTTTTGAGGAGCTCGATATTGAAATTGGATTATATTTTTGAGTGCAACTCCTCAATATCTGAAAATTTTCACTCAGGTATTATTCTAAATTATATTTCGAATGCCATAGGTCTAACTTGATTTGGATTCTCCAAGGCAAATTTCTGTCCAATCTCCCACAATGACCTAATGATGGACTGGTTCTGTAGAGCGAACTTGTACGACTTGCCATATGTCACTGTTTAGTATTTTAGCTCTAAAATTGATAGAAAATAAACTACAGTCCATGTACTTGCAATCAATTTTTACAGAACTCCAATCCGATGCGAAGAGGGAGAGTTATGAAAATTTTCCCATGATCACCTCTTTGAGACAAAATTTAGGAGCTTGAAAAAGAACTACCTTCCACAGATCATATCTCCGAAAATATTGTGAACCAAGTGTTGAAATTTTGTGACGGGTTTCCTTAGGATTTCAGCTTAGTGCCCTAAAAAATTCAGATTCTGAACCTTCGTAGAAAAAATGTTATAGTACAAATTCCATGATGACCTGTTTATATTAAATTGAGGATCCTGCAACAAGACCTAACTTCCAGAGATCATATCTCCGAAACTATTACGAACAAAGCTCTGAAATTTTGTGATGATGTTCCTCAGGATTTTGGCTTTGCACCCTAAAAATTTCATCTTCTGAAACTTTGTAGAAAATTTGTTATAGCGAAAATGGCACGATGACCTGTATGGAGCAGCGAAACCCTAGAATCCAAAGCTCTGATACCAAATGTTGTGAAGCCAGCTCCAAAAAATAGAAGAAAAGAGATATCAACGCCTTAGAAATAAGCCACTTTGAGGGGGAAACCTCCAATACATTACATGAATGAAAATTTCTTGGATGATACAAATTACAAAACCTCCTTTCTATATCTAGGAGTCCATGGGGCCACAATGTAATCCTAGCCAACCTAACAATAATAATTTAAGGGCACAATAATAAAAATATGGGGGTTACAGGGGTACAATAATAACAATAAGGGGGTTACACTAACAACAATAAGGGACTATACTAGTAATATAGGGACCTAACACAAAATCAGAAAAACTCTTTCAAAAGTAAAACTCAAAGATAAAAAGAAAACTAAGTTCAAGAAAGATCCCCAACAGAGTCGCCATTTTGTTACACGGATAAATACTTCTTGTGGACAAGAATGATCTCCATAGTATCCTAAGGATATCTAGAAACAAAATAACAAATTTAAACTACTTCCTCTAGATTATTTATGGTTTAGAATTATCTATTATGAAGGAAAAGGACCTACCTATGATCCAATGCTCATTGTAGTCTTCTTTCCTATCACTCCAAAGAAGTCACCTCCTAAGACCTACAATAAAAAACATGAAAGACAATCAAAAGCACCTGCAAAATATACTAATTCATAAATCGTAAATCTATCTTAATGATGAAGGAATTTAAGAAATAAGTCATTCAAGTAAATACATAAACAACTTAGTGATAAAATAGGATCCACTTGTATTATCTTTAAATAAAATAAGAAACCTTACAATCGCATTTTCCTTGATGCTGTATTCCTTCCGAGGTCCAGAACAAGAGTTTTCCTTTGGTTTGACAACCCCTTCCACTCTTTGAACCAGCCTAGATACGATTATGTAATCATTCTTGCATGGATAATGGCTAGCAAAAAGAGTATGTTTCTTGAGAAATTTCTCTTCTCTAATGTAATATGAAGTACAAAGAAAGTATTTTTTTACATATCAGTAGCTACCCTTCAGACTAAACCATGGCTTCAATTTATAGTAGAAGGGAAGTGCTTTCAGTTCCAAAAAGGAAGGGATAATTCCTCTTGTGAAGGGATTAAGCTCAAAATACCAAGGGATAGGCTCCTTTAATGAAGGGATAAAGGTTCGTGAATGGAGGGAGTGAAGCTTTGACTAGATAACACGTTCTAGAAGCTTCTAGTTGGGAGAATATTCGACTAGCTGGGCCTCTAGAACTTAATTTTTCTTCCATTTTACCTTTTACAGGGTTGTACAGTTTTAATACACAAAACATGGGGTAGGTACTGCAGTTTTTCTTTACAAAAGGTGTAGTAACACAGGTAATTGCTAGGAAAAGAGCGGAACTAGGGTTTTTATGATTTTTATGAGCTTTTCTCAAAATCCAAGACTTGATTTAGGAACTTTAGGGTTTTATACCTCTAAGAGAGCATTAGATAGGTAATGATGAACCCATATAGACAGTAAAATGAAATGGTGACAAAATAATGTGTAACACCTTCATGTCGGTATAATCCTAGGAAAAATATTCTTGATGGTATTGAAGGACTTTTAAGAGCTAATTTGTCTTAGATTCTAACACATTTGGGTTGATATTGAGTGTCTTCCCTAGTTCAATTTCGATTGGAATACTATCATGGGATGAAGTTAAGGGGATGTCTTCAATTTCATCTTCTATTTTGATGTTTTCCTGTGTTTCATAGCTCATAACAGACTCTAAAACTTTACGAGTTGAATTAGAAATAGACCTAGGATCATTAATAAAAGTGTTAATGGCATCATACTTAGTTTCTGTTTTGAATTGAAGGGCCCACCCAATGATGAGGATTGGTCTAACTTCCTCATTTTCAGGTTCATGCTCTTTTACTAGCAAAGGTTTCTATCTGGCTAATAGTTTTTTAGATAGGTTGCATTCCATAAGGGGGTAGAGAGTAAGGTTCTTTGTAACTGTCCCATTTGATATAATCATATGTCCAGATCGACACTCAATATAGGCATTTGTGGTTGCGAGCCAAGTTCTTCCCAATATTAATGGATGACCACCAACTGAGGATCGTGTTTGTAATACAAGGAGGTCTACGAGATAGTGCCAAAATTCCATCGAAATAGTCACATCTTCCAAATTTCATACCGGTTTAATTGTATACCTATCTGCTAATTCAAAAATAGTAGGGGTTGGCTTAGTTTTTTCAAGACCTAATGCATTCATTGTTTCGAAGGTAATGATATTGATGGCAACACCCAAATCTACTAGTACATTTGGGATTTCAACCCCAATAATTTGTAATGTTAGAATTGGGTTCCCTGTGTCCCCATATTTTACAAGCATGATCTTTCCTACCATGATTTTGGACAGTCTACCCATCACATGAATGGTTAACGGATCCCTTGGTTTCTTCCCAGGTTTCTTAGAGCTATAATCTTTGAGAGTTTTCGCATATATGGGTACATCCCTCATAGCTTGGAGTAGGGTATTTTGACAAAAATATTTTTCAATTCCCCCAGGCAGTCAAACTATGCTTGAGGGTTTTTTTTATTTAGGGTCAATATTTCAAGATATGGTGGAGTAATTGGACAACCCTGGTTAAGAACAAGTTTGGGAGGTGTTTGATTTACCATGTTTTGGTCTGGTTTATTTCCAGTTGTTCTCTGTTTTGTTTCTACAACTTCACTTTCAATCTATTCTATGATAATAGGTGAAGTTAGAGCATTTAGTACACGCCTATATTGTAAGTTTATCTCATTAAGTGATGCGGTAGAAATGCTATATGATGGAAGCTTAATAGTGTCTGTTTGTCAGACCCCTTTATTATTAAGATTCGAATTGGGATGGATAGGAAACCGAGGTCGAAGGGATGGGTTGCCCATAGGTACATCAGAGGGAAACTGAAGTTTCTGTTGAGATATAGATTGGGGAAATTGCCCAGTAGGAGAGGTTCCACACCATTTTTTATTCCATGAAGGATTTGTAGTGGTCTCGGGAGCCCATTATTTCCAGGAGGGGTATTGATACTGAGACCACATTGGTGAAAAAAGGTACAGACTATGGACGCATATTAAAATTATTAAAATATTGAGATGGGTCCTGAGGCATACTTGGATTCATAGCTGCTGGTCGAGGTTGCCATGGCTTTTTCTTTCCCATAAATTACAGTTGATCTACCACATTTTCTTCACTTGCCCCTTGAAAATTTTCCTTTAGTCCTGACAAGGAAGGGCACGAGCTGGTCACATGGGTCTATTGGAAAATTGTGCAGGCTTCCACTGTGTTTAATGGGCATTCTTTCAATGAATTCTTCTTTCTACACTTTGGGAAGAAAATAGCCATAATCTTCTCCAAATCTATTTGTTTTTGTTTCACTTGTAGAGTGTCCATATGGGCGGATAATGTGCTTAGGATATCAGTCCTTAAGTTATCTAGTAGTTTTCCAATTTCTACATTTGTAACCCCTTGACCAGAAATATTTAATGACTAAATTCCTTGTCCACTCCTTGCATCCCCGCATGAACATTGCATGCAGAACTCACATATTGTGTCGAAGTATTCTTTCGAACCATCCCCCTTTCCTACTATGTTCAGAATTTGCAAAAATATCTTTTAGAAGGACGATCTTCAAGATATCTTTATCCAGGTCACTATGGCCTGATCTCTGCAATACATATTTGAATCATTCCACACAATCTTCCATGTCCTTGTCCTCTTTCCACACAAACTTAAAAATTTCCTCTTTGATGTCACAGGATTTATAGTAGTCTTGGTATTTCTCCAAAAATACTTCCTTCATCGCATCCAATGAGGAAATAGTATTTCCTCCTAAACCCATGAACCATCACAGGGTTGTCCCTTTTAAGGTAGCAGGAAATATTTTTAGCTTCTGAGCATCGGTGATATAATCATACCCTTGACAGAAAATGTTAAATTCGAATAGGAATGTATCAAGGTATTCAGAATATAGCCCATGAAAATTAGGCAGAGTCATTAAAGGAATGGTCTTCGTTGGTGCATCACCTATAATGTTTCCAATTTGAAAATCAATAGAATAACTTGTAGGTGCCATGAATATCCTCCAATGCTCACCAGGGATTTCAACTGGTTCTGTAACTGGCACTTGGGGTGATCCGACTGTACGGGGTTTCACAACACTCCCTTGGTCTCGTGGTGAATCGAAATCCTTCAACGACTCTTCTTCCTAATTGGAATTTCTCAATTCAAATATAGGAGGTTTCACAACACTCCCTTGGTATTGGGGTGACACAAACCTCTTCGAGGGTTCTTCCTCCTAGTTGGAATTGCTTAGTTCTTCTAACCCTCTGCTTTCTATTTCTTCCCCTTATACTGGTAGAAGGGGTATCTCCTCCACTGGTATTTTATTTATTACTCCTTCCACTGTCGAAATAATTTCCTCTGGTACCATGGATGGCACTGGCTGCTCAACCGACTGCCTTTCAGACTTTTTCTGAACCCTTACCCTGACAGTAGCACAAGAAGATGCCTCGGATTCATCCTTTGCGATGATCTCCTGTATATATGTCTTCCTTCCTAGATCCCTTCTTTTATTTGGGGGTCTTCCTTCAACCCTCTTATTCAGATATTTTTTCATACAATTTGATGCAGAGAATTCATTAAAATAACATCAGCACTCAAGACCCAGAACATGACAGATAGTTTTCCTCCCCAGGATGAGAGATTAGGTTCAAAAATAAAATCGAATAAAGAAAAAGAAAATCAAGGTTCAGGACCTGAATTAGGGTGATCAAATAACCTCACCAAGACAAGAAGTTAGCCCTTTATAAAATAATCACAAAGAAGAAAAGCATAATACTATGCTTAGGGCTTGGAGCAGCATAACAAATTTTGTCCCCAAGATGAGAGATTGGTTCTAAAAGAAAAAAAACAATAAAAAGAAAGAAAACATAACACTATGCTCAAAAATTTGTATCAGGGTAACAAATTCCTTCCCCAAGACGAGAGATCAGTTATTAAAAAAAAAAAAAAAAACAAGAAAAGAGAACGTTATGCTCAGGACTTTGGAGCAGGGAAATAAAATCCCTCCCCAAGACGAGAGATCGACCCTTAGATCAATTGCAGATCATGTTTTTTCACATGGTTATTTTTCCCCAGCAACGATGCCAAAATGTTGGTTTCGGGATATGAACAATATTCAAACCCTTTTTCCACATAAATTATCAATCTGGGTGTGTGTTATTTCAAGACTAACGTGCATAGTATATGCAATAGGAATAACATAACCTGTTATTGAATCATGGGCTTAATCAGTGAAAGAAGGAAAAGTAATGTAGCAACAATTAAAGATGGATAGCAGAATTATGAAATTATTCGCATCAATTTCATAATCATAACGGAATAGCAGTTACAATGATAAACCAAAATATGAAATCAACAAAAAGGAAAATAACACAACGCCTGATCAAAAGAGTGAGCCCAACTCTTTGATCAGGGTTGTGGCAAACTCACGGCTCACAAATAGAACAACAAAACATTATATTCAATTGATTAAAGGCACTTTTGTTACAATATTCGTTCTTTTTGCTTAACCCCGACTCACATCTCAGAGGATCGTTTTATATAAATGTTTAGGGAATCGTAACTTCCCTCTAACAACTAAATGTCTACAATTATACATCTGTTACAACAGCAACCTAGTTGCAAAAAGGAAACCACGAAAAGCCTGAAAATAGAGTTGGGTAAGTCGGAATCTATTGTGTTGTTGAAGTACGCTGAGATGGTGCTGAGAGTTCGGAGTTGCTTCACAGCTTGTGAGCGTAATTCCTTTTACTTTGAAAAATCTGTGGAGATAATGGAGTTAATACTTTCAAAAGTAAAACCTCCTTGACTATTACTTCATTAATTAAATATTCCATATAAGAAAATGGGAAGGGGTATACCTTATGTGTTTTAGAAAATTTAATGATAGAAAGGGATAGAAAGGTGGGAAAAAATGGGAGAGAAAAGTGTACAGATTTGGTACCCAGCAGAAGCTAAGATGTATGGTTTGAAGAAAGGTGTGGAAGCTAAGATGGATGGTTTGAATAATGTAATGGAAGCTAATATGGATGGCGTGGAAGCTATGATGGATGGTATAGAAGGAAACATGGAATATTTGAAGAAATACATCGAAGGTTTGAATGAAGGTTTGGCAAATTTGTTACAAAAAAATATTCCTAATGGCGTAAAGGTAGCAGAGGAAACTCATATGAGAAAAAAATAAATTTTAATCATGATTTCGTAGATTCTAATGTTGGATTCAAGACCTACCATATTCCAAACATAGTTATGAGGAAGTTTGATGGCAAGGATCCGATAAATTGGATACTACAAATGGAGCAATAATTTGAGCTCTATAATACGCAAAACACACAAAAGGTACACATTGAAACTTTATATTTAGAAGAAAATTAGTTTGTATGGTATTGATGTATTTTTTCTTGTAAAAAATTGGTCACGTGGTCAATTTTTATGAAGTAAATGATAGCACATTGTGAGGATACAAAGAGCAACACCTTCTTTAGCCAATTGATAAATCTCAAACAAAAGGGTTCAATGATGGAGCACATTGAGGACTTCCAAAAATTGAATATAACGGTAAATAATATTCCTGAGGAACATAGGATTGATGTCTTCATAGGGACTCTAAAGGTTAACATCCAACATTAGGTTCACCATTGGGAACCTGATACATTCAAGAAGGCATTCAGGTTGGCAAGAAAAAATGAAATCAAAATAATGGAGACAAAGAAGCCTACCACTCACAACTATAAAGATAGAAGTGTTGCTACTTCGAGACTTCCAAAACATACAAGGTTGAAACCCCAATAATTGGAATAAAAAGGAGAAAAGGGGCTTTGTTATAGTTTTGATAGCAAATACACTAGTGCTGAGAAGAAATTATTTTACATATATTGTGAAGAGGAAGAAGAAAAGGAACAAGCAACTACAAAAGAAGAGGATATACACCAAGAACCCACCCTATAGGAAGATGAAATGAATCTTACCATATTCTGTAATGCATTGGTAGGAATTAACACTCTTCAAATTCTCAAGATAGAAGGACATATCAAGAATAACAATGCAGTAGTGATTATTTATTTGGGTAGTACCCATAGTTTTATTCATTCTGAGGTAGCCAAAGAATTGAATTGCTTCCTATACCCAACACCATAGTGTCAAATGATGGTAAAAAATGGAGGAACTATAAATTTCTCTGGAAATTCCATAATATCATGCTAACCATGGGGCAATATATATTGAATAGTCTAATTATTTCTATTCCAATGGGTGGTGTTGATGTTGTACTAAGAGTACAATGGTTACAATCTTTGGGGACGGTAGATTTTAATTTTCAAGAAAGTTTCTTGATTTTTTTTTTTTCTGAAAGGAAAGGAAGTTTAAATACAAGGTATCAGAGGGAAGTAGACAAAGACAATAAGCTCTAATGTCATGAAAAATCTTATGAAGAAAGAACAATGAGATTTCATTGCACAATTATGCTCACTAGAAGTTCCAACATCAAAATCATCTATTTCTCCAGATCTCCAAAAATTCTTGAACAATCATTTGAAGGTGTTTGAAACTCCCAAAGGACTCCCACCTATTCCTAATCATGATCATGCTATTCATTTGATTCCAGGAAGTGTTCCTCCAACATTAGGCCTTACATATATGCTTATGTCTAAAAGAGATAAATTGAACATATGATTGTCGAAATGCTAGAGGTTGGTATAATTCAACCTATTCAAATTTCTCTCTCTACTCTAGTAGTATTGGTGCACAAGAAAGATGGATCATGGAATACATGTCCGGATTATAGGGAGCTGTTTCAGGGAAAATCGCCCTAGAGGTTTGTTGGGTTAAAACCTCCACAGAGCAGGGCATGCTACTCAAGAAGGACTCACACAACCATACATGTTCATGAAAAACTAAATAGAGCAGATCGAGGAACTTACCCGTAGGTCCTACGGTTGAAGCAGATCCCGCGAGGTCCAAACCCCCAGCAACCCTTCTTCCTTCTTAACCTGAAAGACAAGAAGAAACAAGCACGAAGAACTGGTTGTACAGCATATATCTACTCTAAATGTTAGTGAAATCCATGTGCAACATTAGATAAACCATAATAAATGCTTAAATAACAATATTCTCACATATGCAAGCGGACACTAACACGTATATTTTGGGAACAAGATGGTTCTTCTGTATTATAAATAGCATGTACAGAAATAACGAGTGGAGAGATCACCTGAATCCTTCGACGATCTTCGAGCAAACCGTCGTCCGGATCCGTCCCACCCTTGCCTCGCTAAGATTCCTTCCGAACTGGTGCATACAAGATGACAGATAGAGAGATGAGCATCTCCAGGAAACAAGGGTTTCCTGTAATGAACTGGGAAGTGCAGGAGGCATGGGAATTCAGACTTGGATAGACGATTCCAACAGAGTATAATATCAATAATTTCTCTCTCCCTTAGGCCATGCACATGAGGGGCTTTTATACTCCCTCAAATTAGTTTCATCAGTTGGAAACAGTTGGCCACGTGATGGGGTGGTTGAACTACCAGAGTAACCATCAAACCAGCCCAAAAATAGGGAATTTTAATATATTTTTTAATGATTTTAATGGCATACGCGGAAAAGTACATGTGGACTCGCATATACACGTGGAAAAGTCTGGGCATAACCGCATATGGGGATTTTTACACTGTTTTTTAGTGAATATTGTCCAAGTCTGTAGGAATGGGTGCCCAAATCCATAAAAGCAATCATGAATCATATGAAAGTGAGAAATGATGCTATAACAGGAGCTAAATAAGCTCACTGTTAGTATGAATCTTAATCACAAGCATACGAAAAAAGATCGCTTTAGCCATGCATAACAAGCAGCCCTAATAGCAAATATGGGTGCCAATATATTTAGATCCACAATTAGTTGACCAGATAAATGCTGAAAAAATATAAATCTATGCATTAAAAGACATTAAGCAGTAAATAAAAGCAAGAGTTTCTCCATGCATCCAATAGACAAGACAAGATTGTTTTAAGGAATTTTTTGTATTGATGACACCTGGGAGGAGAATATAGAAATATGTTACCAATCCTTCTCAATGGGATGGGTTCTTGTAAGTCCTCAGCACTTTAGATCTAAAATACCTCTCTCTTAATGGTGTAGAAAACCCAGACAAAAATGGAACTCAAAGGGAGCTCATAAGAAAAATGGTAGTAAAATTGGCAATGATGGTGGATCAAAGTCAGACCAAAAGTATAGATCTAGAGTGATCTCTTGGCAACAAAAGGTAGTGAGTGAATGGAAAAACCCTTCTATTTATAACAAAATATTGAGTCTAGATATTGGTGCATAATTAAAATATTATTAACCAAATCAAGATCCAAATTTTATGAAATATTTTATTATATTTGTTGGAGGAAAAAATAATTTGACTTGGGTCAAATCCCTTTATTTGTAAATAATAAATAAACAAATGATTTATTTATTATTTTAAGGATGTGGTTGAGTAATAATCAAATAAATAATGATTTATGTAATTATTTATAAATGATTTAGTCAAATTTAACAAGGAATATTATTTAAATAAGGTTTAAATAGTTATTCCTAGACAATAATAAGATAAATAATGATTTATCTAATTAATTTTCCTATTTTGCATTAAATATGACCAAGAATATTAATTAAATTATTGTTTAACTAATTATTCCTTGAGGAAAATAAAAAAAAATGCGGATTTATTAAATATTTCCTCGTGGGGTTTTTTATTTAGACCATAAACAACTTAACAAATGTGGTTTACTAAGGTATTTTTCATAGTGAAAGAAATTTTACTTAGGGTAAAATTGGTCTTAAATGGTGTACTTAGGTCCATCTAATAGGAACAGGTTAGATACCAAAAAATGGTGTAAAAAATTTCCCCCAAGCGTGGAAGTGTTAGGCGCTAATCATATGATTGAAGTATGTTGTAAGAACTCAATCACTAGCAACCAAAGAAGAAGTTAGAGAGAGAGAAATATAAGGTAGACCAAAGCGCTAGACGACTAGATCGTGAGGAGGTGGGACTTATAGGTGCGACAAGTATCTTTTATGAGTGAGTACCTATACTATAGGTGGTAGGAGAGGCATACCTATGCCCTCCGAGACAAAGTAAAAAGAATATTGCATCCAGTAAACAAGGGACTGAACTATATAGTACATGTTGGCATAAACATGAGCTAGATGAAAACATGATACTAAATCCCACATACATATTGTGCCTGGGATAACAGCTAGGAATTATACAATAATATCTGAGTACATGAGATATAAATACAACCAAATTGCCCCTGTAAACAGTAAATAACTCTAAAAAACTGACTGATACATGAAAACTAAAAGGCGCTGCAAGTGGCTAAGGCTAACATAATCAAATCTATGGAGATGCATCAAAGGATGTAATGAAGAGGTCATCTGGGCATGTGGGGGACTACCTGAAGGGCCACACACTTGAGAATCACCAGTATCATCTACTGCATTATTGAACCATCAAGTATACGGATCTCGATCATGCTATAAGGAGTTGGAGCTGAGAAAAAATCAAGTCAAAGGGCAATAAGGAGTCCTTTTTCCTGATTTGAGGCATCGAAAAATAGTGGAATCTAGAACCAAGGTACACTGCCCTCTAGACTTGTCTTCTGGAATGAATGATCTGATGTCGACAGAAGGAGGTCCACCATAGGTGAGGCAATAAGGGATCCTCAACTAAGGCATGAGAGAAAATAGTAGAACAACTAACAGACTGACATGAGGGAGGATGATGAAATGAGGGGTATTGAATAGTGGATGGATGACTTCCCTTGTTAGAGGATAAAGGGCATATATGACCTGGCAGTAACTGACACAATATCAAAGGGGATAGGGGACAGTAGGACTGAATGCCATAATGTGAAACACGAGATAGGGACCAATAAATGAAGGATGAAGGACTATAGCATGATACAAAGGGACTTGGGATAGACTCAATGAATGTGATGATGAATCAACTCGGATGCCCTTAACAAGGGTGATATTATTATGTTGCCACATATAAAAGGTCTAATGGGGACCATAAAGGCATGAGTACAAGATGGTTACTCATGATGAAAATCGACACGAGCAAGGACAAGTATGGAGGCGAAGTGGTGGCCCAAGTACAAGTGTTGCAAGTAAGAAATTTTATTTTGAGGAGTGGTGAAGTGATGATTCTTGACAAAATGTGTCATGGTGAAGTATTAAATCACAAAAAACTAATAGATACCCATTTTAGGGCTTGGTGAGAGCTCTCCAACGGTATGGACAGTTTTTCAAACTGAGCTACGATTTGGCCGCAGTGGGCAAAATAAAAATCTGGGGTTTCTCTTTTAATAAGGCATTTTCCTTCCAAATTCACTCATTTGCAAGTGTAGCTGTGGTGAATGTAGAGAGGAGAGAAGGCCCTAAATCATGTGGCAATCGTAGCGGACAAACTGATCGTTGGAATCGAGATCCGTCAGTTGTAGGTAAGAGGCCTAACCCTACTCTTTCATTTAAGGGGATTAAAATTTCAATTTAGACACCTAGAGCTCATAAACAAGCCAGGTTGCACATTTTGGGGTCTGTTCTACGACTTGAATAGCAGGTACTAGGAAAAGAACTGCGACCTATCCTAGGAAATGACCTGAAAAGTGCGACCTGTAAGAGAAAGGGGGTTTCAGTGTTGTTTTTGGCTTAGAGCTGGGAATTTTATGGTTGAGGGGCATAGGTGCCCCCAATCATGTTATGGTCATGCCAAAATGTATTTATTAAGGGGGAATCTAAACACATTTTTATGATGTGGTGCTCCATTTGTTTTATCAATGGTTAGGTAGTTCGAGAAAGGGAATGGAGGATTACCAATATCTTTTGGTACTGCATATATGAATAAAATGGACTTAATTTTTTGGGTTGGCATACATGGTGTCACTATCCTTAAAATGGGATTTGGAGATAATGAACTAGTGCTTTCCTAGAAAACCCACAGGTTGGTCAACAACAATGTCTAGGGGACTTGGTTGCTAATGTAAGATGGAGGAATTATGAGGAGGATCATCCCTAGAGTGATCTAAAGTGACATGGGACTCTAGAGGTTCTTCTAAATGGAGAAGAATAATAGTACTAGAGTCGACATGACAAGATGCACTAGGAGAGTTGTGGAGAATGACTTCTCCTGGAAACTCCAATATTGGTGCCCCCTTACACAAACATTGGGTGTCAATGTAATGGCCATAAGCTGTATGTGGTTCAAATGCATGGGTTGGATGTAAGGGGGGATAGATAAATTCAGAGGTGGTGACTGCTTCCATAATGTTGTCATCAAAATATAAGATGGGGTGACTAGTGGAAGAAAGACCACGTGGTGCAGCGAAGCTACCACACTCATCATCATGAAAAGAAAGGTTCACATGCACATCATCATAGAGGGTGACAGGAGAAAAGTAGATGAAGGATTCACCAATGTTGAGCCCAATGTGATCACTGAAGGGAGGTCAGGAAAAATAGAAGGGGAAGGCCCAGGGGGGTCTTCCATTGAGGATCTCATAGATGATGATAGGTAGTATACAGTGGCTGAAGACTCTATCATTTTGACATCTGGAGGGGAAATGTATATAGGAGTGGATGTGTCCTCTGGTTCTACTGAAGAAAAACACAAAAATAAGGAAGTGGTGGACTTGTTGCGCTTTTCCTGGAATTAGCGAATTGCTACAAGGGAGGTGCAGAAGTCCTCGAGGTGGAGAAAAAGGTGGGTATAATGGCCATGGAGATCACACAAAGAACATTGGTGGTTGGTGTGAATAGTCTTGGGGTTCTTGGATGAATTCAAGGAAGGAACAAAGGTTTCCAAGACCATCGACTCAGGGAACGTGACATTAACCATGGGCTTGAGATGAGGTAATTCAGGACAATTATGGGTGTCATGACCGAAAACATCACACAAAGCACACAAAGTTGTATGCTTTGGAGGCTGAGGAGGAGCATGGTTTGTTGGGGCATCCTTGTCTTTAGGTGCCTTCTTGCAAGCTTTTCCCCCCTCACCTGAAGCTTTCGCAACATGAGTAGGTTCCTGTTGAGGTGGCTAAGGCACAGTAGCAGTGGGAGGAGTCATGGGGACTGGTTAAGTCGGGGTTAAAGCAAGATAAGCTTTGGGTTGACAAAGTGGGGTAGCGGTTGGGGGATCGATGTACCAAATGGGAATACCTAGGGTTAGGTTAGGAATGGATAGGGTAGCCATGAAAGGTACTTAGAACACTCCAGGAGGGGGAGCTAGTAACAGTATCTAACCGGAGGGGTAATGGCCAAGCAGGATGGATCTAAGACAGTTAAGGCCTGGAGGAACCATTCCAGGAGGGTAGAGAGGCTCATGGATACCAGCTGCAGGTGAAGGGCCAGGAGGAGGAGGTCTAGAAGACTAAATCAAAGGGCTAGGAGTAGGTTGTAGAGGGCGGGGTTGCTGACTAAATGAGGTGGGCCACTTGAGGGAAGCCCGAGATGATTGCATCATGTAAACATTCGATGAGCTGGGATCGGAGACAGAAGGAGGTAGATTAGGGAATTTACCTAGCAAAGAGGAGTATTTGTAGACTCTGGCTGAAACACTGGTCAAGGGATTGATGGTTTGCTTATTGGCCACTGAAGATATGATGGACTCAGGGGAGGTTTGAGACTTTGGTTTGTAAAATGTTAACTGGTCAATGGTGACTATCCCATTATGGGGGAATGACATCTTGTGGTGAACCGTAGATGGTACAATAGACATCACATAGATGTAGCTATGACCCAATAGAATTTTTTAATCTTAGGGGGTGTCAATGACTTCTACTTCAACGCAAACAGTCTTTCCCGTCAGAGTAATAGGACAATTGCGAAACAGTCCATTGGCCTGGGAAGCGTGGCCATCCCATGCTTGAAGAGTGATCATGGAAGGGGCTAGCTCAGGTGATCTGAGTTTCTTCCAAACTGAAGTGGACATCACATAGGTGGATGCCCCCTCATCAATGATACAATGGGAAATGATGGCATTCCAGATCTTGACTGGGATTTCAAACACAATGGAAGCAAGAAGAGAAGGATGTTCTGACTGGTCAACATTGAAGACAATCAATCGATCATATAAAGGATCTACAGTGCCCATGGTAGATAATAGAGCTTTTCATTGTGAAGGGCATGACTTGAGGAGTTCCAGCATTGAGATGGCAGTAGGAGATTGTGCCAAATCATCTATTATACTATTTGAATGGGTAGCTTTCCCAGAAGCAGTGTTTCGGCGTAATGGTCCCTTAGGGATCTTGGTATGAACCTCCGCCTTAGGCTGAAGGATCTGGAAAGGACCATTAGGTGTCGAAAGAGGCTCTGTAGAACCTGAAGAAGGGGGCTCGGGGACAAACATAGTAGGAGGATTTTTGTACTGACGGGACCGAGTCTGAAGGTTGAGGTCTATAATTATAGGTTCGTCATAATTCATCATGAGAATCTGGTAATCAGAGGTACCAGATGGAGGAGGTTGAGTGGCTGCTTGACCTTTAGGTGGTTAAGTAGCCACGAATCTTTGTTGAGGGAAAGGATTAGTAAACACAATCGGCTGACTAGGCGCAGCATGGGAAGGGATGTAAGGGGAGGCTTGTTGTCCTTGTGATTTTGCTTGAGTCCCCCACATATTCTGCATACAACAAAATCGTGAGTGTAATGACCATAAACACCACAACAAGAACAAGGCTTATTCGTGCGAACAAGCCTGCACTACTTGGGATGAGTGCCCTATTGTTGGTTAGTAGTGTTAGGTGCATTATTTTGAGGATTACGTCCAACATTACTAGGGGAAGATTGATTTTGAGTGCCTTTCCTCTACTTTTTTGAAGTATGAGGATTATTTGCACCCTACTGTGCCTAGACCTGCCCCTGAGGGGGAAGTGGTGTCTCTTGTGAGGGTTGAGAAGGAAAGGGAGGTGGAGGTGCTAATGCTTGAGGAGCTGGAGCTCCAGGCCGTGGATATAGATAATAATAAGGTTGAGTAACATTGTGGTAAATAGGTTGGGAAAAAGGAGGAGACATGCCGTATCCTGGATACATGCTACCGGGAGGGGGAAAAGTGCTGGAGGTGCTGGCCCCTCCCTTAGGGAAACCATAGCCCATGTGAGGCTGAGCGTATGGATGAGAAAGAGCTCCAACGATACCATCAGTAGCATGATATTCCCCCAGTGCATTGGAACCACCGGGTCTAGGAAGATCAGGTAGAATAGTATAAACATAACCTGCTGAGCGTAGATGTTTCAGGGAAAATCACCCTAAAGGTTTGTTGGGTTTAAACCTCCACAGAGCAGGGCATGCTACTTAAGAAGGACTCACACAACCATACATGTTCATGAAAAACTAAATAGAGTAGATCGAGGAAGTTACCCGTAGGTCCTACGGTTGAAGCAGATCTCGTGGGGTCCAAACCCCCATCAACCCTTCTTCCTTCTTAACCTGAAAGACAAGAAGATACAAGCATGAGGAATTGGTTGTACAGCATATATCTACTCAAAATGTTAGTGAAATCCACGTGAAACATTAGATAAACCATAATAAATGCTTAAATAACAATATTCTCACATATGCAAGCGGACACTAACACGTATAATTCGGGAACAAGATGGTTCTTTTGTATTATAAATAGCATGTATAGAAATAACGAGTGGAGAGATCACCTGAATCCTTCCATGATCTTCGAGCAGACCATCGTCCGGATCCGTCCCACCTTTGCCTCGCTAAGATTCCTTCTGAACTGGTGCATACGAGATGACATATAAAGAGATAAGCATCTCCAGGAAACAAGGGTTTCCTGTAATGAACTGGGAAGTGCAGGAGGCACAGGAATTCAGACTTGGATAGGGAATACCAACAGAGTATAATATCAATAATTTCTCTCTCTCCCTTAGGCCATGCACATGAGGGGCTTTTATACTCCCTCAAATTAGTTTCAACAGTTGGAAACAGTTGGCCACGTGCTGGGGTGGTTGAACTACCAGAGTAACCATCAACCCCAACTTAGAAATAGGGATTTTTTATATATTTTTTAATGATTTTAATGGCATACACGGAAAAGTTCATGTGGACTCACGTATACACGTGGAAAAGTCTAGGCATATCTGCGTATGGGGAATTTAACACTGTTTTTTAGTGAATTTTTTCCAAGTCTGTAGGAATGGGTGCCCAAAGCCATAAAAGCAATCATGAATCATATGAAGGTGAGAAATGATGCTATAACAGATGCCCCCTAATATATGAGGTCAGAATGGGTACATGATGGCCGAAATGTATTATGCACATAGAAAGAACTTCGCAAGGACAAGAGAGGACTTCACCAGATTTCAGCCTGCCAAAAACCAATGAAAGAAAACAAAGAGTCAACTCATGTTGAGGCGGGCATACCCATGCTCGGTCAAAAATACATCATATAAAAAGTACTGAATAGATCCAACATGTATACAAGTATAGCTGAACTGAAAGCACACAATGAATCATCTGAGCATGGCCCACAAGTATAAGTCTGAATCAATGTCCAAGTATCACACATAGAAAGCTTCCCTTCAAGGATGTCGCAACTAGATGTCTCATCAAATAAGTAAATCGGGATTGCCACCAAATCATAAGGGTGGGAAAATAAGATTATCACGCAACCTCGGGAGCGGCAGGATATAGATGCCGTTGTATTTCATGCAAATATATAAGGTGACGATATCACCTGCAATCGAATTTTCTGCAGGTAAGCAACCGAGAAATGCTGATGTAACCCGAGGTCTTCACTGATCACTATGGCACAATTCTACACAATGGGAATAAATGAGCTAAATTCGACCATGTGAGAAATTGTTGGATTACCGGTCAATGATGTATACCATTAACCAACACAAGACAACCCACCAATAATGAAAATGAGCGTCAAGGTGCCCCAGTACAATTTGACAAGTGCGAATGAATGAGTTGAAGTCAAACACTTGAAAGAATCTACCAATCAGGAGGCAATAATGAATCCCCACTGTCGATAGCGAAGAGTCCACCACTGATGACTGCAAACCCTAAGGTACTGACAAAAATAATCTAGACCTTATTCCCAGAGTAATGAGTCGGAGTCGATGGGAAAATATCTGCTAGAAGGAAGGCATTAAGGCATCCCACATCAGTCCAGCGCAAGTGTAACCTGCAGGCCAAGATTTGGAAGCAATCAGATGAAGCAGAGTGATGGAACCAAAACTGAAGTACATTTCCAACATGCACAAGATGAAGCTAGTGCACTGAAGAAACCCTCTGAACCAACCAATAATGAAAGCTGACACAGAGGCGAGAAATCCACTAATAGGGTCAAATGGAAATCAAGGTACTGCACGAATCCCAAGTGTGATAATGTGTGCTGACGTCGAACACAGGGGAAACCACTCAGTCAAAGACCCATAATGATGATCAAATGCTGAGCACAAGGTCACCTATCAATGATGGAAATAGGGCCAGGGTGCGGCTCTAGGTTTGCTCTCAGAGCAATGTGTCGTAGTCGATAAGAGACAAACCCGCCAACAAGAAGTCAATGGGGACCTTCTCAAACCAGCACGAGCAGAATACCAAAACATCTGATGTGATAGAACAAGATACTGACAAGACCGGGAAGGCCGACTGAATAATGAGTCAAGAGACACCGCAGAATGGCCGACTCTGGTTAGACTTTCCTTGAACAAAAGCACGACTCATGATGACCATGGCAGTAAAAAGTGACACTGTATAAGTCTGTTATGCAGGAGGCAGAACAAACTCTCCATATGATTGGAAGAGATAACCAACCAGGGGAGAACTGACAAGTGAAACATGGTAAAGGCTGAACCTAGGTCAAAACTAAAACCATCCCAAATGAAGGAGATATATATAAGTATATGTGCTTTGTTCAAGGGTGACAAACTGACTCTGTACTGCCATCAAAACAATGAAGATACATCTCGTTCCCGCTCTTTTTGTTATATTTGATTTTTTTGTCTTTTTCATATAATAAGCCTGAAAAAGAATAAAATAATGCTATGGTACAATGGATAGAACGAGTATCAAAAAATCAGATGCACTAGTTCCTGGGATTGGAACAATCCTATGCTCAATGCAAGGAGGCGGAAACTGGTAAGCGATACTCAAAGGAATGTTCCATCCATGGGTAAAAGGGTGTCAAGTCGCGATAGCTAAGTGCATGCAATGGTTAACTTGTACAAATAGTGAAGGTCAAAAGTTGGCTTAAACACTGAGTCCAAATGAAGCCGGCTAAAGGCCAGGATAAACAAGTAGCCAATATGCAATGCAGTAATACAACTTAACGACACTAGGGAGCCTCTAGGGTAATAACCAGAAAAATAATAGCGAGGAAGGAGAATAATGAAGCTTCAACACATAAGTCATGGCGGGACTAAAGAGGACTCTCGAGCCTACATAAAACGCAGCATGGGCAACAAGTGATAGCGAGGAACTAACTAGGAAGCCCATGGAAAGGAAGGCTCTACCATCAAGTCATGATTAAATAATCGGCAAGTGAAATAGGTTTAATAGTCATGACCTGATGGGATCGACCCTATGGCAAGCAATAAATATGAAGGCTAGTATGCAAGATGCAGCGGAAAGTGATTTCCCTAACCTATATGCTAGTGAAGATCATATACCTGCCGTGACGAGTCAGTAATCATGGATCAAAAATGGGAAAAATCTCAAATTCATCAAAATGTACCTGAAAACATTCCAAATTGGGCACTTCCAAGCATCCGGGTTATGCAGCTTAAGATAGATTGAAAAAATAAGCATAACAATTTTTTGCGAAAATTTTCAACTTTTTAGGCATAAATAGACAAATTACCTCATATTTGGTTCATTCTTACATTGCTGATTTGGAAAAAAGTGCTCTGGAGCAAAAAACTTCTTTCATCAAATCAGGAGCAACCGACTGTCGAATCACACTGAATTTTTCAGGTAAGCTCCTCAATCATCCTTGCAAATCATTTTGTCCGTTTATAAATTAAAATTTAGTGATTTTCACCACAGAAACCCTTTCTAAAAAACACGGGTTTGCGCATATGCGGGTTGGTAACAGGAAAGTCGCGTATACACGCGACTGTGCATAGAGAAAGTCACGTATGCGCAAGCCCAAATGAAAAATGCATGGCTAATGAAGGATTTATTGAATTTTGATAGGATGACAATCTCATGGAGAGAGCGTGAACACAGTGCAATTGATCAAGAGGTCATGCAAGATCAAGCATCGCAAAATATTCTTCAGAATTGCGGATTGTTCAAATTTTTCAAAATGCCAAATATGAAAAGCAATGTCCGGTTGCTAGAAATGCTCATCAATTATTGGGAACCGGAAGAGGGCTGCTTTATGATAGATTATATGCCAGTATGCATTGAAGTGGAATACATATATTTTATCACTGGACTCTCCGGAAGGGGGGAACTAGTAGACTTGCACGGGAAGCCCCTGGGAGGGCTAACCGTGGAAGATTATGTCCACGTGTACTGTGTAGAGGGTTCCAAGAAAGTGGGAACTCAGATTGCAATTAAAGATTTAAGGGATTTGCACATGAAAATCCTCCTTTTCACCATCGGAAGAGTGGCATGATCTACCTCCCTACATCAGGCGTCCAGGACACAAATGAGCATAACAGTGGAATGCTTGACTCATGTGTATGATTAATGCACAGCCCTATTACTGAACATGAAGCAACAATTGACCTTAATCCGCCAAGCAAAGACAAAACACTTTGGATACGGTACAATTTTGATGACATTATTCTTCGAGAAGATACCAGCATTGAGACCCAGAGTTATCTCTACCATCAGCAGCCCGAGAGACCCAAGAATCGCCCGTTGGGCAGACATGATGAAGAGATTAGGGGGAAGTGAAGTTCCCCGGACCACTTGGGATGTTGAGTTCTTCCTTTGGTGGGGAGAAAAAATCATCGTTGTGGACGACTATCCCTATGCCGGGATGGACTTTCGTGGAGATCCAGATCTTGTTCTTCCACCAGGCACAACATGGGGCACAGTCGGTAAGTTTGCAAATTTTTTTTACTTATATCATTTTTTTTGGATTTTTTCAAATATGTATGAAAAAATGAAAAACAAACATGTTTTTGATTGGATTCATAATGACTGACAATGTAAACATGATCATGATATAGATATTGGACCAGTTCGACCTGAGGGTTTCCCGCGCCACAAGCATCGCAGGGGCAAAGCAGATACAGTGGATTTAGACAGGACCCTCCAGGCTGTACAGAGGAACTTGGAGGGGTTAACCCGCCAAATACCTATGGCTGTCGCGGAAGATCTGCCGGAAGCCATCCAGAGACGGGTGGTAGGAGTGCCCCGAGACTGGGTACGGTTATTCCACCGAGTTGCCACCGCGATCACGTTCTATAGGAACACGACTTCTGGGCAGGGACCTCAGGAGTAGATAGATGTTATGTATTAGATGGCTGTATATTCTTTTTTGAGACTGAACATGATCGGGCATAAGCCCAAATTTTGTATGACCTTATGGATCCAAATTTTGTAAAGTTTTGGAACACTCTGATGATATATATACAACGATATTTGATGTGATGTGATAAATGTATCAAAATGTATGATGTTTTTGATGATTAAATTTTATTGTATGGAATGATTGATATGCCAATCCAGTGCCTGATTAGCTAATGAGTCTGCTAACCAATTGTCAGCTCGAGGAATATGAATGAAAGTTAAAAATTTAAATGATCTTTGTAACAAACGTACCCTCAAGAACAACCGTAATAAAAATGGGTCTCGAACCTGATAAGTATTGTTCAACTGCGACACCACCAGCTGAGAGTCCAAGAAAACTACCAACGAATCAACACCCAAAGATATTGCCTCCGAGAGTAGATAAACAACTGCAGTGTATTATGCTATATTATTGGAAGCAGGACCAATGCAGACCCCTCTTGATACTAACAGCTGACCGGAAGGATAATGAAGCACCCAAGCCGCGGAAGCTAAGTTCCGGGTGTGTCTACTAGCACCATCAGTGAAACCAAAATGACTCATGACATCCGACACAACCTGCCAAAGCAGATAAAAAACATCACCAACTCATCAAAGATCGAAAATCAACCAGATATGTACAAAGAAAAACTACTATATACAAAAGCAACATGCCAGGCCGAAGCCTAGGCATAATACTTCTTCAAATAGAGCCCATTTCGGGGCTCCGGCAACTCGTTCCCTTCGAAATCAACCAAGGTATACACTCCTTTCTTAAGGACTTTTTTAACGATAAAGGGGCCATACCACATGGACTTAAACTTTCCTGCCCCCAGGGCATCTTTTTCTTGGGCATAGACCAAAACAAGGTCACCTTCCGAAAAAACCCTGGGTTTGACCGCCTTATCGTACTGAACTTTAACTCGGTTTTTATGCGCTTCATTCACCGTGGCGGCATCCCGACGCTGCTCATCGAGATGTTCCAGATGAAGGAGTCGTTCTTCAAGACTAGAAGTGTCAGGAAGAAGTTCAACAGCTAACTTAAGAGAAGGAATCTCGCATTCAATAGGAAATACGGATTCCACCCCGTGCACTAGCTGAAACGGAGTAAAGCCAGTTGCAGTTTTCACTGACGTCCTGTATGCCCAAAGTGCAGGATATAGCATAATATGCCAGTTGGATCTAGCTTTATCAATTTTTCTTTGAAGAATTGTCTTCAAGGATTTATTCACGGCTTCCACTTGCCCATTGGCTTGAGGATAATATGGAGATGAATGCTCCTGCCGGAAACCCAATTTGAGAGCCAACTCAGCCATCATACTATTCTGAAAATGACTGCCATGATCAGTGACAATCTCTCGAGGAATACCAAAACAAGCGATAACCTGGTTGAAAAGAAAAAGAGCTGCAGTCTCACCATCGTTCCCAAAAGTAGGCATAGCCTCGACCCACTTCGTAAAGTAGTCTACTACTACAATAATGTACTTGTGACCTTTAGCCGAAGGCGGGTTACAAGTAGTATAATCAATACCCCACTTTGTAAAGGGACCGACAGTAACGACTGGAAAAAGCGGAGCTGGATGAGCGCGCATTTTTCGAGTATAGACCTGACAAGGATGACACTTTTTGACCGATTCAATACAATCTTTGAAAATCAAGGGCCAAAAGTATCCAGCACACAAAATCTTTTGGGTTGTAGCAAGCCCAGATAAATGACCCCCACAAGCTCCACTGTGAGAATCATTGAGCACAGCCTCAGCTTCTTCGAGAGTTAAGCAGCGTCTTAGGATTGAATCAACCCCTCGACGGTATAAAGCATCACCAATAATCAAATAATTCTTGGCCAAGTGACGCAACTTACGATGCTCATCTTTCGAAAAAGTAGAGGGAAACTTCGCAGTCTGAAGATACACAATGATATCTCCATACCAAGGATCCTGTGAAGAGATAAGAAACAAATGTTCATCCGGAAAGGATTCATCATAGATCATCTCTTCCCCACAGGGCAACTCGGAGATCAATTCCGTGAAAACTAATGATTTCTTGGACTTGGCAGACATAAAATCAAGATCAAATTCCTGTAAAATCACAATCCATCTATTGTATTTGCCCCCAATCACTCGCCTACTGAGGACAAACTGAAATGGATTGGCTGCTGCCAAAACATAAGTTTTTCGAAGAATAATGTAATGCCGGAGTCGCTGCACAGCATGAACTGTTGCTAAAGCTAATTTTTCTATCGGAGTGTACCGGAGTTCAGGTCCTACCAAGCCTCGACTAAGGTAGTATATAACATGCTCTGCAAGAGCATCATCCTCCTGAACCAGAACCATACTGATGGTAGATTCTGCTGCTGCCAGATACAAAAGGAAATCCCTACTATAATTAGGTGGACTCAATAAAGGAGCAGAGGTCAATGCTTTTTTCAAAGCATCGAACGAGCGTTGAGCGAAGTCATCCCAAAGAAATGGAACTCCCTTCTTCAACAATCTCATAAATCCCTTTGTAACTTCAGCATAATTTACGATAAATCTTCGAAGAAAATTAGACTTTCCTTCCAGACTTTGAAGCTGACAGATAGAGGACGAGGGAGGCAACCAAAGTATTGCCTCAACCTTGAAGGGATCTACCCTAATCCCTTCCTTAGACACAATGAATCCCAATAACCGACCGGATGTAACCGTGAAAACGCACTTGTTCGGATTCAATCTAATCTTATAGAACCAACATCGTTCAAATATTTGCCGGAGGTGAGTAGGATGATCCATCCTCTTTCGAGAATGAGCAGCTAAATCATCCAAATGTGCCTCGATAATCATTTTTATGTCATGGAAGGCATATGACATGGCCCGCTGAAAGGTAGCCCCAGCATCTTTAAGACCAAAAAGCATCTTCTTGTATGCAAATGTACCCCAGGGACAAATAAAGGCAGTCTTATGCTGATCTTCAGGATGGATAGTAATCTGATTATATCCGGAGAAACTGTCCATGAAGGAGAAAATCTCATTACCGGCACACTCATCAATGATCTGATCGATAAATGGTGTGGGGTAATTATCTTTAGGACATGCTTTATTAAGGTCTCTGAAATCAATGCAAACTCGAATCGTTCCTTATTTTTTATCTACAGGAATGGGGTTTAAAACCCATTCAGTCAGAGGAACTGGGAAAATGAATCCCGCCTTAAGCAGCTTTTCAACTTCAGCTTTGATAGCTGCTGCCTTCCTAGGATTAACCGGACGAAGTTTTTGCCTGACCGGCTTAGCGTTTTCATACGTCTTGATCTCATGCTGGACAATAGATGGGTCTATGCCAGGCATTTCCTCATAAGACCAAGCAAACACATCCCTATACTCTTTAGAAATATTTGCAGAAATTTGAACTCCTTTTCACGGGAACATTCAAACCTCCGTGAAGACATTAGTCAATAATATTGAGATCTCGGAAATGTTCACCGGGATAGTAGGAGAAATCATAGCTATGTTCCCTTCAAAGATAAACTCCGTGTTGGTGCTAAAGGGTTCAGACTCCAAGCACATGACCAGGAGATCGAGGACTTGGGGAAATCAGCTCAATCGCCCAAGTCAGTAAAAGCAGTTAACAATGATGTTGCAAATCATCTCACTGTCTATCTATACCGCCCATGGCTTCTTAACGGGACTCTTCAGATGGAAGAGTGGTATCAAGGCAATCCTGGGCAGAAGAAGAACTAAGTGTCCAAGCCGAAGCCACATCTCCATCCAACTCTTCTGGTGAAAGAGGAGTTGGGATGGATTCTGCAGAGTCAACAATAGACTAATAAGCAATCTCAGCTGCAGAAATAGGAAATGCCATTCCACCCACTTGACCTTCCGCTAATGTGGCAGTAGGGGAAGGTAAGGTACAAGGGTCTGAAAAATAATGAGTTCTGAAGAAATCTCTTCGAAGAGGAGCCTTGGAGGATGAAATTGAATTAATATGAACTGTAGGAGGAGGAATATCGAAAGTACCCATCAGGGAAGAATACATTCCAACTCCTAAATTCTCAACAGGCGCCTTAAAATTATCCAACTTAGGAACAGATGAGTCAGTAGACGCATTCGGGTCTACAGGAGGACAGTCCAGTTGATCCACTGTAACGATCCTCCCTTCGTGAGGGAAACATATAATGCGAAATAATGAGGATGCAATGGCATCCATCTCATAAATCCAGTTTCTCCCCAACAGAAGGTTGTAGTCGAAGCTTGCATCCACTACCTCAACCTCTATATTGACAGTTTTTCCCCCAACACAGATGGGAAAAGCTGGGACAATACCATGGGGTCTGTGAGAATGACCATCGAACGCAGTCAGAAGAGTGGTAGATGGAACAGCTTTGGGAGATCCAAGTGTCTTCCAACATGCGAGAGACATCACGCATGTGGAAGCACCCTCATCAACAATCGTTCGAAAGATGTTACACTTTCGGTACGATGATTTAATATGAAAAGCCATGTGATGAGGAAGTATCTTCTTAAAATTAGACATATCAAAAGTAATCAGAAGAGAATTTTTTGGATCAATCGCCCCAATGGCAGTGAGCAAAGCACTGCGCTGAGCCGGACAAGACTGGAGTACCTCTAAAGCTGACATAGCACAAGGACTCTGCGCCAGATCTTCCACAATCGAGTATTTCTAGGTAGCCCTTGCATTTGGATTAATCGTTGATCGCTTAGAAGATGCTTTAGGCATCCAAGGCATAGAATCAACAGTATGCTTCGTAATGTGAAGCGGCTCAGTAGCATCAGGAACATCCTTAGCTTTCGAAGACTCTTCTCCACCATAATCACGGGATCTCGTAGCGATATCCGCGTGAGCACTCATCATGAAAATGTTCGATGGAATTTCCCCTTCCTGGGTGCCCCTAGAGGAAGCCCTAGGATTTTGATTCGTGCCAAAAACTAATTGCTGCCCTTGGGGAAAAGCGTTTGTTAACACATCCTGGGAACTAGAAGAACTTTGCTGGGCTAACAGGCGCTGCGCATTCTAAATTTTAGGGCAAAGGTGTGTAAGATGGTCTCCAACACATAGCTTGCATGGAAACTTCACTTTCCTTTTCTCCTTTGGACCCTCACCAACATGCTCGTTGGTTTTATTTGCATTACCCTTCCTGTTCTTGCCCTTCTTCTTGTTATTTCGTCCCTTCTTCTTCCCATCGGATTGTTGATTTCCTTTGGGATCAGAAGCTTGGACAACATTTATGGACAAAGACTGGGAAGGTGATGACTCAGCAGGCACAGCCTGACCAGAAGGAGCAGATTGCAAAGACAACTGCTGCAATTGAGTAAGCAGGCTGGCTGCACCACTATTGATCGATCCAATCAGTCCGTCACCATGAGGACCGGCTTAGTTTTAGATAAATCTAATTTGGAGTGAGGAGCATTGGGCAGATACTTATGGAGGACCCTAGATTGAGAATAGATCAACTCAAGCTGCTGGGCCCTAAAAATGGCCTGCTCCTCGGAAAATACCCCGGAGAGGGATACATCTTTCGAAATATCTGACTGCATGGATTTCAGAAACCATTCCAAAAGGAATTCACCTGGAATATGAGCTTTAATAACTTTCCTTCTCCTCCATTCCCGAATGTGATTAGAAAGTGGGTTGCGTCATTCCGCTTAAAAATAGCTGTGGAGCCTAGTCTCAGTCACCATATCGGACAGCAAATCGAAAATGGTTCGTAAATGTAACAGCCCAGCTTCTCAAATGTAGCAAAACTTTGTAGTTAGCTCAATATAATACTTGGCGTCGTTTCCGCTAGGTGCGTTAAACATCTCAACCTAATCGAATCATCGATCGTGAGTTCGACAACACCACAAATGGAAAGTAGCAATGTGGTCGTACCGTATCTTCCATTTCACCTTCAAAATTCTGGAATTTTTGAAGGAAGTTTTCAGGAAATGCAGCGACCCCGACTTCACACCCAACCTGATCATTAGTCAACTTTTACGTATCCGGCAAGTTTAACGCGTTTAAAAGTAAGCGAGGCAGAGCCTGAGGATTCCATCCTTGATGGGATGGATTCCCAACATTCTGAAAAGAATACCCTAGATTTGATGAGGCACCAGGTTTCCGAAAATGACTCGTAGAAAAAGGAGAAGAACCTCCTCCCAATGAAGAATTACCAAAGCCCAGACTAGTTCCCCCCGCTGAAGTATGAAATGAAGAGGAAAGCCCCTGATAGGGGTTCCAGGCATTAGAAAGAGGAGAAAAAGTCTGATAAGCACTCGACGAAGGGAAATAAATATTCCCTTGGTGACCAGCGTAAAACTGATTCCCTGCCCCCACTGTACTGAATACAGAGTTCCATCCTGTAAAAGTGGTCGAATTCTGACCTCCAGACCAAGGATTGAAACTCTGGGTCTGAGAAGTAAATGGAAAGGACCCTAAAGAAGGATTGGAACTAGGAACATGCCCAGTTCCAAAGGGGAACCCCTGAAAAGAAGCTGATCCACTAGCCATGGAAGACATGGGTGTAGATCCAGCTGCAGCAGCGGAAAAAGAAAAAGAAGGAATCCCACTAGTGGGCATTCTGAAACAGAAGGGACCAAAATGAGAAGCATGTGCTTGGGTGAAACCAGAGCCAAACATAGCAGCACTAGAAGAAATCGAAGATAAATCAATAGTGCCCCCTCCTTCAACAGAAGAAGGAGTCCGAATGCCTACAGCACTCACAGCAGAAGCCGCGTTCCCAGTCGTGGCCATCGAAAGGTATGAATAATACGGAGGATCTTCTAGTCTCTCTGACTCAGGCCCAATGTATTGAACAACGAACGGATAATCAGGAGGAAGAGGAGATGGACCTGACCCAAGAGGTTCAGGTAATTCCTCGATTTGAAAATATTCTTCCTGAGGAAATAAAACTCGCGAGGTGAGCGGAACGCTCCTCTCGGAACCGACACCAGAATCAGCTATGAAACCTTTAGACCCTTGTGGAGGATCTCTCTCCATTGCGTCAGACGTCACAGGGTGGTAACCACCTGCTAAATCACTCCTACGCCTTCTCGAATAAGGCTCTGGACTCTCGAGAGATAACCCCCAGATTCTCCTCGATCGACGAGGCGCTTGATCAGCCACTTTTATAGATTTTAAATTAGACTCAAAAAATTGAAAATCTAGGAAAGCTAGGAGCAAAGAGCACTTACTATAAGAAAAATCCTTGAGATACAATCAAGAAAACAACCTTCAAGTATTTCCGCTCCGGGTGATGAGGACCGGACACCAAAATATAGGAAAGCGAAATATAGGACCTCCCGAAAGCAGTCTGGGATAATTACGGCCCAAGCCTACTAGCGAAGGTATCAGAAACAATTACGCTGACCTCCTAACGATAGCCTTTGTCGGCTCAAGCACCCAAGCTTCGCAAGGGCACCCCCCAGAATTACTGCTGAAAGTGATGTGACGTCTGCCTTAGGTACCACGGGTATTCCCCCCCGCAGTCACCTGTGTGGAACCTAGGAGTGGAAACTATGGGCACCAATCCGTGTCAGAAGCCGAGCGGAACGGTCTTGAGGTCAGATTCAGCTAATCAGAGAGGGGGTATCCCTCTTCTCAGCCTTCACTTCCCCTTGCGCTTCACTCTCTGGAGGAGAGTTTTCTCGGTCCACCTAACGGAGTTGGATTTCTCGCTCATCGATTCAATTTACAGCGGAGCGACGGCCTTGAGAGCAACTTCCACTCACCCAATCTGGTTGTCCCTACCCCTCACTGTAGTTAAAATATACAAAGAAAACTTGCTAGTTGATTTTAAATTATATCGCTTATTTTAATGGGTTGTTATGTTAAGTCAAAGGGATGCGGAAATGAAACTTATGATGTTTTGACGTAGAAAGAAATTAACAAAAACAAAACTACATGCAAATGCAGTTATTGTCTTTCGATGAAAAGCAACTTCTACACGGGTTCTACGAGATTAAAAATTGTATTTTTCCTTTTCAGATAGCAAACTCACACTCGCAAAAACTATGAAAATGACTAAATTCTTAAGTGCACCTAATGCAAATCACTACAAGCATGCAAATCCTAAGATGCAAAATCTCCTAAAGCAGAGTGAAATTTCCCAAAAGTCCTTCAGTTTTATCTCTTTTTTCATTGTCTAGAAAGTTAGTTCCCAAAATCAAGAACTCTTAATATGAAGACACCAAAAATGCTTAAAAACAAGAGGAAGAAATCAATGACAACTCCTTTCCAAAATCAAGCCAAAATCCAAAGGCAAGAAACCTCAACAAAGCTTCAAAAGATACAAAGAAACGAAAACAAAAATGCAAAAACAAAAGCAAACATTTTTTTGAGCTTTTGAGTTTTATAAAAGAGTTCGAAAAGACCAAGTGAAACTATAAAATCCCAAGCTAAACACCACTGAATTTCAAGCAAAAACTTCCAAAATGCTCCAAATCTTATAAGGCTAACTAGTAGCAAGATCAATATGAGCAAAAGAAGACAAGAAAACTCAGCCACTTAGCCTAGAAGAATAGTGCAACCTTGCCGCAAACAAAAACTTCAAAGAACCAAGAAAGACTCTTCAAAAGTTGCAACAAGACCTAGCCAACTGAACTCAAGAAAACCAACCAAGAAATGGGCAAAAATCATAGCGCAAAGCAAAACAAAAAGATAGGAAAGAGTAAATGAGCAGGAGCTCTCTGTTCTGATGAAGCAGAGCAGCCAAGAATCCCCAGAAAGAGATCTTGGTACTCAAACCAGAAATGCCAGCACAAGAAACAACACTGTGCCAAAAAGACTAGTTCTCAATCAAACAAAAGAGAGAAAAGACCAAATACCACTTTCTTCACAATCTAGAGGGTACAAAGACACTGAAGGAATAGGTCTCCATAGATAGAAAGGACTAAAAAGCCAAGAAATCCAAAATTTCAAAATCTACCTAGGTATAGGCAACTTTACAGTTTAGCAAAAAGCGTGCATACGCGACTGTGCTAAAGGAAACACGCATATACGCGACTCCCTTTAGACAAACTTGTGTGTATACGCGACTGTGTGCAGAAAAAAGCACGTATATAAAGGTAAATAATGAAAAACAAAAAGGATCAAGCCTGGTCTGCGAAACCAGAGATTTTGGGTTCGATCCCCAGTGGAGTCGCCAGTTCTGTTTCGGGGAAAATCACCCTATAGGTTTGTTGGGTTTAAACCTCCACAGAGCAGGGCATGCTACTTAAGAAGGACTCACACAACCATACATGTTCATGAAAAACTAAATAAAGTAGATCGAGGAAGTTACCCGTAGGTCCTACGGTTGAAGCAGATCCCATGGGGTCCAAACCCCCAGCAACCCTTCTTCCTTCTTAACCTGAAAAACAAGAAGATACAAGCACGAAGAACTGGTTGTACAACATATATCTACTCTAAATGTTAGTGAAATCCACATGAAACATTAGATAAACCATAATAAATTCTTAAATAACAATATTCTCACATATGCAAGCGGACACTAACACGTATAATTCGGGAACAAGATGGTTATTCTGTATTATAAATAGCATGTACATAAATAATGAGTGGAGAGATCACCTGAATCCTTCTACAATCTTCAAGCAGACCGTCGTCTGGATCCGTCCCACGCTTGCCTCACTAAGATTCCTTCCGAACTGGTGCATACGAGATGACATATAAAGAGATGAGCATCTCCAGGAAACAAGGGTTTCTTGTAATGAATTGGGAAGTGCAGGAGGCACAGGAATTCAGACTTGGATAGGGAATACCAACAGAGTATAATATCAATAGTTTCTCTCTCTCCCTTAGGCCATGCACATGAGGGGCTTTTATACTCCCTCAAAGTAGTTTCAACAGTTGGAAACAGTTGGCCACGTGCTAGGGTGGTTGAACTACCAGAGTAACGATCAACCCAACTCGGAAATAGGGATTTTTTATATATTTTTTAATGATTTTAATGGCATACGCGGAAAATTTCATGTGGACTCGCGTATACACGCGGAAAAGTCTAGGCATAACCGCGTATGGGGAATTTAACACTGTTTTTTAGTGAATTTTGTCCAAGTCTGTAGGAATGGGTGTCCAAAGCCATAAAAGCAATCATGAATATTATGAAGGTGAGAAATGATGCTATAACAGTAGATCAGGTCATATTTTAACACAATCTGGAGAGTGGCTTCTTTGGTTTGAGGGAAATGCGATGCGACATCTTTGCCTATAGTAGGAAAAAGAGATCTAAGGAACTAGTCCATGTAGACACAGTCTTCGAAGGTAAGGGATCTACATAGGCTCTTTCTTCTCTGCCATTCCTGGACATGATCGGACAGGCGAGTTGCAAACAATTGATGGAAATAAGTAAAAATTTCAGTACCAATGTCATAACGAAGGGGAAGCTGGAAATAAGACAAAAATGCCCAGGCAAGAGTCGCAAAGGTGTTATGAGAGGATGAGGCCTAATCAACATACCACTTAGAAGCTTCAATAGTAAGCGTACGTTGGAACAACTGAAGACATACAAAGTCATTAGTCATGGAGTTATACGAACACCACATGTGGAAAGATCGAACATGATTTGTAGGATCTTCTCCCGCAAGACCTTCAAAATTGGGGATGTCAGAAGGGAGCTTGGTTGGCATAGGAGGCTGACCAACAGCATGTCTTATAGGGTAATTTATTAGCTAGTTAAAATTGAGAAGGCCAAGGCTTGCTATATAGGGGGGCAAGAGAGCAGTCGGAGTAGTTCCTATTGCGGTCCCACAAGTAGTATTCCCAGCATTAGGGTTGAGTTACCACCAGTGTTAGGTCATGAAGTAGACATGGTAAAGGTGACAAGGGGGAGAACCAGGGGCAGAACTAGAAGGAGAACCCAATGAACCAGAAGAGGAGGCAGAGTGCAGAATTGGTGGAGGACTAACTCGAATCCTACATGGAGGAGTAATTCTTCCTACCCGAAACTGAGGATGAAGGCCAGGAAGTCTCCAAGATAAACACCTTGGTGGCGCAATGGTGAAGGCACAAACACGGCTCAAAGGGAAGAGATACCAATAGGGGAAAATAGGTGCAGGATCAACTGATTACAATGCAGAAACAAGGGCATAGAGGTGCAGGATCAATTGATTACAATGTTAAAGTCTTTGCTTGGCGGTGTTAACCAAGCTCTTCTTCACTTAGGTTGTTTGTGTTAAGTGTGTAAATTTTAATTTCTAAACCTATACGTTTATAGAGAAAAAGAAAAAGTGGGTTGTATAATTGTAAATAAACCTGTACATAATAGTATATGAAACTGAAATAATAGAAAATAAACAGCTAATTATGCATTAATCTAATCCCAAGGAGTCGAGCCTCTCAACAACTAGTTTGTGGGTGGGAAAAAATCTAGTTAAAGCACACCAAAATAACCAATAGATCTAAAATCAGGAGGGACAATGATATAAAGGTTAGATCTACTGGAAATAGGTGCAGACAAACAACAAAAAATCAAAGGAAATATTGTTGTAAATGAGGTGGTGAAAGGTTATAACTTGGAGGGAATCAGAGGGGACCCTATAGGAAAACCAAAAGAAAACTAAAAGGAGGTGTTTTGGATGGATAAATGGCCAATATGAAGTGGATCTGAAGGTAAGGTATCAGATCTGAAAAATCGCTGAACACACTGAAAATTCAGACAACCTGTAGCAGCTAAAACTCTTCAACAAAAGGTGGGGGGTACTGAAGCCCTAGGGGTCTAGGTTCCCACTTTGATGAGTAAGATAGAACAAGTACAGGTCCAAATTGGGTAGACACACACATCAGACAACCCTGAATAGAGGCCCAGACAAACCAAAAAAAATGTCAGAAAAATTCTCGCAAAACGTCCAGGCTACAGTTTCTGACCTGTTTTCTACAGAGGTCGTAGGTTTTGGCTTTTTTTCTACACCCTAGATGTTCGGGTCATAGGGTTTGGCCCAAAAAGTGTGACCTGCACTTCTGACACTCTCTGGAGCAGATTTTAGAAAAAAATTTCCTCTGAGCTACGGCCGATGCCTCTCACCTGTGAAAGAGGTCCGAAAACACACAAAAGTTAGAATTTTTAATATTTTAGGGTTTTATAGGTTAAAAAAAACATCAGGAAAAGAAAAAAAATAATCTGAAGAGAAATCATAGGGTTTGAAGTAGTTGGATATGCAGGGATCTGAAAAACGACAGAGGTCGTAATCGTAAACCATTGTGGAGTCTCCAGTTGTTAGTATGAATCCTAATAGCAAGCGTACGAAAAAGGATCACTTTAGCCATGCATAACAAAAGGCCCTAACAATAAATATGGTTGCCAATATATTTAGATATAAAATTAGTTGACTAAGATAAATGCTACAAAAATCTAGATCTATGCATTAAAAGACATCAAGCAGTAAATAAAAGCAAGAGTTGCTCCATGCATCCAATAGACAAGACAAGATTGTTTTAAAGAATTTTTTTATTGATGATACCTGGAAGGAGAACATAGAAAGATGTTACCATTCCTCCTCAATGGGATGGGTTCTTGTAGGTCCTTATCGCTTCAGATCTAAAATCCCTCTCTCTTGATGGTGTAGAAAACTCAGAAAAAAATGGAACTCAAAGGGAGCTCACAAGAAAAATGGTAGCAAAATATGACAATGATGGTGGATCAAAGTCAAACCAAAAGTATAGATCCAGAGTGATCTTTTGGCAACAAAAGGTAGTGAGTGAATGGAAAAACCCTTCTATTTATAACAAAATATTGAGTTAGTCTAGATATTGGTGCATAATTAAAATATTATTAACCAAATCAGTATCCAACTTTTATGGAATATTGTATTATATTTGTTGGAGGGAAAAAGAATTTGACTTGGGTCAAATCCCTTTATTTGTAAATAATAAATAAATAAATGATTCAATTATTATTTTAAGGATGTGGTTGAGTAATAATCAAATAGATAATGATTTATTTAATTATTTATAAATGATTTAGTCAAATTTAACAAGGAATATTATTTAAATAAGGTTTATATAATTATTCCTAGAAAGTAATAAGATAAATAATGATTTATCTAATTAATTTTCCTGATTTGGGTTAAATATGACCAGGAATATTAATTAAATTGTTGTTTTACTAATTATTCCTTGAGGAAAATCAAACAAACATGAATTTATTTAATACTTCCTCATGGGGTTTCCTATTTAGACCATAAACAACTTAATAACTGTAGTTTAGTAAGGTACTTTTCATAGTGAAAGCAATTTTACTTAGGGTAAAATTGGTCTTACATGGTGTACTTAGGTCTATCTAATAATAACAGGTTAGATGACCAAAAAATAATGTAACATTCACTACTAAAGATGAACTTCCCATTCTTGTGATTTATGAATTAATGGATGAATTACATAGAGAAATTTATTTCACCAAGCTGGATCTTCATTCAAGATATCATCAAATTACAATGAAGACTCAATACATTCCAAAAACAAATTTTTTAACTCACGAGGGTCATTATGATTTTTTGGTCATGCCTTTTGGCCTTACGAATGTACCTTCCACATTTCAAGGGATAAATTCCATTTTCAAAGCCTTCCATAGAAAATTTGTATTATTATTTTTTGATGATATACTAATTTATAGTAGGTCTTGGAAGGATCATGTTCAACATGTTGATAGGGTGTTCAAACTATTGGAGGAGAAACAATTATATGCCAAAAACTCCAAATGCTTCTTTGGAGTACAAGAGGTGGAATATCTAGGTCATATTGTATCTCAGGAGGATTTTAAGGTAGACCCTAACAAAATTAAAGCCATTAAGGAATGGAAACACCCCACAACCATAAATTTATTGTGAGGATTTCTCGGGTTAACAAGGTATTATCCCAAGTTTCTTACGGATTATGGGAGAATAACAACACCTCTAACAACATTATTGAAGAAATATGAATTTTCATGGACTCTAACCGAAGCAAGGGAGGAATGGAAGAATGACAAAGAAGTATGGACACTCATTCAAAAGGTACGACAAGATTCCAGCACATCTGATGCATTTAGTTGGAAAAGTGATTCCTTATGGTGCAAATATCGCTTATATCTTTGTAAGAACTCCCAAATAAAACAAAATTTTCTTTTGGAATTGCACACCTGTCCCTTAGGAGGACACTTGGGATTTTTTTAAAATTACCATAGGGTGAAGAAAGAATTTTTTTGGGATGGCCTTAAATCTGATATTCAAAATTTTGTGGCGGAATGTTTAATTTTCTATCAAAATAATTCTGAGACAATTAAGACCCTGGGTCTACTACAACCTTCATCCATTCCAAATCAATATTTGGTGGAGGTGTCAATGGATTTTATCATAGGTTTGCGTAAGTCCGAAGGAAAGAGTGTCATCATGGTGGTAGTTGATAGGCTTACCAAGTATGCACACTTTTGTGCATTATATCATCCATTTAAAGAGAGTACAATTGCTACTGCATTTATGGAAACAATTCAAAATCTACATTGAAACCCAAATATTAGTGTAAGTGATAGAGATCCCATTTTCACTGGAAATGTTTGGACAAAATTATTTTCTTGTTTGGGTACTCAACTAGCTTATAGCTCATATTATCATCCTCAATCCTATGGGAAAAATAAGATAGTGAAAAAATGTTTGGAATGATATCTTTGTTGCTTTGTATCTCATAAAAAAACACATTAGGTCAATTGGTTACCTCTCGCTGAAATGTTAGTATAAAAATTCCTTCAACACTACAACAAAAATGACCCCATTTATGGCACTTTATTGATATCATTTTTCATTCATCACATCATCTTTAAGAGAAAATTTTAAGGTTAAAGTAGTGGAATATCACATCGAGCATCAACAACAAGTTCTCCAACTCTTAAAGGATAACCTAAATTTTGCACTGAATCAAATGAAACAATAGGGAGATCAACATCGTAGTGAGAGAAGTTTAGATGTAGGTGACTAGGTTTTTTTATGGGTACAACCATACAAAAAAATGTCCCTCAGGAAAGCTAAGAAGAATAATAAATTATCACCAAAGTAGTATGGTCCTTACAAGGTGTTGCAAAATATTGGTACTATGGATTACAAATTGGAACTTTCTGCATCTTTTCGAGTGCACCATTTTTCCATGGTTCATGCTTAAATAAGGTTACAGGTGACAAAATTCTAGTTCAAACAATATTGTGAGAACTTGATAAGGAAGGAAAAATCATATTGGAACATGAAGCAGTCACGAAATCAAGAACTTGACAACTATGAAATCGATCAAGTTCAGAGTATTTCATCAAATGGAAGAACTTACTCACTAAAGATTCCACATGAGAGGATGATAATTTTATACATAAGCATCTAGAACTACTCAAGCATTGATGAAAACACTTTTTTTAAGTAAAGGGACATGTTAGGGACCTATATTAATGGTTTAGTCCCTTAATGTTGTTAGTGTAGCCCCCTTGTTGTTATTGTTGTACCCTTGTAGTCCCCATATTGTTATTATTGCACCCTTACATTATTATTGTTAGGTTGGCTAGGATTATATTTTTACCCCATGGAATACTTTATATAGAAATGAGACTTTGTAATTTATGTCATGCAAGAATTTTTCATTTATGTAATGTATAGGAGGTTGCCCCCTCGAGGTGGTTGATTTATAAGGTGTTGATCTCTCTTTTATTATAGTTTGGGAGTTGGTTTCATAATAATGGGAAGCAAATATAGTGTCAAAAATACGATTACCTCCAATTTTATGGACAAGATGTGGGAGGATCACGAGATGGAGGTTTAAAGGAAGCTAAGATACTATAATGAGTTGATCAACCCCACCCTTCATAATTATAATTATCTCTCAGTGTTAAACAACACTAGGAAAAAAATGAACATCGTCAGGATTAGAACTAATTCTCATGAGATTTGGAGTGAGACCAGGCAGTGGTCTATTCCCAAGACTCCTTGGAACAATATAATCTTCCAAATTTGTGATGATAAGCAAGTGGAAGATGAAAAGCACTTCTTTTTAGACTACCCAGCTCTTACTCACACCTGCTCTCAATTCCCTAATATCTGCCACAATTCCAATCTTCTTGACCTTTTAATACAATCCACCTATAACAATATTGGAGTGCTTATTTCCCTTCTCTTTGATCATATAAATAAGATTTTGAAGAATCAAACTTAGATTACTTTTCCTTTCTTGAGGTCTAATAGGCCGCATTGGTTTTAATAGACATTAATCATCATCATCATCATTAATATTGTTTTGTTAAATATTAAATATATAAATTATTATAAATTATAATATATTAATAGTAATTTATGTTTAAAATTATATATATATATATATATATATATATATATATATATATATATATATATAATATTCATGAATGTTGAAAAAAATTTCCCTATGTGATATTTACATAGGAAAATATCTCAACATTAATAATATGGATCAGGGCTTAAATTTAACATGTCCCCCTACGTATCATAGAATTTTCGTATGAAGATATTATTTTTAAATGACCCTTCATATCACTTTTAATATTTCCTTTGACTAGTTTCATCTAACTTAAAATAAAAATATACAATGTTTACCGAAAAATATTGAACCTAATGCAATTAAACATTGAAGAGGTTAGGGTGAAAAACAACTTGCGATTGCTAAAAATAGATTTCCAAAGTTTCATTTTTAATTAGATTTATTTTTTAGAAAATATAACATTTTATTTTAAATTTCAATAAGATTTTTCTAAAATGATGTCTAACCTATGGATATTAGATATTCCTGCATGAATTCCATGGAGGAGGAAAAATATTCTATGAAATCAAACATCGTGAGGAAATTACAAGAAAATTCTACTAAAAAAATGTCTACCCTCTAGAAATCAGATTTTACTTTTTAGGGAGATGTTGGTGGCTACCCTATAGGTTAAATAGCATTCAGAAAGAGATCATTATTATTCAAACCTTGGAGTAAGAAAATAGGATATTAGCCCTTGTAATGAGTTTTTGAGACTTTCATGTTGATTTAATGAGACTATCTTTTGCAATAAAATGAGTATTCAGATTATGCTTCACTGGTCTAGTTTCAAAGGGCTAGGATTGTGGGTTATGGACCAATCCATTGGCCTTAGTCTCTCTTGTGTATTCATTCTTTACTTTAATGTAATTTATCTAGTTTTTCTTATGAGTATTTCACTAGTTTGATTGCATTTCAATTCATTGTTCTAAGTTTTCTTCCATTTGTCTTTTTTTATAGATTTATCTTGCTTACATGTTGGTAGAGTAGGCTATAAACTTATAAAGTTGTAAGTCAAGCCTCCCCCATCTCGTCTCTTTTATTGGAGCTTGAAGATGGTGGATGTTCCCCACGAGCCAAATTTACATTTTAGTTTATGATTTCTTGGAATGAATAAATTTGGTTGTTGTAGCTCCATGGATATGTTTAGAATTTTGTGTTAGATCTATGTTTCTACGCTAAAGTATATTTTATTTCCAAATTCAACTCATCTTTTCCATTTTGTTTATCATGAATTTGTCCATATTTATTTAATTAAAATGTATTTTTATTGCAGTTTCAGGTAGCACAACCAAGGAGGGCTTCATTAGCACCTCCAACTTCCTTTCTCACCCTTCATCGACCTTCTATTCATCAAAATCACCATCAGCCCTGTTTTCATATTTTTCACCACTACACCATGAGAAAACCCCATAGGTGCAAGAAAAGCCTCTCAAGAGATTCCGAACTTGGCCAAGGGGTGGGACACCTTCCACTCATCGAAACCCACCTTCACTCCACCTTCCATACACCTTTCTCACCCATTGTTGGCCTCGGATTTCCCTCATACTATTTCCTGTAGCAATTCAGGACTTTCTTGTAGCACTACAGGAAACCTATAGCAACACTTGCAGTCACGCTAATAGGCCCCTCCTTAAGCCCAAAAACCACCATCCACCTCATATATACCTTCCAAAACAGCCCAAACACCTTCAGCCTTGCACTCATGAGTTCAAGCCTTCTATAAGCCATCTTAGCACTTTCTGCTCCTCGCTACAAAAAAATGCATTTACAAGCATAGTTAGGTCATTATTAGCTTCATGATTAAAAGCATGTACATAGAACATAGAGTGGATAGAGTGTGTATATCCATTTTTCCCATCAAAGTGTAATTATGTTAGTTTCCTTTATGTAATTTCAATTCAAAAATTTACTTCATGCAAGATGCCTAGTTTGCTTCCATTTCTTATTATAGCTTAATGTGTAGATTTCTTTCATTGAAGAGTAGTTAGATGTACTTTCTTACTATAGAACAGTTATGTAATTTCTGATAGAGCCATCTTTGAATCATTTTTAGCCCTAGGCCTAAATTCAAAAGTGTGACAGACTTCATCCAGAAACCCTAGATGTAGTATGCTTTCGTAGAGCTCAGAGGAGGATGACATGAGTAGAATGCATATGTTATGTATATAGCATTGTCACCTCCAAGTTTTTACAAACCCTGGGTTGATAAAGTAAATTAGGGTAGCCTCTGGGAGTTGCAGCTTTCTTGGTCCAATACAAGGGCTCACCTCGTTTTGGCATCACTACAAGGGAGGTGTCTATTAGATTCTTTGATTTTATTTTAGCATTCTTTTTTTCTTTCCTTTTACATGTTGTTTCAAAAATATTGAAAAAATTCAAAAAAAAATTCTGATTTTCATGCCTCGTAGGAGTAGGGATACTCAAGGAATTTTTTTTACCTAAAACCCCCACATCACCACATAGCTACCCTTCACCCTTCTGCAGTGGTTGTGAGGTTTAAAACACCATAGGTGAGCCTTCTGGAAAATTTTAAGTACCTATAGGAGAAGAAGAAGATCTTGTTTCACCCAAGGAACATGCTTCACCTACTCAAACCATGGTTGAAACTGAATCCGATGGAGCCTTTCCCATTATAGAGGGAGATGGGGAAACTAAAATGAAGAACATCAGTTCTCAACCCTTCCACACTTTCATGGACTTACCTCTGAATATCCTGACACATTCATGTTTAAATTTGTTGATGTTTGTATGACCTATGACTATGCCTTAGATTATTAAAAGATGAAGTTATTCCCACCTACCCTTAAGGATGCAACCTTGCACTGGTTGATGGGTCTACTTGGGAACAATATCACTACATTGGCACAGATGCAAGAGGCCTTCAACAACAAGTATAGGGACTATTGTAGGTCCAAGGAGAATAAATATGAGATATTCGGGATGACTCTTGGGCCTGATGAATCCCTAGAAGACTACAAAGAGAGGTTTCAGTTAAACTATAAGGAATCCAACTGTACTCTTGATCGTGGATCACTTAAGCTAGTACTTCTATGAGGGACCAGGGAGTAGGTGATAGAAAACCTGAATATGTTATCAGGAGGAGATATCTACCAGTTTCCTTATGAAATAATCAGAATGGTCTTCAGGAGCCATTCTAGAGAAGCTAGGAAGAAAGGCAAAGCTAGCCAAAGTACAAACAATACCCTTTCCTCTTCCACCACCATCAAGCATGAGATTGGAAATATGTTGGAGCACTTCAAGAGTGACATGTTGCACACCTTTCCCTTGAAAATGGACTCAATGCAAGTTAAGAGGAAGCAAGAGGAAGCAAAAAGGGCCATGTCTATATTTTTCCCTAGATTTAGTTGAAAACACCTTAGGAATGAATTTCCATTAAATTTCATAGAGGTTTGATTAGTCTTCGAGGAAAATCATGCCACATAAAAGTGTCCTTCCTTACCTGGAGTCAAAGTCGTATATCAAGGTGGGGAAGTAGGATCAGAGCAACTATGTTTCATCAACCAGAGAAGGCCTGAAGGCCCTAAGTCATATCAGCAGGGTATGAAAGGTGCACCTTACATTTACTATCACAATAATCAAAATGAAACTATGCAATGTTGGTACACCCCAACTCCTCCATCCTAGCCTACACCTTCTACTTGGCCTTACAACCCTCCATATCATCCTCAACTTGTGAACCAACCATTCCAATGGTATGTTCCTCAAAAACCTTAGTGGAACAACCCATCTCAAGAGTGGAGGCCTAAACATAACCAACCACCTACTCTAATTCCTCCACCTCAACCTCAACCTCAGCTTACTCATTCTACTCCACCCAAGATTCCTCAAATTCCTGCGCAACCCAATCCAAACTTGAACAACAGACAAGCACACCATGTTTATAGTGGAGAGACATCCTATGTAGCTTATTCTATGGAGATACATGAGATTAATCTCAAGTCGAGAAGAGTACTCATAGACAACCATATCCACTTGTAAAGTGGGAGGATGAAAAGGAAGAAAGTAACACTAAAAACCTCCTTTTCCTGAGTGCTTGATACATTCAAGTCAGCACACCACAAAGGAGACCGAACTTCTGGGAGAACTGAAAAATTTGTGTGTAAATATACTGCTTCTCCAGGCCATTAAGGATGTCTCTATTTCCAATAGCCTCATCAAGGAAAATTGTTTCAAGAAAAATGGGATAAATAAGAAATATACCCCCACCATCAATGTAGTATGTCAACTATCCAACTTAATGTTGGGAATGGTGATATTTCCAAAGTACTTGGACCCTAGCAGTCTAGTTGTAGATGTGCACATAGATGGTTTCATAGTCCCCAATACTCAGATTGATCTTGGGACTGACATCAATGTAATTTCCCAGGAAAATATGTTAAAATAAACCTCCAAGGGACTTTGAGGAACACCACAACGGTTCTGTAACTTGAAGATTGGTCCATAGTAACTGCAGAAGGAATTGTTGAGGATGCTATGGCCTCAATTGGCTCTTGGGAGTATCCTACATATTTCCTAGTTTTGCAACCAAAAAAAAGTTCAATGGATATCCTCTCATCTTAGGGAGACATTGGTTAGCCACTGCTGATGCTTATATCAGCTGTTGGGCCGGAAAAATGACTATCAAGAATGGGCCCTTTTATAAACAGTTGGTATTATATCCTCCATCCCAGTCTTCCATTTATCATGATCTACCTATATGGTTGGAGGATGAAGAATATGAGGTATACAACACTACCCTCATTTGTACAATATATGTTATTCTTAGAGGGGGGCAGCTTGATGAAGATGAAATCATTGACCATATCATTCAAAACCAATCCCCCACTAACAGTCCACTTGAAAACCTAATCAAAGAATCTGAAATCCACCATTGTTTGGAATTTCAGTTAGTCGATTCAACCTCTAAAATCACCAAGGATATGGAGTTTGGCCCATCCATATATATGAAAATTAACTCAAACCTCTTAGATAAATAATAAAAGAAGTTATGTCAGCTTCTAAAAGAAAACCTAGATGCATTTTCTTAGGATTACAAGGACATGAAAGGGGTGCATCCCTCAGTATGCAAACATCATATTTACATTAAGGAAGGATGCAAGATTGTGTGCCAACCCCAAAGGCAGATGAATCCAGCTCTAAAGGACATATTCAAGGAAGAACTATAGAAATGGTTGTATGCAGGTTTCATTTAACCTATATCAGATAATGAGTGGGTATCTCCTCTTGTCCTAGTCCTGAAGAAGAATGGAAAATGGAGAACATGTGCTAGTTATCAGGAACTCAACAAAGCCACCAAGAAGGACAATTTCCCTTTTACATTTATAGATTAATTCATGGATGGCCTTGCAGGAAAGAAGCTCTTTTCCTTCTTAGATGGGTTTAGTGGGTATAAAAATATCCAAATCAGCCTTGAAGACTAGGACATGACTACTTTCCCCTGCCCTTGGGGTACCTTCGCTTACCGAGTACTACCCTTTGGGTTGTGCAATACCCCAGCTACCTTCCAAAGAGATCTCCTTAGCATTTTCTCTAAGCTAGTCCATGAATCAGTTGAAATCTACATGGATGATTTCACACCCTATGGGGATGAATTCCAGGAGGCTCGCTCCAATTTGGGAAAGGTGCTGAGAAGGTGCATTAAGATGCATCTCTCCCTGAGCCCAAAAAAGTGTGAATTCCTGAAAAGAGAAGGATTTTTATTGGGGCACTCAATCTCCCATGCAAGAATATAGGTGGACCCAAGAAAAATCAACATCATCAAAAGGGTACCTTCTCCTCAAATTCAGAGAGATGTTAGGATTTTCTTTCGATTAGTTGCTATTATAGAAGATTCGTCAAATATTTCAGCAAGTTTTATTTGCCACTATTTGGTTTATTGGCCAAATATTTTGAGTTTACTTGGTCGAGTATTTGTCAATAAGCTTTGAGTTCATTAAGCGAAAGTTAACTACTTCCCCCATTCTCTGAGGTCCAAATTGGACTCCACCTTTACACATCCACACAGATGCATCAGACAAAGTTGTGGGGGAAGCATTGGGGCATTTAGAATAAAAATTAACTTATGCAATATATTTCATCAGTAAGAACTTTTCTAAGGCCAAACTCAATTATACTATCACAGAGAAGGGGATTTTAGCCATTTTCCATGCTTTAAACAAATTTAGACAGTATGTCACTCGTTATCAGACCTTTGTACACACTGACCATGTAGCCATAAAATATTTAATGAATAAACTAGATGTTAATGCTAGAATAATTGGATGGATTTTAATATTAGAATAGTTTTACCTAACCATTATTGATAAAATTAGAATGGAGAATGTTGTTGCATATTTTTTACCCAAGTTATCTCTATCTGTAGATGAATAAGGAATGGTAGATAATCAGCCAATAGATGAACATATTTTTGCCATCTCAGCACCCTCAACATGGTTTGATGACATAGCTAACTACTCGGTTGCTAAAAATTTCCTTCCTAATATCTCATTCAATGAGAAAAGCAAGATCATCAGGAAAACTTCTTTTTTCACATGGATTGGGGGAAACCTCTTCAAGCTATAACCTGATCAAATTCTCAGAAGATGTGTGAGGGAGGAAAAAGTTTTTGATATCCTCTCTGCATGTCGTGATAGCCCTTGTGGAAGCCACTTTTCTACAAAAAGGACTGTCTTCAAATTTTTGCAGGCAGGATACCATTGGCCTACCCTTCACTAGGATATTATAAGATACACTAGTAGGTGCGACCAATGCCAAAGTATGGGGAAACCTGAACATAGGGATGAGATTCCTTTGCACCCTCAAGTGGCTCTTAAGCCATTTGAAAAATGGTTCATGGAATCTGAATTGGACCTGTTGATCCACCATCTAGCCAGAAAAATTATATCATAGTCTGCATTGACTACCTGACAAAGTGGGATGAAAAAAAAGCTATGAAGGTAGCAACTGAGGAGAAAGTAGCATAATTTATGAGAGAGAATGTGGTTTAAAAATTTGGATATCCCAAACAGGTAGTCACTGATCAAGTGGCACAATTCACATATCATATCAATGAGAATATTTTGAGGAGGCACAAGATAAATCATAAGACTTCCACTTCCTACCACCCTCAAGAAAATGGCCAAGTGGAAGTGACCAACAGATCCTTGGAGAATACCCTCATTAAGGTTATGAGTAGTAAAAAAAAATATTGGGTGGACAGATTGGTAGAAGCTACTTGGGCCTACAACACTACTTGGAAAACAACAATAGGGTTCACTCCTTATGACCTGGTCTATGGCAAGAAAGCTATGCTTTCAATTGAATTTTAGTTCAACACCTTAAGGATGGAAATTGAGTTAGACCTAGATATATCAAATTCAAAACAAGAGAGGTTGATTCAATTAAATGGATTGGATGACTTCAGGATGAAAGCACTCATTCATATAGAAGTGATTCAGCTGAAAATGAAGGTCTGGCATGACAAGTACATTAAGGAAAAGTCCTTTCAAGAAGGATATTTGGCGATGTTGTATTACTAGGGGTTTAAGGATTTCAAAGGCAAACTAATGAAAATATGGTTTGGACCCTACAAAGTGGACAAATGTTATGAAAATGGCGTAGGTCATATCAGAACCATAGATGAGGAAGGAATTCCCCTACTTTTCAATGGTTATAGGCTTAAGGTTTAGAAAAAGCCCTTGTCTAGGGCATAATTTATAAATTCCATAAACAGGGATGTGTATGTCATGGGAAACTCTATAGTTTTTGGCGCCTCCCGCTCCTAAAAAATAAAGAGACATGGGTGAAAACTTGTCTGAGGTGCCCTAGGCCAACTCTAGTGTTGAAAACCTCCACGAGACAATCTTGGAGAAAAAAAAAATGAGAGAAAGAGAGAAAAAGAAAAGATCATATAATAAAAGATCCTTGGCTGAAAAACTCTCCGAGGCACCCAAGGAAGGCCTGTGGGTTGAAAAAATATATGGAAGCAGCCCACTTGCCTTTAAAAAAAAGAGAAGAAAGAAAAAAGTAAACAAAGAAAAGGAATAAGAAGGAAAAAACCTATGCGCTTATGCATTTTTTTGCTTTGTAGGTTATTGATTAAATAATGGTTTTCAGGATCCATAGGAGCAGTTTCTCTTCATTTCCTTTTCTCCTCTGCTTTCACACTCCATGTATGACTCCATCATACACCCCTTCATCCATTTCACCCCTTAGATAGCCAAAAATTTCATTTCCCCCCCCCCCCCTAAACTGTAATTTCTACAGGAAAGTCCAAAAACTACGAGGTTTTGTGCACTACAGGAAACTCCTATAAATGCTATAGGAAAATCATTCATGAAGGAAGAATCTCTCTCAGGGATTTATGAAATTCAAATATAGCATTATAGTTTTTTTTTTCCCTATAACTACCATTCCAAAACCCTTATTTCACTCCACGCATAAGGATTCACTCTCTAAACCCTATGTTGCACCATTAGAAACTATATCATTTGAAACTTGGCATGAGATCCATTCACTTGGCTATCCTCCATAAACCATATCCCTCCATTTCTCATTTCACTTAAGCAATAAGAGGAAGGAAAAATATTGTTACAGGAATTGGAAATTTTCCTGTGGCAAATCAGTGTGTGTCACTGCAAGGCCAAACGATGAAGGACAATTGACGAGGATGACTCCAACAGAACACCAACATACTCCAGGAGGGAAAGCACACCAACCATATCACCTGAAGGCCTCCATGCAACACCTTCAAATGAAAAAAAAACAAAAAAATATTAAGAAGCTCATTGAGAAAACAGAAGCAGGTCACTAAAAAAAAACCGTTCGCTCAGAAAATAAATAAGAAGTGAAAACACAACAAAGAAGAGATCATGGCTGCAACCACCAACTCTACCTCCTTGAATCATCTCATTTAGCACCACACAAACACCATTTAGGCTTAGGTATGGCCATTCAACTCTCACACATTCATAATTACCAAAATAGTTTAATGTCAAGTTTTAGAAATTTGAAAGGAAAAAAGGTGGCTAGTTAACTTAGCCACCTTCGTAAAGTTAAATTGGAGGAATATTGAAATTACATGTTGTTTGGTCAATTTAGTGTGTCCTAAATTGCTAACATAAATTATCAACCAGGGATTCGTAAACTGACGAAGTGTGGCGCACTATATGTGCAAGATAACCTATCTCTTACTTTTTGTCGTTTTTGGATTTTTATTGATCTTGGTTGGTTTCCTAATGTGAGATGGAAATTCTAAAAGACAAGTATGGTTATGAATATTCAAGGCAATGATGTCCTTTATAATGATTCACCAACTTGAAACTGAAAAAGGAATTTGAAACATACAATGACAAAACTTGAAAGGAAATGAAAATGTGCTACTGAAATGAAAAAGGTGCTGCTAATCTAATAAATCAAAACAGTGAACTAGTGAGCATGAAACCAAACTATTCTTGCTGCTGTCTAAACACAAAAGAAACTATGCTGAAAGAAATCCAAAAGTTGCAATAAAGTAAATCTAAATCAAATTACATCAACTTGTCTTCTGATCCCTCATCATTAGTCCGGCTATGATTTTCGGAAGTAACCATAAACAACTTGAGTAACTGATATCTAACTTGCAGAAAGTAAACTAATATCAAACCACACATTCATAATTCAATCCCTCACCATCGGTCCAGCTGTGGCTTTCGGAGGTAACTGAAGATGTCATGCACAATTTAATATTTCTAACTTGCAGAAAGGAAACTAATACCAAACTACACATTTCATAATACAATCCCTCACCATCAGTCCAGCTGTGGCTTTCGGAGGCAATTGAAGATGTTATGAGCAGTTTAATATATCTAAATTTGCAGAAAGGAAACTAATATCAAACTACACATTTCATAATACAATCCCTCACCATCAGTCCAGCTGTGGCTTTCGAAGGTAACTGAAAATGACATCAGCAATTTAATATATCTAAATATAACTACTGAAGCAAATGTGCAAGACTGAAATAAACAAAGCAATACCAGAATTAAACAAAAACTAAGAAAAAATAAATTAACAGCAGAACAATATTGATTCCATGTCATTAGTCAAAAGATATGCAAATGCCCGGGCTGCCATGAAAAATTATGCTAAAAGCTATGATTTCAAAAAACAATCTAAGTAAGGAAATATGACAAAACAAAATTGAAAGCAACTTATCTAGAAAACATGTAAAAGCCTCCTTGGATAGCAGGGGCCTTCTGCTACCAATTTGGTGAAGTCCTTCAGCTCCTTAAAGTTGTAATCAAAACAGTATCAAAGAACTGAATTTCTCTATTAAAAAGAACTCACAAATCTACATCCCATTCCATCTTGAACTTTGTTACAAAAGACTTCTCTACTACTTTTTCATTACTTTCTCATTACCATGATAGGAGAAAGCTTCTCCTATTTATACAAAATATGAGGGGACATCTCATTAATGGGAGTCCATGAATCTCTCCCTCCATCTCTAGAGTTACAATCAAAATAGGAAATGATAAGACACATGTCTTTCTAGAGTTTTAACACAACTTGAGGAATGAGACACATATCTTCCTAGAGTTTCAATACAGCAAGGAAGTGAGACACATATCCTCTTAGAGTTTCAATACAACAAGGAAGTGAGACACATATCCTCTTGATCCCATAATCTTCTCCAACCAAATTCGAATTTGGCCTTAGAGTGCCACATAAGGGTCTTCTAGAAGTCTCCCTTTTGACCTACACATGTCACAAAACTCATAACACATATATAGATATATGAAACTATGTTAATTTTCTAGTTTCTAATCATAAATTCACTTAAAATACATAAAATAAATAACTTTGGAAAACAAGGATCCTAATCCATATATTTATGAAAATGGTTACTTGATGTAGGGTTTTAGGTCAAATGGCTATGAAATAAGAGCTAAATGGTTATGACATAATGGAAATATGTATGAATATGGAGAACATTTTTGAGACTCAACATACCCCCCAACTGAAGTTGTTGCGTGTCCTCATGCAACCATTTCAATGATTCATTTGTCCATGAGTTGATCTTTTATGAGTTTTGACTCATATAGATTCATTCCAAACTTTGCTTCTTGATTTTTTCCTTTTTGGCAAAGTATAATACATTTGATTGCAAAATTTTTTATTTTTTTTTTTCAATGGTTGGTTCTTGTGTGACAACCATTTTTTTTTTTTTGAAGCATTGGTTCTTGTGTAACAATGCTTTATTTTCTTTGTTGCATCAAAGTTCATGAAAACATTTAGAATCAATTACTTCATCAATGAATTGATCATTTGCAAGGCATATAATCTTTTGGATCATGTTGCAACAATAGTTGGTTGGAAAGTATATGTGGGTGGAAAGGAAATGAAAATGTGTGATAGTGTATGACATGTGGATATGAAATGATGTCCCTTCCCCCCCAACTAAAGATATGACAATGTGGAAAAGGGAGTGAGGAATTTTTCCAAAGTTACAATTTTAGCATTCTAATGAATTACATGACTAAAAATTAGAAAACAACATACCTTCACTTACTTTAAATGTGGATGAGTTGTGTATGTGTGGTGGCTGCAAAATTCTGATCATATTCTTCTTCAAGTGGCTGAACAAGAGGAGTCATGGATAAAGAGATGAGATGACTTTTATTGCTTCTACTAAAACTTGCTGAAATCTGCTCCAAAATGCTGAAAATAATAGTCTTCATGTCTTCAAAACTCATTGGCACAATTCCTACTATGTGAAAATATGTTCTGATATCGAACATAGTAGGAAATTGTTGACTTAGTGGCCATTAATGGATGCCACTAGTCAACACGAGAACTCTCACCATTGATGACAATGAGAGTCAAGATGCCCAAACACATCTTGCTAGGTACGAATGATTTTGCTGATGTCGAGTCACCTAGAATATCTGACGAACAAGAGACATTAATGTATTCTCATTGTTTGTCAGCATGAGAACTTGCCATTAAGGCATGCAAGCCTCAAGGTGTTTTTACAAAGAACTTCGACTCAAAGGACTATGGACTCAATAATTTGCATTGAAGCAGGGCTTATTTGCAGAATGAAAATGACAAGAAATGGAAAATGAAAATGGAAGATGGCAATGGAGAGTAGAAATGGCAATGGGCAATAAGCATGTGAATGAGCCTCTTGCTTTTATTTGTGGTTATGAATGGACAAAAAGAAATGGAAAATGGATGTGAATGTAAATGGAAAATATGAAGTGAAATGAGGTGAATGGTTTATTATGAGGTATGGATGTGATGGAGACAATGGTATCTGAAAGTTTTCAAGTGTTTGGATCTGATTTTGCATCAGCATATTTCCTCCTCTTTGTTGCTGATCATCCTCTTATGAAACAAATTGGTCTCTTAAAGAGACACCATTCTCTTGTAGTCATTTGTCCTTCCTCCTGGAACCTGCAAAAAAACTAATACTTCTTCTGCAATGGAATGTAAGATTATCAAAGGGAGAGAGGTGATCAATCTCTCTAGTTATGATATTTTCACACAAAACTAAGAATTTGTATTAATGAAACAAGTTCTCAAAGGAAAAATCAAAAGAATTTATACATGTTTTGGAATTAGTGCCTCAAGTTGAATGTAGCTTCTTTTCAGCAATTTATTTTATTATTTGCCATTTCAAACTCTAATGATGGATTTCTCATTGTATAGATCTTGTTGAGACCTTTCCAACGATACTTAAATCATCAAAATCTGATTTTGTATGAGAAAGTTAGGCTGATTTGAACAATGAGGTTTTTCAGCTGCGGAATTGGAGAACAGCTGCGGAATTGGACTTCAGCTGCGGAATTGGAGAACAGCTGCGGAATTGGACTTTAGCTGCGGAATGTTGAAGGTTTCTGTAGCCAAAAATCTTGAATAAAAAGTTAGCCATTCATCCTTCATCATCAGTCCAAAATTAATCAATACCTTCAGAAAAAGTGAACAAATAACTTATTCATTCCATTGATTCAAAATTATGGATTTTTTTTTTTTTTTTTTTTTAATAACAATAAAAGAGAAATGCAAATTTTTTTTTTTTAAGTTTCAACAAATGATGCTAAATAAAGCAAACTCAGATAATCGTGACCTTGCAATGACCATAAAATGGTAAGTGAAGATCACATAAGATGAAAAATAATATATTGGTAAGCATTGAAGAACATAAAAGGCATGATTGCTATTTCAAAATATAATCTTTCATCTCTTCAAAATTTATTTTTGTATCTGTTTGATCCTTGAGGGCTATCACAATCAGTAATTGTTCAGACCACCCCCCTCAGTTGGAATTCCAATTGCAGCAGTTGCCATTACAGACACGTTCAATCTCAATTGAGTTTACCTTTATGCTACTAAGGTTCATTGTGCCATCTGCACGACCATGTGCTTGATAATATCCTCCTGTAGTTTGCTCAATTCATCCCCATGCCCTCTTAATGTCTTTCCATAGTGATATGGCATCCCTTTGAAATAAACATCATAATGGTTGGTGTTTAATAATGTCATTGAAGCACCAAAAATTGCTGGGCAGATGATAAAAGAGATGTGAAATCCAACATTCAGAAAACGAAATTGAATTAAATTCAAAAATGAGTGGAATGTGCATTGAATGCCATGATAAGAGTTTGATTTTGATTAGAATTCCTCTTCCTAGAAATCAGGAAACCGAATTATCAATGCAGAGTGCCGTTTTCAAATTCTTCACTAAAAAAAAATCGTTTTTCCTCACGCGGAAGGCAAAAATGGCCTTCAAAGAACCGAGAATTTCTCCCAGACCGCCACGAATTTCTTAAAACGGTTTCTGGGTTATCTAATTGACCATGTTGGCGAAAAAACCCATATTTTATTTTTTCTAAATTCATCTCCAATCGATCAGAAAACGTGTTTGAAAATGACATGTCAATAACAGTTTGCGTTTTTCTGGGTTCTGCCTCAGCAACAAAAATCGTTTTCTTCAGAACGTGGTTCAAAATTGCATTTCACGTGCATCTTGTTTTCATCCCTGGACTATTCAGAATCATAATCTCCCTTTTCATCTACATGAATGGATAGAAAAATGCTCTGTCATTGCTATTTGACAGCGTATTACAGCGAACAGTATACCAAGAAGGCCGCTCTTTCTTTTGTACAATCGCAGGTCTGCTGCTATGATCAGAATCAAAATATTCACCTGGATTGCTGGTTCAAAATTTACAGCAGTGCCATAAGCAGCAGACATCAAATTGCTCATCTCTGAATGATTGTGACTACAGAACTCACAAGAGCATGATTTCTGCAAAAAATGTTATTCTTAGAAAACTGGACTGTGCATGCATTTGAATTGTTTTGAAATGGGGCGCTAGGTTTGAATTGAATTGTTTTGCATGCATTTGAATTGTCATATCTGATTTGCCTTTTTGAATAGATGGAGTTACAAGCCTGTGCAAAGGTTCTCAACGTGGAGAAACTTTGGTGTTTTGTTTTATTGAAAAAAAAATGCCATGGCTATTTCATGGATTTTTGTTTATTGATTTGATTTGTTGTTGTTTTGTTTTTGTTGTTTTTTTTTATTTGTTTTGTTAATAAAACTATATATGTTATATTTCAAGAATTAAAAATATACATATATGTTTTACTAAACAAAATGATTTTTTTTTTTTTAAATTGTTTTGTTAATAAAATTACACATGTTAAATTTTGGAAAATTAAAAATATACATATGTAATTTACTAAACAAAACAATTTATTGAAATTTTTTTTTTTAAATGATTTGTTATTAAAATTATATATATATTTTCAAAAATTTTAAAAATATACATATATATCTTAGTAACAAAACAATTTAATTTTTATTTTTATTTTTTATTTATTTTTAATTGATTTGTTTAATAAAATTATGTATGTGATATTTTCAAAAATTTAAAAATACACATATATATTCATTAAACAAAACAATTTATTGAAATCAAAGTTTTTCATGAAAACAATTTTTTTTTTTTAAATTGTTGAATCAATTGAAATGATGAAGTTTTATTGTCTCCTCTTTTTTTTTCTTTTTCACATAACAATTCTTTTTCTGATCCTCCAGATCACACAAAGTGCAGGAGGAGAGCATACTCAAGAATTATTAATTTTTTTTTACATAACAATCCTTTTTCTGATCCTCCAGATCACACAAAGTGCAGGAGAAGAGCATACTCAAGAATTATTAATTTTTTTTAGATGTAAGAAATAAGGCTACCTAGTTACACTTCCCCGGCAACGGCGCCAAAATGTTTGGTCAATTTAGTGTGTCTTAAATTGCTAACATAAATTATCAACCAGGGATTCGTAAGCTGACGAAGTGTGGCGCACTATATGTGCAAGATAACCTATCTCTTACTTTTGTCATTTTTGGATTTTTATTGATCTTGGTTGGTTTCCTAATGTGAGATGGAAATTCTAAAAGACAAGTATGGTTATGAATATTCAAGGCAATGATGTCCTTTATAATGATTTACCAACTTGAAAATGAAAAAGGAATTTGAAACATACAATGACAAAACTTGAAAGGAAATGAAAATGTGCTACTGAAATGAAAAAGGTGCTGCTAATCTAATAAATCAAAACAGTGAACTAGTGAGCATGAAACCAAACTATTCTGGCTGCTGTCTAAACACAAAAGAAACTATGCTGAAAGAAATCCAAAAGTTGCAATAAAGTAAATCTAAATCAAATTACATCAACTTGTCTTCTGATCCCTCATCATTAGTCCAGCTATGATTTCGGAAGTAACCATAAACAACTTGAGTAACTGATATCTAACTTGCAGAAAGTAAACTAATATCAAACCACACATTCATAATTCAATCCCTCACCATCAGTCCAGCTGTGGCTTTCGGAGGTAACTGAAGATGTCATGCACAATTTATTATTTCTAACTTGCAGAAAGGAAACTAATATCAAACTACACATCCATAATTCAATCCCTCACCATCAGTCCAGCTGTGGCTTTCGGAGGCAACTGAAGATGTTATGAGCAATTTAATATATTTAACTTGCAGAAAGGAAACTAATATCAAACTACACATTTCATAATACAATCCCTCACCATCAGTCCAGCTGTGGCTTTCGGAGGTAACTGAAAATGACATGAGCAATTTAATATATCTAAATCTAACTACTGAAGCAAATGTGCAAGACTGAAATAAACAAAGTAATACCGGAATTAAACAAAAACTAAGAAAAAAATAAATTAACAGCAGAACAATATTGATTCCATGTCATTAGTCAAAAGATATGCAAATGCCCGGGCTGCCATGAAAAATTATGCTAAAGCTATGATTTCAGAAAGCAATCTAAGTAAAGAAATATGACAAAACAGAATTGAAAGCAACTTATCTAGAAAACATGTAAAAGCCTCCTTGGATAGCAGGGGCCCTCTGCTACCAATTTGGTGAAGTCCTTAAGCTCCTTAAAGTTGTAATCAAAACAGCATCAAAGAACTGAATTTCTCTATTAAAAAGAACTCACAAATCTACATCCCATTCCATCTTGAACTTTGTTACAAAAGACTTCTCTACTACTTTTTCATTACTTCCTCATTACTTTCTCATTACCATGATAGGAGAAAGCTTCTCCTATTTATACAAAATATGAGGAGACATCTCATTAATGGGAGTCCATGAATCTCTCCCTCCATCTCTAGAGTTACAATCAAAATAGGAAATGATAAGACACATGTCTTTCTAGAGTTTTAACACAACTTGAGGAATGAGACACATATCCTCCTAGAGTTTCAATACAACAAGGAAGTGAGACACATATCCTCTTAGAGTTTCAATACAACAAGGAAGTGAGACACATCCTCTTGATCCCATAATCTTCTCCAACCAAATTCGAATTTGGCCTTAGAGTGCCACATAAGGGTCTTCTAGAAGTCTCCTTTTGACCTACACATATCACAAAACTCATAACACATATATAGATATATGAAACTATGTTAATTTTCTAGTTTCTAATCATAAATTCACTTAAAATACATAAAATAAATAACTTTGGAAAACAAGGATCTAACCCATATATTTATGAAAATGGTTACTTGATGTAGGGTTTTAGGTCAAATGGCTATGAAATAAGAGCTAAATGGTTATGACATAATGGAAATATGTATGAATATGGAGAACATTTTTGAGACTCAACACATGCCACATGGAAAAGTGAAATCAAGTCAAGAGGAAGTGAATGGGTATGAAGAAGGTGATTATGAGTCTCAGAAATCATTAATTGGAGTGAGACCAACAGTCTTAAAGAGGAAAACTTGTGTTAAGTACGAGTCAACACAATGATTCAATTTTAGTTAAAAATGAAATAAAGGTAAGATCTATCTCATTTTCACCATTTTGTGGAGAATTTAGAAGATAAGAAAGAGAAGGAGAGTAGTGGGAGCCATCATGAGAGAAACATCGATATTTTAGCTTGTATGCACCATCGTGCTAAAGAAAACATATTTTTTCTACAAGCAAATTTAGAGGTAGATCAACAAGGGTATATAAGGCAACAAAAATTCACCTATGGGTGAAATTTCTTCCCAAAGCCACCATATCTCCAAAAAATACACTAGATTACATAGGTAAGTGCTTTCCATCATCCAGCATTGAAATTTCTCCATGAAATTTACACAGAGAAAGTTAAATTCGGAAACTAAAGGGTAAAAAAAATGCATTTGTTTCAAGACCTCCATCTCCTAGACGTAACTCTCAAACATCTCACGAACTTCATATCAAAACCATCAAAATAGGAGGGGTATTCAACATAAGGGATTCCACTGACATTAAGGGAATTAGGCAGCATCCTCAAGTCATCGAAATCTTTAGAAATCAGCAATGGCTAGGGTTCTTTGAGATTTTGAAAGTTTTTGATGAAGATATAGCTCGATAATTTGCAATGGCTCTACAATCACACTCAGAGGAGAGGGAAACCACTGTGGTTATAGGCCTAGCCATAACACTATTTCCTAAACACATAAGCAGAGTTACAACTTTTCCCTTAGGAGTCAAATGGGTTAAGGAAAGAATGCCTAGCAATGCAGCCAAGAAGAGCTTCTTTCTACTAGGAAGAGAATACATTGAAGACAAAAATGGAGTGAGGAGAGAAAGCCTTCCATACCCCTGGGATGAAGTAGCCTTCCATATCATGAAGTTTATTTCTTATGAAGGCAGACTTAGTGTGGTCTATGGGTATCATTTCATATTTTTAAATGAACTTAGGTTTCAAGGATAAATCCCTCTAGAGCAGAGATTGAGAATCCCTCACTTCCTTCTTAACTCCATAAATGACATGAGAAATAAGGTGAGGCAAAAAAAATATCAGCACTTGGCTCATCATGGCCTCATAAAATGAATTTTGAATGATGCTTTGAGAAGATTGAACTTACATGTATCATGGTCTTCATTCATAGTCATGGATAGGGATGCTTTCATAGCTACCCAAATAGGGAAAACCTCATCTTCTATCCTTAGAGATATGGAGGTATAAGAATAAGAAGAAGAATAAGAGGTTGAAAAGGAGGTAGAAGAAGAAGAAGAAGAAGAATAATGGGATCAAGAGGACATAGAAGAAGAAGAGGAGGAGGCAAAAAATAAGGAAGAAAAAAAAGAAATGGAGATTGAGGGAGAAAACACAAAGACAACGGAGACAGAGAAAGAAAAATTTGAGGGGAAGGAGGAAGAAAATACTGAGGAAAAGAAAGGATTGGACCCTATCCTCGGCAGTGAAACCTCCCCTCAAGACACCAGCATGTCACTAGACATTAAAAATGAGGAAGTGTCTACTGCCCTAGCCACTTTGACCACACCTGTAAAATCCAAAAGGGAGAGACAGATGTCTATGTATTTTAGGACTAGGAAGAGTCAAAGGGTGAGGCAAGGGAAACCATATAATTCCACCAAGATCCCTATTTCCATTGAAGAATCACCAAAGAAATATGAGGAAATAATATTAGAGTAAGGAAGGGTGCAAGAGTTCACTTCACCTATAAGGACCCCTATAACATAAATCAGAAGACACTCAACAAGAATGGCATCCCATACACCTCATGTAGCCCCCACAAACCCTGCAAGGACTGAAAAGAGTAAAAAAAAGGAAAATAGGGTCTTTAGAAAGAAAAATAGAGTTTTCTACAGGAAACTCTATTTTTGTTATAAGAAAATGCAACAATCCTAGAATTAGAGAAAAATTCCTTCACTGAGGAAGAAAAGGAAACCACAGATGGGAAAGAGGTCAAAGAAGTTGAGGACAAGGCACAAGAGGAAAAACAGGATGAAAAAGAGGTAGGAAAATATGACAAGGAAGATCCCACCTCAAAAAAAAATATCCTAAAATATGTAGTAGTAGTGTCAAACCCAATCCCTCAACCCAATCTTAGCTCCTACTACAGATACATGGAGCGGAGTAGATTGATTCCTCAAAAGTTCACAGTGCCTTTCTTTTAATGGTTGGAAAAGGAGAGGGCACACACTCATAATTGGATGAAGATTTCCACATATAAAGGAATTCATGAAATAGGGGTCACGGAAAAAGAAGTAGCTAAGTTGCGGAAGGATTTATCTAATGTTAGGCTCAAAGAAGCAGTGTTGAAAGAGCAGCTTTAGAAGGCCCAAGAAGAGAATGTAGCATTATAGTAGAAGCTTCAGCAAAAGGACAAAAAAGTGGCCACCATGGCTGATTTTTGCATGGAGGCCATTCAACACAGATATCCATCATATTCCTATGTAGTTTATCTGAATGAGTAGTTGCTCCTATTTCAAATCAAAACATTAGACTGCCATGGATCCTTATATTTTCATAAATGCAGGCAGTTCATTGACTCATGCAACCAATCAAGCATGGAAGACAAGGAAAAAATGGCATAATTCTACATGCATAACCTTGTGTTGAGAGACTTGAACATTTGGGACCCCAATCCTAGGATGGGAGACATGCATTTAATGGAATTAGCATCATGGATGGTTAATGAAAATACCATAGCACAAGAAATGAGAAGGGTTATGAGGAGAGAAAACAGAGAATCCTTTCACATTAGGGAAGAACTATTCAACTCTAGGGGAGTCATCAACAACCATCTTAAGATTTAAAAGGATCATGTACTTGTAGAAAAAATGCCTCTACACATAATCTCAAGCCATGGATCACTTTCATGATGTTTCTAGGTTGTTAGGAGATGAGTTCATAATGGTTGGCCAAAGGAGATGGAACAATCTCCCTTACAACCTTAGAAACATGGGGTACCACACACCAAAAATATTGAGGGTTTCCCTGGAAGGAGCACCATTATATAAGAGGGCCATGCAGGCCAAAAATGTTTAGTGGCTTGGTTTGAAGCTCAGTCCACCCTTGCTGCTAGGGATGAGTTATGGAAAGGACCAAGATGAGAAGAATAAATAATGGGAAGAAGCATAAAATAATGATATTTTTTACTCTCCTGAAGGGACTCCCACACTTTTTCCTTGGGAAGTCAGAGGGTCCATCAAAGCTTTGAAAGATATGCAAAAGGAGGACTAAGTTGCTTAGAGCATGAGTGACCATTTGGTAGGGGGTGATGATGAGCTCCATCATTAGGTACATTTGGTGGGTTAATGGTCACCCTTTTGCCTTATTAATCATCTTTTTATTGCATTTTAATTATATTATGGTCTTATTTTTCTAGTGTAGATGGTGATTGAGGCTTGTCATACTTCGAATGTCTAACATGAGTTAAATGCAGGAAAATCATGAAGATATTGATTTTTTTATGAATATTTTTCCATTAAATCTTAGAGTAGACATCAATGACATATTCTAGGGGGAGTTTCCACCTCCTTAACTCCAAAAGGCAGCCAAGGGATCCTCGATATTCCCTCCAACAACTCGAAATCAAAGGAATCGAAGAAAACTCAAGATCAAGTGCACCAAAGATACACTTCACTTGTAGTCAAAGTGGACACATCACCTAGTTTTAGGGAGCTATTGGTAGCTACCCTCTAGATTAAATAGGGTTGAGCAAGAGCTCAATAGGATTCAAACTTTGGAGGAAGCTAATAGGCTCTTAGCTCTTGTAATAGGTTTTTGAGACTTTCATGTTGATGTAATGAGACTATATTTTGAAATAAAATGAGTATTCAAATTTTGCTTCACTGATATAGTTTCATAGGGCTAGGATTGTGGGTTGGCAAACAATCCATTGGCCTTAGTCTCTCTTTTTTATTCATTCTTTACTTTTACGTCATTTTAGCTAGTTTTTCTTATGAGTATTTAGCTAGCTTGATTTATTTTCAATTCATTGTTTTTAGTTTGCTTATGTTTGTCTTTTGATACAGATATAGCTTACTTACATGTTGGTTGTGTAGGTTATCAACTCAGAAAGATGTGACTCAAGCCTCCTCCCTCTCATCTCTTTCATTGGAGCTTGAGGAGGGTAGACCTTCCCCACAGGTAAAAGTTATTTTTTAGTTTATTCCATGGATATGTTTAGAATGAATAAGTTAGGTTGTTGTAGATTCATGGATATGTTTAGAATGATGTGTTAGATCTCTATTTGTAGGCTAAAGTATATTTTCTTTCGAAATTCAACTCATCTTTCCCATTTCCTTTATCATGATTTTTTCAATATTTATTGCACGAACAGGTAGTTTTCTTTCAGCCTCAGGTAGAATGACCAAGGAGGACTTCATCAACACCTTAAACTTCCTTTCTCACCCTTCAGCGGCCTTCTATTCATCAAAATCACCATCAGCCCTATTTTCATATTTCTCACCTCTACACCATGACCAAACCCTAGAGGTGAAAGATATGCCTCTCAAGAGGTTATGACCTTGGCCAAGGGGTGGGCCACCTTCCACTCATCCAAACCCACCTTAACTCCACCTTCCCTACACTTTTCTCACCCATTTTTGGCCTCGTATTTCCTTCAGACTGTTACTTGTATCGATTTAGGAATTTCATGTAGCACTATAGGAAACCTGAAGCAGTACTTGCAGCAGCACAAATGGGCTCCAATTTAAGCCCAAAAGCCACCATCCACCTCATCCAAACCTTCCAAAACCACCCATACACCTTCAACCTTGCACCCATGAGTTCAAGCCTTTTATAAGCCACCTTAGCACTTTCTCCTCCTCGCTGCAAAAAAATGCATTTACAACCATAGTTAGATCATGATTAGTTTCATGATTAAAATCATGATAGATAGAACATAGAGTGGATACTAGGCCCCGTAGGCTGTTGGGTAGGCTCAACCTGACTTTGAGAATTGAGTTGAGCCCGCCCAGGGGCCCGAGGGGCTGAAAAATGATTCCTCACTTTAGTCTTCGAAGTTCTTATTTGAATATTTTCTACTAACACCAAGATCAGTACCGGGGAGTGTGTCTAGCCATTTGGCCCAACAAAGTGTGTTTGGGTTAGTTTCCTTTACTCAATTTCAATTCAACAATTTACTTCATGCAAGATGCCTATTTTTCTTCCATTTCTTATCATACCTTAATGTGTAGATTTATTTCATTGTAGGGTAGTTATATGTACTTTACTATTGTAGAATAGTTATGTACTCACTGATAGAGCCATGCCTTTGAATCATTTTTATCCCTAGGCCTAAATTCATAAGTGTGACGGGTTTCATCTAGAAACCCTAGAAGTAGAACCCTTTCGTAGAGCTCAGAAGAGGATGGCATGAGTAGAATGCATCTGTTGTGTATATAGCACTGTCATTTCCAAGTTTGTAAAAACATCGAGTTGATAAAGTAAAGTAGGGAAACCTTTAATGTTGGCATATAGTTTCATATTCTATAAAATTGAAATATATTTATGAGCAGAGAAAGTTTCCTTCCAAAAATCATCTCCCTAGCGATAAACTATCTCAGTTTGGGGAAAAGGAAGCCAAGTGGGGAGAGGGTGAGAAGACATGAGGAAACATTGTTATCTTAGAGCTTGGTTGGAAGGGGGCCCAAGAGAGGAGAAGAAATTTGTAAGTTGGAAACCCTCAGACAAGACATTGTTAAGGGAGGTATGACACTTCCAAAGAAGGAATTCATGAGCTAGTTGGCTAGTAGAATTCCAAATTAAGCCTTTTTGTTCAGTTAAAGCCCTAGATTAGACCTGTTAGGGTCAGAGTTGTTCAACGTTGGACCTAACATGGCAATGTCTTGGAAATCTTTATGGATATTAAGATGGCTAAGGAGGAGCTTCAGTAGATAACATTGATTCTCATTGGTTGGGTGGAGCATTATGTTATTTATAATTTTGTGGAAAACTTGATTTCTTAAGGAACAAATAATTGAAAATTTGTTTCTATTTTTAGATGTATGTAACTCATTTTGCATAAGTTATTATGTTGTTATGTGATGTTTATCCAATATGTGTTCAAATTTCTAATAATATGTTTGAAATATAATATCATTAGATTATGTGAGATTGAGCCTTGAATAAACATTGGTCTATTAGCACTGAAATAGTTCCAATCCTGATAATTAATCTAGAAAATCATTGACAACTCCCAAAATCAAGTCCCATCAAACTCCAAGATTTAATAAAATATTATTGTTTCTCTATAAATAAATCAAACCATGATCGATAAAATGTTAGGGTTTCTACGAATATAATGATAAATAAAATTCTCTATTGTTATAATAAAAATGGGGTACAATTAAATAGTTTAGTCAAACTACTAGTCGAAGGGAGACATATACATCCCATATCTAAATTGTGAATTTAAAACTTCTAGAAATAACTATAAAACAAAACCTGAACATACTTAATACACCTAAAATATGTAAATGACAATCCCATAGTCTGCACTCTTAACTGAAACAACTTTGAGGGATCCGGTCATTGATTGACCAAAAAACCTATTTCTATGTTGTAACTATGTAATGCATAATGGTACTTTGAGGTAAAGTAGATGGTGTTTCCATCTACTGTGGAAAACAGTCCCTGCGTGAAGAATGTATGGTCCATTTTAGAACAAATCTTTGTGCTGTATTTATCTATAGTAGAGATGTAGATGAGGAGGTGTACCTTCTTATTCATTATCTCTCCACACACCATCAATTTAAATGTCTTCTGATCGGTGGGGTCAATCACTATGTTGATACACAACCACATCCGCAGAGGAGTGGTTTTTTCAGCCCATACTTTTTTCGTTAGACACGACCCCTGACCAAGGATCAAGTCACCATTATATCAGATAGGATTCAATGTTTCTTTGTCAATGTATTAACCACTACCAAATTCCCTTTTGTGATCACTAAAACCATAAGGTTGTTGACAATTCCCTGGAGAAAACAGGTACCCTGAATTAAACTCACCTTGCAAAAAGTACCATCTATTAGAATTGATGTGGAAAGGGAAAATTTCGTTGGTTTTGTGAGTAGGGCTTCTCAGTGCAATCTCTGATTCCTTGTTTCTATGTTTGTATAGTTCTTTAAATATCTTATAGGATGAGACCATGTGATGCTAGGCTAAGCACATTTTCCTAGCGATTATGAGACATGAGATTGTTAAGTGTGAGAAATTATCTTGCAAGATGTCTTCAGGGAGGTGTTCAAACATGCATAGTGTAGATTCATCATCTCGTCGTTTCTTCATAGTGTGATGTGGTAGGGTTGGAGGTTATTTTCATCTATGAACATTGGGTTTCCAATTTCCTTGCCATTTATGGGCATCATGACGTGATAGGGTTGGAGTTTCTTTGCATCTATCAACATTGTGTTGCTAGTTGCCTTTGTGAATCATATTGTTACCCTACAAATAAAACCCTGAAAATTTACTGTTAACTTTCAAGTACCAAATACGTCAAAGTAAAATAAAAAGATAAATTATTTTTTATCTCTACATAGAAGAAACAACCTAAATGCTTTTTTATCGCAATGGACCAAGTAGAAGTAGAATTTAAAACTTTGACTGTGACCCAAAACAATTCATAGCCTGAAACCCTAGAAATTATAAATATATCATAAATCAACTAAAATTGTATGTAAAAGAATATTTAATACTAACCTGGCAGATGGGTCAAATTTCTTCAAATGAAAGCTTTTCCAATTTGATGCAGCGTAGAATATATACACAAACCAGAGTCCAATGATGCAATAGCTCTTTCCCTTCAAAAAAATCACTTCAAACTCATTCAAGGAACTGTATCATACTAAAATATGGGATAAAATCGATCATTCTTCTCCCCTTCCTACAAATTCTCAATGCTTAGAATGAGGGTGAATTCCTCTGCACACATGCTCAATTGGGATCAATAGCCAATGAGCCTTCGTTTTGGATGGAATAGGAGAACATGGGATGATTTTGGGGATTTATACTTATCTCTCAATATTTTTGTTTAAGTTTAATGTACGGTTAGAATTAAAAAAATAGATATTATAACTCCTGAGTTGTTTCCCATCAAGTATGGGAATACAAGATGAATTTTGTGAATATCTCAACTTTTCCTGAGTTTTGGGTAAGTTTAGTGTTAGATTGTGGAAATAAGAAGTTGGGGGGTGATTATAGGGTGTCAAAGTATTTAAAAATAATTTTAAAATATGAGGGTGAGGTGACAGTGGAGTGACAGTGGGGTGTTAAAGTAATTTCCATCACATGGGATGACAATGTTCAAAATAGATGTGAAATTCGATGAATATAAGGCCATGAAAATTTCCCATGAGAGGGAGCTTCAATTGTATGCAGTCCATGGAATACTCAAGTCTCAATCCATATAACAACATCTTGATCCTACTGCTAATCCTGAAGAATAAGTATGCAAATACGATTCACCTACATAGAAAAAACTCGTATTCTTCTCTTCTATAGTGATTCTTTCTCTGATACCGTGTAGAAAACTGATATAGATTCAAACTTCTAATTGTAATATGCTAAAACAATAGACTTGAATATACTCTACTAATTGCAAAATCTAATAAATGATCGTGAAATCATGAAATCATACAAGAGAATGAATTCAATAAAAAATAACACAATGATTTCCCGGGGAAAGCCACAACTAAACACCGCGTTATATGTATATTACATTAGTCAAAAAATATGAGAATATTACAATATTTTTCTCATGCCCGAGCAACCCATGCACTATCTCTATGTGTCTCACTACTTCCTAGACAAGCCTTGGCTAATAAATGACCAAAATTTGGCTTGCTCAAATCTCTATTTCCTTTCGTTGTTTCCTTGGGTGATTAGCCCATATTAATTATGGAAATCCCCATCCGATACTACAAAATCCATCTAGGGCATTCCTCTAACTACATGCACCACCTATACAATTTTGATGATTATAAAACTAATAATACACTTCCCTTGAACTCCAATCTCTATTGAGTAACTTTTAGTTCTAACATGCATGAATTATTTATGGTTGAATCATTAGTTAACTGATTAATCACTACATGTGGTTCAAATTCAATTTCCACACTTTGACCTCTCATTAGTTCCTGCAACAGTTGGAACTATTTAAACCAAATTTATCTGAGGTAAACTGAGCTAATTGATTAAAACTAAAAACAAACTTAACTACAGCTCCTAAAAAGTAGGAACCACTCTACATGACTCAAGTTAGACCCTCTACTCAAATTAACTGAACCAGATAAGTCAAACTAACTTAGCTAACTCATACAAGTTATTATGTGATGTGGAATTACAATTTTCTTCAATTTAATTCAATGTAAAATTAAATTATAATCTTTCTTAGTGCCATTTTCAACAGTATATGTTAAAACTAGGGAAGCAAGACGAAGGTTATGGTTTTTGCTACCAAGGAAGACTCAGATTGGATATAGTTTTCTACATGTGTGGCTTTTTTGATGCAAATTGGGCTAGAGATTTGGATCAAAGAAGATCTATAAGTGGGTTTTGCTTTAACATATTTGGAGTAGTTAGTTGGATGAGAAAGAGGGAGTCTGTAGTGGCACTTTCGATTACAGAGGTTCAATACATGGTAGCCACTCATGCAAGAAAGGAAGTAGCTTGGTTGTAAATATTGTGTTCAGGTATGGGGTTGGTACAACGAGCTATAAGGATAGAATGTTATAGCCAAAGTTCAATATTATTGGAAAATAACCCTGCTTATTGATGAAATCCATCATTAGACATATTTTGAGGGGTTCATAGTCACCTTTTTGCCTTCTTAGATCTCTTTTTCTTGCTTTTTTATTATTATTTGGGTTTATGATGCTAGAATAGGTGGTGATTAAGGCTAACATACTCTGAGTACCTAATATAAGGTTGAGTGCAAAAAAACATTATTTATTAAGCATTTTTATAAATATTTTATCACAGAGACTTGGAGGATACAACAAGGAGAAATTATAGGAGGATTTTCCACCCTCAAAGGTAGCCAAAGGATCCCAAATATTCTCTCTAGTAATTCGAATTCCACAAGCAACCGAAGGATCCCCAAGGATTCTCTCCAACAATTCTAATTCTAGAGGCAACCGAGCAACTCAAAGAGGAGAGCACTCAATCTTGGTTTACTTGGATTCCAATGGAATCAATCAAAATTTTCTAGGGATCTGTTGGTAGCTGCCCTATAGAATAAATAGAGCAGAGCTAGAGGTAGGAAGAGTTAGTCTATCCTAGTCTCAATTCCATTCAGAATTATTGTTGTGAACTATTGAAGCTTTTTGTTTTATTCAGGGATTGAAACCTTCAGAGATGTATGCAATTATTATTTTATGAAATGAGCAGACTGATTTCATTTGATTGATTTAATTTCAGAGGGCGAGGCTCATGGGTTAGGGACCAATCCATGTTCCTTAGATTCTCTATTGTTATTATCTTTTCCTTATGTTATTTAGCTATTTTTTCTTTTGTCATTTAAGTTAGACCTGCTTCTGATAAGTTTCATTGCTATTTAGTTTTTGTGTTGTTGTAGTTTTAATTTCTTATGCATAGTAAAATATAGGAAAAACTCCAAAACTGTGGTTAATTCTCCCCCCTCTCATTTCTGTCAATAGAGTTTGAGTAGGGGCAGACCTTCCCACAAGCCAAAATTGCTTTCAGTTCGAGTTTGGGGAAAAATTTGTATTACCAAGTTCAAGCCCTTCCTTCACGATTTCATCCTACAGTCTATCTATTTCCCATGCATGAATCAATAGGTATGCTTCACTTCTAATAACTTCTCTTACACTTCCATTTCTTGCCTTTACTTCTCATATTAGTGTGGCACTTACCTTCCTTCAAACACCCTTAATCCCTTCAACCTTATTTCACTATTTTTATGAAAAACACATGAAAAACCATACATAACCACTGAAAACCCAACCTCTGCCTTTTCTCCTCGAGACTCCCCCCACCGTACGTCACACTTCGCAATCGCAACATTTAACGTTTACCTTAACAATTATCGCCCATTCCTTGCGATTATGATATTGTGAAATTGAAAATCACACTTCGCATCGGTTACCTTCTACTGTTATCACTAACCGCTCATTATTTTCAATAGCAAGATCGCAGCACCACATCATCCCCATTGCACATCGCATCCCGCAGAACTTACCACATCGTAAATTACATCTCGGAGAACTTATCATATCGCATATCGCTACCCACAACCTTTACTGTAGTGCAAATCGCACTTCACACATTTTAGTTTATTCCTGTTAATCCTTACCACTATCCTTGTAAACTTGCGATATTATGATTCACGACCTATCACATCACTCTTCGCACTTCGCACTGTGCTCCATTTATTTTATTCCCATTTATCCTTACTCCTATCGTTCTAAACTTGCAATATTGTGATTCGTGACCTGCCATGTCACTCTTCACACTTCGCACTACCCACCATTTAGTTTATTCTCATTAATCCTTATCACTATCCTTGTAAACATGTGATATTGTGATTCACGACCCACCACGTCACTCTTTGCACTTCGCACTACACACCATTTAGTTCATTCTGTTAAGTCCTTATTGCCATGCATTTAAACTTGCGAAGTTGCAATTCTAACATCGCACGTCACAAATTTTTCTATCCATCGCATTTCTAATTTTTTCTCACTCCGAAGTCATTTCTTGCATTATAATAAGGTTTCCTAAGGGTTTAACCCCATTTGCCTGCTCCAAAGCCATTTCTCATGCTATCATAAATTTTTCTAAGGGTTTAACCCCCTCTTTCCACTTCCAAACCTCATTTCATGTGTTAAACCCCCCATTAGCCCTCTTAGCCCTTTTTCTTCCCTCTATGCTAGAAATTAATTCTTTTTAATTAAAATCAAGGCATGGATTGGAGTATGGTAGATAGATCATAGGATAGGTAGAGTGAATTTAACCATTTGGCCAATTTAAGTGTGGTTTACAATTAATTTCCTTTCTTCTATCTTTATTCTACAAATTAAATTAGTTTCATTCTTGGCATTCCTTTCTAGCAATTTATTTTAGTTTCCTTTCTTTCATTTCCTTCCAGCAATTTACTTTCTAGTTGTTCTCATAATTTAAGAAATAGCACCGTTTCGTGAAGTAGAAGAGGATAACATGAACATAATTCATGTTCTGTATATATCCCTGTCACCTCAAATTTTGTACAAACCTCAGGTTGATAAAGTAAAGTAGGGCTACCCCTTGGAGTTGCAACACTCTTGGTGCAATACCAGGGCTCACCACTTTTTGGCATCGTTGTTAGGGAGGTGTCTAGTAGATATTTTGATTTTGTTTTAGAATTTCTTTCTGCTTTCCTTTCTGTTCATGTCACTTCAGAAATATTGAAAAAGTAAAAAAAATATCTGATTTTCATGCCTCGTAGGACTAGGAATACTCAAAGGCAAACATTACCTAAAACCCCCACATCACCTCCTAGCCACCCTTCACTCTTCTTCAATGGAAGTGAGATTAAACCCTCTATAGGAGAGCCTTCTGAATATTTTGGGGATACTATTGGGGAAGAAGAGGAAGACCTTGCTTCAACTGAGGGACTTGCTTCACCTATCTTAACCATTACTGGGACCCAGAGAGCCTTTCCAATAAGAGAGGCAGACGAGGACACTAAGATGAAAAACATTAGCCCCTCAGCTCTTCCACACTTCCATGGACTTACCTATGAGGACCTTGACACATTAATGTTTGAATTTGTTGTTGTCTATAGGAATTATGACTACACCTCCGATGATCAGAAGTTGAAGCTATTATCAACCACCCTTAAGGATGTAACCTTACGCTAGTTCATGGGTCTACCTGGGGATAGCATCACTACCTGGACATAGATAGAAGAGACCTTCAGCATCAAGTACAAAGACTATTGTAGGTTGAAGGAAACTAGGGATGAGATATTTAGGATCACCCTAGGGCCTGATGAATCCATAGAGGATTATGGAGAAAGGTTTCAATTGAACTATAAGAGAGTCAACTGTACTCTTCATCCTGAATCACTTAAACTTGTACTTTATCAAGGGATCAATGAAGAGATGATAAAAACCTTGAATATGTTATCAGGAGGAGATATCTACCAAAAACCCTATGAAACAATCAAAATTGTCTTCCAAAACCATTCTAGGGAATTTAGGAAGAAGGGCGGAGCTAGCCAAAGTACATCCAATAATCCTTCCTCTTCCACCTTCATAAAACATGAGATTGGAAACGTGTTATAGGACTTCAAGAGTGACATGTTTCACACCTTTTCTTTGAAAATGGACACAATGCAGGTCAAAAGGAAGCAAGAGGAAGCAAAGAGAACCCTGGCCATATTTTTTCCTAGATGTACTAGGAAGCACCCAAGAAATGAATTTCCACTGAATGTCATAGAGGTTTTAATAGTCTGTGAAGAGAATCATGCCACAGACAAGTGTCCCTCCTTACCTGGACTTAAAGATGTATATCAAGGTGGGGAAACAATGTCAGAGCAACTCTGTTTCATCAACCAGAGAAGGCCTCAAGACCCTCGGCCATATCAACAAGGTATGCAAGGTGCACCTTAATCTTACTATTACAACAATAAGAGTGCACCCATGCAACCTTGGTACACCCCCACTCCTCCATCTTGGTCTACACCTCCTATTTAGACTTCCAAACCTTCATATCATCCTTAGCCAGTAAACCAGCCATTTCAGCAGTATGTTCCACAACAACCTCAGTGGAACAATCCATCCCAAGGGTGGAGGCCTCAACAAAATCAACTACCTAATCTACTGCCTCCACCCCAACCTCAACCTCAGCTTACTAATTCTGCTCCACCTAGGCTACCTATGCCTGAACACCCTAATCCGAACCCAAACAATAGACAGGCACAACATGCTCACAATGGAGAAACATCCCATCCAACTTATGTTGTGGAGATATAGGAGGTTAATCTTAGGTCAGGAAGAGTACTCTCAGATAACCATCCCCCATCTCCACTTGTAGAGGTTGAGGAGGAAAAGGAAGAAGATAACACTCAAATCCAACAACCTTGTTTTCCTGAGCGCTTGATCTGCCCTAGTCAGCACACCCCAAAGGAGACTAAAATCCTAGGAGAATTGGAAAATTTGTGTGTAAGGATACCAGTTCTCCAGGCCATTAAGGATTTCCATATATACAATAGGCTCATCAAAGAAAATTTCTTCAAGAAACTTGGAAGGAGGAAGAGAGATACCCCCACCATCAATGTGGTAGGACAATTGTCTGACCTGATGTTGGGGAAGGTGATATTTCAAAAATACTTGGACCCTCGTGTCCAGTTGTTAATGTACATATAGATGGTGTCATATTCCCTAACACTTTGATTTATTTAGGGGCTACCATCAATATCATGACCAAGGAAACTATGTTGAAACTTAATCCCCAAGGGACTTTGAGGAAAACCACAATAGTTATGAAACTTGCAGATTGGTCCAAAGTAACTCTGTAAGGAATTGTTGAGGATGTTCTAGTTAACATTGAATCTTGGGAGTATCCCACATATTTCCTAGTCCTTCAGCCAAAAACCAAGTTTAATGGTTATCCTCTCATGTTAGGGAGACCTTGGTTAGCCACTACAAATTCTTATATTAGTTGACGGGCCAGAAACATGACTTTAAAAAATGGGTCTTTATCTAAACAACTAGTGTTATATCCTTTAGCCCAACCTTCAATTGATCATGATCTCCACATATTGTTGGAGGATGAAGAAGATGAGTTATATAACATTGCCCCTATGTGTACCATCTATGCTATTCTTAGAGGGGGGCAGCTTGATGAAGATGAACTCATTGACCATGCCATTCAAAACCAGTACTCCATTAACACTCCTCTCAAATCCTTAGTCAAAGAGTATGAAAGCCAACCTTGGATGTATGTGCAATCAATTAGTAAAACCTATGAAACCACCAAGGCTATGGATTTTGGACCATCCAAACCTCCGAAAATCAACACAAATCTCTCGAATGAAGAAGAGAAGAAACTATGCCAGATTTTGAAAGAAAATCTTAAAGTGTTTGCTTGGGATTACAAGGGCATGAAAGGGGTGCATCCTTCAGTATGCAGACATCAAATTTACATCAAAGAAGGATGCAAGCTTGTGAGACAAGCCGAAAGCTGGATGAACCCGACTCTGAAGGACATAGTCAAAGAAGAGCTGCAAAAAATATTGGATGCAGGGTTCATATATCCTATATCTGACAGTGAGTGGGTATCTCCTCTTGTCCTAGTCCCAAAGAATAATGGGAAGTGGTGAATTTGTGTTTATTATCAAGAACTTAACAAAGCCACCAAGAAACACCATTTCCCTTTAACCCTTATAGAGCAAGTCTTGGATGTACCTACTCCTCAAAAAAAGAGAGATGTCAGGAGTTTCTTGGGCTTAGTAGGTTACTATAGAATGTTCATCAAAGATTTTAGCAAGGTGGCTTCGCCATTATTTGGGTTACTGGCCAAAGATTCTGATTTTATTTGGTCTGGTCCTTGTTAAGAGGCTTTTAAGCTCATTAAGAAGAAGTCGACTACTACCCCCATCCTTTGAGGTCCAAATTGGACTCTACCTTTCCACATCCAGATTGATGCATCCAAAAAAGTTGTAGGGGCAACATTAAGACAATTAGAAGGAAAAATTCCTTATGCCATTTATTTCATCAACAATATTTTGTCCAAAGCTAAGCTAAATTATACTACTACTGAGAAGGAGATTTTGGCCATTGTCCTTGCATTGAAAAAAATTCAGGCATTAGGTCATTGGATATCATACCTTTGTTCACATTGACCATGCAACAATCAAGTATTTAATGAACAAACTAGATGTTAATGCTAGAATAATTATATGGTTGTTACTTTTGAAGCAATTTGGTTTGACTATTGTTGATAAACCTAGAAAGGAAAATGTTGTTGTATATTTTTTTTCTAGGTTAGTTCTCCCTACAGGTGAAGAAGGAATGGTGGATGACTAGCTGCTAGATGAACACCTCTTTTCCAAATCCACACTCTCAGCATGGTTTTTTGACATAGCCAACCACTTGGTTTCTAGAATACTCCCTCCTAATCTTTGATTTAGGGAGAGGAGCAGAATCATCATAAAAAGCCCCCGTTTCACATGGGGTGGGGGGGATCTCTTCAAGCTAGGCCCTGATCAAATCCTAGGAAGATGTGTGAGGGAGGAAGAATTTTTTGATGTCCTCTCTAAATTTCATGACAACCCATGTGGAGGCCACTTTGCTACAAAGAGAACTGCTTACAAAGTGTTGCAAGTAGGATACTATTGGCCTACTCTTCATCAAGATTCCAAAAGATACACCAGTAGGTGTGACCAATGCCAAAGGATGGGGAAACCCACATAAAGGGATGAAAATCCTTTACACCCTCAAGTGGGTCTGGAGCCATTTGAAAAGTGGGGTATGGACTTTCTTGGACCTATCTATCCACCATCCGGACAAAAAACGTATATCATAGTCTGCACTGATTACCTGACAAAGTGGGTTGAAGCAAACACAATGAAGGTAGAAATTGAGGAGAAAGTAACAAAATTTCTAAGGGAGAATGTGCTTTAGAAATTTACATAACCCAGATAAATAGTCACTGATCGGGGATCATAGTTCACCTCTCACCTCATTGATAATATTTTGAGGAAGCACAAGATTAAGCATACAACTTCTACTACCTATCACCCTCAAGCAAATGGCAAAGTAGAAGTAACTAACAAATCTTTAGAGAGAATCCTCACAAAGGTGTGAGCAGAAATATAATAGATTGGGCAGATAGATTGGTAGAAGCTACTTGGGCCTACAACACTACTTGGAAGACAACAATAGGATTCACTCCTTATGAACTAGTTTATGGTAATAAAGCTCTAATTTCAATTGATTTTTAATTCAATACTTTAAGAATGGTAGCTGAGTTAAATCTAGATCTAACAAATGCCCAAAAAGAGAGGTTGTTGTAACTAAATGGATTGGATGAATTTAGAATGCAAGCACTTCATTACACAAATATAGTTCAGGTGCAAAGGAAGGTATGGCATGATAAGAAAATCAAATAAAAGACCTTCCAAGAAGGATATTGGGCATTATTGTATGATTCAAGGTTTAAAGACTTCAAAAGCAAGCTGATGACAAGATGGTTGGGGCCTTACACAGTGGATAAATGCTTTGATAATGGCATATTTCAAATCAGGACCATAGATGAGGAAGGGATCCCCTTGCTTTTCAATGGTCACAGACTTAAAATTTACAAGAAGGCTTTGTCAAGGGCATAATTCATCAATTCAATAAGAAAAGAGGTGTATGTGATGGGAAACTCCATAGTTTCCAACAACTCTTGAAAGAAAGAAGAATAAAAAATAAAAAATAAAAAGCTTGTGGGTTGAAAACCTCCATGTAGGCAGCCCACATTCTTTCAAAAAAAAAAAAAAAAAGAGGAAAAGAAAAAAACCAAAAATTGCATCTGCATCATTGTGTTTTTATGTGTTTGCTGTTTTGCAGGTTGTTAATGGTTTTTGGAAAACATAGGGAAGCATTCATCTTCTTTTCCCTTGTTCTATCTTGCCATACATCCCATCATTCACTCCATTCATCGTCATAACTTCCTCCATCACTTCCATAAACAACACTCCTCCATTCCTGAGCACAATGTAGCAAGAGAAACAACACACAAACAGACTCCTACAAACATCAGGAAGTTCCTTAAAAAAAAAAGTTGTTCATGGAATACCAAGAAGAAAAATAAGGGCAGTTGCATAACAGACTACAGGAGAATGAGAATGCCACCCATGGCATCTCAAGCACCCCACATGACATCCACAATAGAGAGAAACAAAAAACAAATATTAGCATCTCATTCAGGAAGCTTCTCCTTCAGCAAGTTGCTCACTGAGAGGACATGAATATGGTGAAGAACAAATCATCTAAAAAGGCTTGTCTCAAAACTCCAGTTGCTGCAACTGCCTTGGAAACAACAGGTAAACTTAGGTATAAGCTCTCACCCCTTCCTGCGCATTCATAATAGCTAGACATAATTAATTTGCGGACTTACAGTTTGAGGGGAAGAAAGGTGGCCAGTTAACAAGACCACCACCATGAGGTATAGCTATAATAAAAATGGGAGTACACGCCACCTGGGCATGCAAAAGAAAAAAATTAAATTAGTGAAGTAGAGGAGAACGAGGGGAGGAAACCGCGCAGTCCATCCTGAATTAATAGCAAGGAGGAACCAATTTTCTATGAGAACTGGAGCTGAGCGGAGTTATATTTTCACTCCAAATTTAGCTATGTCATCTAATAAAAGGAGATGCCATCTCATCCAAACTAGTGAATTGACTATTTGTAGAGGGAGAGGACCGATGGAAGCACATGACACTTGAAGAAGAAGAAGAAGAACCAAAAAGAGAAAATAAAAAAAGAAGAAACCTGGGGTAGAACCAGGAGAAACAGGAAGAACCAGAAGAAGAAGAAGAGAGGGAGACAAAGGGCCAAAGAAAAATAGAAGAGATGGTCATAGAATTCATAGAGATAGTAGAAAGTGGGTGAGATACAAACTCACAAGCCAGCGTCACATCCCATCACTACAAAAATATAGCTGCGACCATGGCTCCTCTGAGAAAAAAAATAAAAAGGCATACCTCTAGGTATTTCAAAGCTGACAAGAATCAGATAAAGCTAGAAACTTCTCCCATAAGCTCAACCATAATTGAAGGATAACCAAGGGGGGAGGAAATAATCGAAGAAATATTTCTAAAGGAGCAGCTGTAGAAGGCACATGCAGAGAATGTAGCGTTAAAGGAGCAATTGCAGCAAAAAGAGGAGAAAGTAGCCACCATGGCAAACTTATCCTTAGAAGCTCTTCAACAAAAATTCCCCTCTAACTTGTATTATGTGTACCCCAAATAAAAATGGTTTCTCTTTAAAATAAACACTCTAGCCTCCCATGGATCACTCCTTTTCCAATATTGTAGGAAATTCATGAATTTCTACAAGAAAGCCAACATAGTTGATCACGAAAAGCTGGCAGAGTTTTATATGCATAACTTTGTGATAACAAATCTGGAGATTTGGGACCCCAATCCTATAATGGGGGACATGCAGTTAATGGCTCTAGCATCTTGGATGGTGAATGAGGACAATAGATTCAAAGAGATATGGAAGATCATGGAAAGAAGAAGTACAAAACCCTTATATCTCATAATAGAATTGTTCATCCCAAGAGGAGTCATCCTTAACCATCGAGAGATTGAAAAGGAAATTGCACTAGTTGAAAGCTACCTTCAAACTCAAAATCAAGTGATAGGCCACCTTGACAATGTTTCTAGGTAGATAAAAGAGGAGTGCATTATGGCCAGCTAGAGGAGATGGAACAAACTCCCACATAGCCTTAAGAATAGGGAGTATCATACCCTAGAAAATCTGAGGGGTGCATTGGAAAGGGCATCATTATACAAAAGGGACATGTGGGCCAAAAATATCCCATGGTGGAGACTAAAGCTCATCCCACCTTTGTTGCTGGGGCTGACTGATGAAGAGGACAGAGATGCACAAGATATAGAATGGGAGAATGTAGAAAATAATGATGGATTTTACCCCTTGGGGGAAACTTCCACACTTCTTCCTCACAAAATTAGAGGGTTTTCAAAGCTTTGAAGGAAATGGAGGAGGAGGATCAGTTGCTGAGAGGATGAGCAACCATTCAGTAGGTGGGTGATGATGAACTCCATCATTAGACATATTTGGAGGGGCTAATAGTCACATGTTTGTCTTCTTAGATCTCTTTTTCTTGGATTTTTATTATTTTTTGGGTTTATGATGCTAGTATAGGTGGCGATTAAGGCTAACATACTCTGAGTGCCTAATATAAGGTTGAGTGCATAAAATCATGCTTTATTAAGAATTTTTAAAAATATTTTATCAAAAAGGCTTGGAGGAGACAACAAGGAGAAATTATAGGAGGATTGTCCACCCTCAAAGGCAGCCAAAGGATCCCAAATATTCTCTCCAACAATTATAATTCCATAAGCAGCTGAAGGATCCCCAAGGATTCTCTCCAGCAATTCAAATTTGAAAGGCAGCCGAGAAAATCAAAGAGGAGAGCACTCAATCTTGGTTTACTTAGAGTCCAGTGGACACAATCACCATTTTCTAGGGAGATGTTGGTAGCTGCCCTGTAGAATAAATAGATTAGAGCTAAATCTAGGAAGATTTACTCTATCCTAGTCTCGATTCCATTCAGAATTATTGTTGTGGACTATTGAAGCTTTTTGTTTTACTCAGGGATCGAAACTTTCATAGATTTATGCAGTTATTATTTTGTGAAATGAGAAGACTAATTCCATTTGATTGATTTAAGTTCAAAGGGCTAGGCTTGTGGGTTAGGGCCCAATCCATGTGCCTCATATTCTCTGTTGTTATTATCTTTTCCTTTTTTCATTTAGCTAGTTTTGATTATGTCATTTAAGTTAGATCTACTTTTGATAAGTTTCATTTTATATTTAGTTTTTTGCTGTTGTATTTTTAATTTCATATGCATAGTGAAATAGAGTAAAAACACCAAAAATATGGTCAAGTCTCCCCCCTCTCATATCTTTCAACATATTTCGAGTAGGGGCGGACCTTCCCATAGGCAAAAATTTCTTTCTGTTCGAGTTCGAGGAAAAATTTATGTTTGTTTCCCATGCATGAATCCATAGGTGTGCTTCACTTCTGAGCACTGCTCTTATGCTTCCATTTCCCTCCTTTACTTCACACCTTAGAATTGCACTTACCTTCATTCGAACACCCTTAATCCCTTCAACATTATTTATCTGTTTTTACAAAAAACACGTGAAAAACCATACAGAACCACCGAAAATCAAATCTCCACCTTTTCTCCTTGAGACTCCCACCACTGTACGTTGCACTTTATAATCGCAACATTTAACATTTACCTTAACACTTATCACCCATTCCTTGTGATTGAAATATTGCGAAATCATAAATCACACTTCGCACAAGTTACATTCTACCGTTAACACTCACCTCTCATTCTTTGTGATTGCGAAATCCAAAAATCTCAACTCTTAGATTTTTCCACTGCCATGTCATCCCTATCACACAATGAATCCCGCAGAACTTACCACATAGCAAGTGTCATCCCATAGAACTTATCACATCACAAATCACCACCCACAACCTTTACTAGAGCGCAAATCGCACTTCGTACACTTTAATTTATTCCCATGAATCCTTATCGCTATCCTTGTAAACATGCAATATTGTGATTCACGACCTGCCATGTCACACTTTTCACTTTGCACTTTGCACCATTTAGTTTATTCCCATTTATCGTTACTGCTATCCTTGCAAACTTGCGATATTGTGATTTGAAACCTGCCACGTCATTCTTCACACTTCACACTGCGCACCATTTAGTTTATTCCCGATAATCCTCACCGCTATCCTTGTAAACTTGTGATATTGTGATTCACGACCTGCCACATCACTCTTCGCACTTTGCACTACGCACCATTTAGTTCATTCTATTAAGTCCTTACTGTTATCCATTTAAACTTGCAAAGCTGCGATTGTGACATCGCACATCGCAAATTTTGCTAGCCATCACATTTCGCCGTCGTATTTTTGAGTTCTTCTCACTCTGAAGTCATTTCTTGCGTTATAATAAGGTTTTGTAAGGTTTTATCCCCCTATGTCCACTCAAAAGCCATTTCTCATGCTATCATAAATTTTTGTGAGGGTTTAACCCCCTCTTTTGCTTCCAACCCTCATTTCATGTGTTAAAACCCCCATTAGCCCTCTTAGCCCTTTTTCTTCCCTCTACGCTACAAGTTAATTCTTCTTAATTAAAATTAAGGTATGGATAGTTGGTTGCATGGATAAGAGTATGGTAGATAGATCATAGGATAGGTAGAGTGTATTTAGCCACTTTGCCAAGTTAAGTGTGGTTTAGAGTTAATTTCCTTTCTTCTATATGTTTTCTGCAAAATAAATTAGTTTCATTCTTGGCATTCCTTTCCAACAATTTATTTTAGTTTCCTTTCTATCATTTCCTTCTAGCAATTTACTTTCCAGTTGTTCTCATAATTTAATAAATAGCACCCTTTCTTGAAGCAGAAGAGGATAACATGAACAGAATGCATGTTGTGTATATAGCGCTATCACCTCAAAGTTTGTATGAACCCCAAGTTGATAAAGTAAAGTAGGGATGCCACTGGGAGTTGCAACACTCTTGGTGCAATACTAGGGCTCACCACTTATCTTTCAAAGGAAATATAGATTGACGTTGAGTATCACTTTCTGAAGGATATGGTTGAGGACAAAAAGGTATTGTTGGTAAAGGTGGACCATTTGAAGAATGTTTTAGAGGCATTACTGAAGTTTGTGAGCAGTGAGAATTTTTCCTAGTGTAGAGAAAAAATGGGCATTGTAGGGTTGGACTAACGACTAAGCTCTCTTGTAACCCCCTGTGTGAAAATAAAACAAGTGGGAGAATGTTGGTTATGTGCTATACTCATTCCACAACTAGCACCAACTATTGTATGTTTCACGGGGCACAACAGAGGGGTCACAGGGGGGATTTCTTTTATGCATACCCAATAATAGTTGGGAGGACCCAAATATGGTGGGCAGAGCCACCCATGGTTTTCTACATGGGTTTTGCAGATGGTTTTTGGCATGGTTTTCTGCTAGTGGTATGGTGTAGATCTGGTCAAGGGAACTAAGGTTATGTTCTAATTGAACGTTAATGGATTGAGGCTTATGAATTCCTGGACATGGATATATATGTATTGTAACATTGAAAGTGATATACTGAAAAATCAATCTGGTAGTCCTGGTTTTGGGTTCTAGGGGAAAATATTTGTGTATATTTGTTTTATGTTCTTGCCATTGTTTATTTTTCTTATTTTAAGAATTCTTTTGCAGTTAATTTCTATACAGGTTTATAACCTACAGTAACATGGACAGGGAGAGCACATGGAAAGGATTTTTGCACTATAATATCCCACATTCGATATGGCTTACTTCTTTGTACTCATAATTATTTACTATTTGGAGAAAGAGAGTAGAGCAACCTGACATTCCAGCTATCTTTTCTCCCCAAAGGGTTTCCTATCTTATATCTCATATCAAATGTGGTTTCATGAGTTTTTATTTTGTTGTTATCTATTTTTGGCTTAAATTTCAATTCACGTGAATACACAATAAAAATATATATATGGATTTGTCAAATTTTTTATGACAATCTTCCTAATGGAATATCTAGAATAGTTTATGGATCATGGATAGCCTATTCAATAGCTCTAAAAACCTATTTTTTTCTTAAGAAATGGAGCCAACCACTTAATGATGAGTTTCACCTTGAACGTTCCTTTAGTCCATTCTTTTATCTCTCTAGTTCTCTTGGATTTCCAGATGAAATTCAAGGACGATAACTCAAGTTTGTTAGTGAGATTTACTCCATGAAGTTGATGATTTCTCTTCTCAATTTTCAATAGCATATAAAATCATCCTACAATGGTTTCTACTAGAAATTTTTTATCTAGCTTCCTATAACTAGCCTCAGTATTCTATAGAAATGCAGTGGCACACCGATAGTTGGTTGGCCACTTTCCATAGCTAGTTGATCCTTTTAACCTCCTCATTTTTTTTTCTCTCTTTTTCTGGTGTTCTTTTCTTGAATTTAACTATCAATTTGAGAGTTGGTTTCTTATTCCTATATACTTGTTTCCAAGCCCTTGAAATTTTGTAGAAGCCCCTCAATATTAGCTCCCATATCTTCGTAGAGTTCCCTCTCACTAGACCTATCCTTTGCTAGCACATTATCAACTAGTCTAGCCCTTGTTTGATTGCTCCCATTCATTTGAGGCATAGACCTAGTGCTTCTTTCCTGAGAACTATTCATATTTTTTCCTATTTCTGCCCCTTTTCTAACACCTCCCTCCCTATTACTTGGAATTTCTCTCCTCCTCCTATATCTTCCATGCCATATTAGAGATATTGTTTCCGCTGAGGCTCAGTGCTCCATTAAGAGCATGATATTTAAGGAAGTACATGGACATATCTTAAAGTTGAGCAATTTCAAACTCAATTTTGGAATCTCTCCCTGCCCCATATTTAGGAGGAACTCACTCATTTAAAAGAGAAGAAACCAATGAGACATAGTTTTAATAAGACACATAGGTATGTGCATAGGTGACTTGTTGTTGGGTATGTGTTATATTCTTTCCACAACTAATCACACGCGGGGGGGTAAGAGGGGAGCGATAGCCCCCCTTTTTGCTGTGCACAACGGGGGGGCGGTAGCCCCACCTGTCGGGGTCCACGGTAGCGCCCTGGTGAAAATTTTTGGTCCTTAATTTCTGATGGGAAGTCCACGTTCATGGTTTTGTGCATGGTTTTGCACATGGTTTTGGGGTACAATGGTTTTCAGCCCCTGGTATTTTTTGTAGATCTGGTCAAGGGAATTAAGGTTATGTTCTAATCTAGGGTTAATGGATTAGGGTTTATGTATTCTTCGACATGTATATATGTGTTGTAACAATAAAAGGAATATAATGAAATATCAAGCTGGTCATCTTGATTTTGGATCCAAGGGAAAATCTCTGTGTTTATTTGCTTTATGTTTAATGCTCTCGCTATTTTTTATTTTATATTATAAGATTCGTATGTAGATAATTTTTTTCAGGGTTAAAACCTACATTTGGTATCAGAGTTGTTTTGGCTTCAAGGGGACACCTTTGCTACTGGGGGTTTTTTTATCGAGCCCGAGGTAGACCTTGTTCAGTGGGAGATCTGTGGGATCAAGTCTTGTGGTGAAAGAAGATGGAGAGTGGTGGAAAGATAGAGATAGAGAAATTTAATGGTCAGAGTTTTGAGTTGTGTAAGCTCAAGATGGAGGATCTGCTGGTGGATAAATATTAGTGGATCATGGTAGATTCAGGTACTAAATCAATGGCATTGTGAGATGAATACTGGAAGAAACTGGATCAGAAGGCTAAGAGAACAATATGGTTGTGTGTCTCGGATTTAGTATTGCTGAATGTATCTAGGGAATCTATGGTGAAGAATTTGTGGGAAAAAGTTGGGACTTTGTACCAATCTAAGTCTCTGGTGAATAAGTTGTACCTATGGAAAAAGCTGTATAACCTGAGGATAAAGGATGGAGACTCGGTGACAGAGCATCTGAACGCCTTCAATACTGTGGTAAGTCAGTTGTCATCTATTGATATTAAAATCCGAGATGAATATAAGTGCATCAGTTTGTTGTATTCTCTACCAGACTAGTGGGACAGTCTAGTTATTGCAATAGGTAGCAATACAACTACCTTGAATTTTGATGACATTGTCTCAGCCTTGTTGTCGGAGGAAATGAGACAGAGAAATATGGAGGGCCAGAATGGATATGCCTTATCTGTACGAGGAATGTCCCAAAACAAAAACAAGAATAAGGTTTCAAGTAGGAGATCCTGTTGGCGAATTAATCTGTCTTGCGGACAAGACCGATCTCCCTAGTACTAAAAGTATCTAGCAACAAACAACCAAATAGACTAATCTTTCTCTAAGCATATATGATCTATGAAAAGCTATATAAAGGTGTAAAAGACTTACCATATGTCCAACGCTTGTTTGAAGTCATTTTTGTCCCTCGCGTGCTTGAAGGGGTTTTCCTCGTAAACCTGCAGTCACAAACAAAAAAAATATTACATAGCACCTGTATAGAAATCATCATAAACCATGCTTATCATGGTGATAAAGGAATCTATGAAATAAAACATCAACTGAAAGCTTATTGAGAAAAATGAGTATATTTGTATTAATTTCAAAAGAAGAAAATCCTTACAACCTGAGCCTTGATGTTGCATAGGACTTTCCGGGGTCCGAAGCAGGAGTCTCCTCTACTTAAATAAGCTCAGCACTCCTCCAACCAAGACGTATAGATGTATGTAATCTCTCCTCACAAAATTCTTATTCAACTGAGTCTGAATCTCAACAACACTTAACTTCAGATATTCTAAAGCTTGAACTCCCCTTGAGGCTACCCAATGCCTATTTTTATAGTGGAAAAGAGGAAGTTTTTTGTTCCAACTATGAAGGGATAGAATCCTCATTCAAAGGGATAATATCGTCACATCAAGGGGTTAGCTCCATAAGGTAAGGGATACATGCACCTCATAAGAGCGGTTCTATCACCGCAAGATATTTTCTGGAATCTTCTAGAATTCACTTTTATTGAGCCTTTTGGAAATTACTTGCGCCTTTTCTATCTTACAGGTGTCCGCAGTTTTAACACAGATAAAGTTCATTTAGGTATGCAAGAGAGCTGAAAATTAGGTGCGGGACCGCAAGCAAGATAGAGAGAAAGTGAAACACCAAATTTTAGGAGATTTTTAGGAACTTTTCTCTGATTTTCAAGGCTTCACATGAGGAACTGATATGTTAGACTTGCAAAGGGAGAAGTATGAGTAATAATGAGCTCATAGACATAGAAAAATGTCAGGATGACAATTTTCAGTGTAACATATTGCCCCCTAAAGTGAAAAGTCTGGAATAGATGATGCTGAAGCTTGTCATATATGAAGAGTGTAGTACTTTATCATTTCAAGGATCATCTTGTGGTCACCCCAGTTGGAACCTGTAAAAAAATTCAATGCAAAATATGTATATATCATTGCTGAGGTAGGCATTCCCATACTCAGATCAAAACTAACTAATTCAAACTGTTCTGATACAGGAATGATTTTGAGTACATCACAGTATAAACATGTGTATACACAGTATGGACGCAACCATTTGTTTGTAAATAGTCTATTGTATAAATGATAACAAAATTCCTCGCAGCCTAGATGGTAGAAACTAGATCCAGGGTCTTGATTTCCACATCTCAAACTAGTACAATTCCATCCATGTGAATGAATGTGTCGAAGTCGAACATGGTAGAAACCACTTGATTACCAATTAATGATGTAAACTGTTAACAAGTGTGAGAGTAACCACCGGTAATTTCAATGGCTCTCAAAGTAACCAGTACAATCCTTGAAATGTGAATGAATTAGATGAAGTCGAACATATCACGGAATCATTCGATCCAAGGTCAATGATGCAACCTATCGTCGAAAGTGAGAAACTTTCCATTGAGGCATGCAGATTTCAAGGTACTGACGATTTCTAGATCAACTTCCTAGATAATGAGTTGTCTTCGATAGAAAGTGATTCGTCATAGGCAAGCCCACAACATGAAATCATAGAACAAGTTTTGAAAATATATTGGCAAGGACTGACTCAGGGATGGTCAAAATGGATGAAAAATATTTTGCAGATGAATGGTTTATTCGAACTGTTCTCTTGAACAAATAACGACACTGCAGATGGTTTGGTGACAATTGACCCAAAGCTAATACCCAGAAACTGGATGAAGACTTTAATGAGGTTCGATTAACTGTTATGCAAAGGATTTCCCAACCGAAGTGAATGAAAGTGTCGTGTTCAAGAGTGGTTAACTGGATGTTTGAAAATTCAAAATACAACAAACAAGTCATTTTTCTCTCTTTTCCCCCACCATTTCTAGCAAGTACCTCTTTATTTCTGATAAGCTTGAGGAGGATAAAATTTGCTTGTTTATAAGCTCATCCTTCGGATGAGTCCAACTTAGTTTAAGATTCGAACCCTAAGAAGGAGTGGTTCGTTCTTGTTAAAAATTAAACAGTTCCTTTACTGTTAAATTTTAACGAGTCCAGTATAGGAGAAACTCAGTGTTTTTCAATTTTAGGGAGTCAGAAGAAAAACTTTAAGAAAAATCCATGGGTGTATTTTTTCGTAAATTTAGTCTCTTGAGCCCGAGAAAGGATAAAATAATGCAGGAGAGAACTCTATTGACCGTAATTAATCAATGTATACCTTTTTCGTAAATATTCCATTTTAGTCCGTAAAAGGGGTAAACTTATATTGAAGGGGCGATTATTCATTTACTTTAATGAGTTCGAACAATCAAGTACTCGGTAATATTTTCATATTTAGAGAGTCTAAAAATGGCTTAAAAGAAAACTCCAATGTTTCACTTTTTCGTAAATTTTTGAAAGAGTCCAAAAAAGTGATAAAAGTATGCTCTTTGTTGAAAAATGATCAATTGTCCTGAAAAATCCAATTTCTATAGAAAAAATTGAAACATTACACATACCTGTTTAAGATAAGTAAAAATGCTTTCAAAATATCCTTTTTAAAGTAAAAAATAAATAAATTAAAAATTTATCTATTCAACTTCATTTTTACTGTTCAAGTTCAGAGTGAAAAGTAGAAGCTTTTGGGTAAAAAAATTCCTATGAAGATTATGAAAAATCCGTCTGAAGAAATCGAGAACCGTCAGTCCTAGGTAATCCACAACCTCTTAATCTTGCATTTCATCCATCTACAATTCATTTTTAGTTTTTATTTTTGAGGGAGAAAAATAGTTTTAAAAACCGCCCGCGGGGGTCCGCAGGCACAATACACGGGACCTGTGGACCCTGACTTTTTTCTACATAGAAAAAAGGTCGTGGATCTGCACTTATTCCACAGAGCATGTGCATTCCTATGCACTATGTACAAAGGTAAAGTGCGGTCCCCGCACAATTGAATTTCAAAATCAAATTTCTCATTTGGTGCCCAAAAAATTTCAAATTAGATTGTTCTAACATATCTTTTTATGAACTGTAGGATTAACAAGATGTTGATTTGGAGAGAACGTGAGCATGAGGATGTGGATGATATTGTGATGCTCCATTTTCCCACAATGCATGCATTAAGAGCATGCGGTTTGTATAAATTCTGGGCCATTCAGGGCATGAGGGCACAGGTAGATCTCCTGACATGGCTGGTAAACAAGTGGAACGTGCAGGACTAGTGTTTCATTATTGGCGGCCACTGGCTCGAAATTGAGCTAGAGGATATTTATTTTCTGACTGGTTTGTCCAAAAGGGGTGAACAACTTTCCTTGTTTGGAACTAGGCCAAGTGGCCAAACTGTTGCTAGTCTTCGATAAGAGTTCTGTAATGATGAGGCAGACCCCAGGGACAAACAGATTGATATAAAAAATATCATCCGTCCCGAGCTAAAATTTATTGCATTTATTGTTACCATATTGTGTGGGAGTGTCACGCTGCACATGGCTACCGATTCCCAGATGCGCATTGCTGTGGACTGTTTTCGAGGCACCATTTTCAACTAGTGTGAAGCTGTGTTGGCCAATGTAAAAGGCCAATTGACTAGAGCGAAAAATGGAAAAATAAATAAATTTGGATATGGATCCATCGTGGTCACTTTTTCTCTAGAGAGGGTACCCACGCTAGCTCCACAGAGTATTCTTGTTGATGCTGGTTGACCCCGAGAACCTAGGATGGTTCGTTGGGTTGCATTTATGGCCCATCACGATATTGAGGGTGCTGAGATTGTTCAATTTTATCCTTCATATTTTCGTTGGCTGGACCGCGAAATTTTTGTCATAGAGGACTTTCCATACACCGGGACATATTTCCGTGGCGACCGAGAGATGACTCTCCCAGCAGGGGAACAATGGGATGAATCAGGTAAAATAATTTTCAACAAGTTCTAAATTCTTTTTTTTTTTTTTTTTATCGTCCTTGAAAATTAATAACCAAAAGTTTTTTGAATGAAGATGTGGGCCCACGACGACCAAACCATCTCTAGCGTTATAACAGAAGACAACCAGTTGTAGCTGCACCAGCCCCAGTAGGCCAATCAGCAGAAATCTTGTTTGATTTAGAGCATCACCTAGAGCGTCTGACTCTAGATATTCTAGAGATGGACATAGATGAGATCCCACTCAGATTGCAGAGATACGTGATTGGTGTTCCAGGACCTTTTAGGAGGTTCCTGTGTAGGGTGGCACGGGCAGTGGTTTGTTATCGTGATCATCATCAGTGATGGGATGATCGTGTTGTAGACCCATATTTTTGACTTTTGTGTTATCATTTTGCTGATCATAAGGTGTTTCCAGCCTATGATCGAGGACGATATATATTTTTTGAAAACACTTCTATACTATGATATATCACTATTTACCGGCTATCTGTGTACATATTATTGATGTTGTTTGTTTTACTGTTTTGATCATTGCAAATGTCGATTTATCATACTGGAAGCAACTACATCTGCTAACATATTTAAATGTCTTGGAATATGTTGATATTCAATGTAATCAAATTCATGTTCCAAGAGACGAACTTTTAAAAATAACCATAATAACACTGGATTTATAATGGCATAGACCCTGTTAAGCTGTAATGCAACAAGTTTAGAATCCAACCTAACAATCAAACTCCGAATTCCAAATGATATGGATTCAGATAATAGCTCAATCACTGCACTATACTCCGCAATGTTATTTGTTGTTTGACCAAGGCTTACCCCATGCATGGATACCAACTCGTCAGAGAGTGAATAGATAACCCAAGCTGTGGAAGAAATGTTCCGTGTACTATGACAAGCACCATCAGCAAAACCAATGTAGGTTTGAAGAGACGTCGACATCTGCAATATCAAGAGTAAAACTCAGATAAGCAGGAATAGTGATAAAAACACACTTCTAAACTAGGCACGCTTCTCTAATCTAAGACACACCAGCAGTAAAGAAATCTAATCTAATAAAAAATCTCCATACCAAGTTTAAGCATAGTATCACTTCAGATAAAGTCCATTTATGGGTTTATTTAAAGGGACACCGTCAAAATCTATCAGCTCATAGGCCCCTTTTGCTAGTTTTCGCTTAATAATAAAAGGGTTGTGCAACATGGGCATGAATTTCCCAGCTCCTAGCTTATTATTGGCTTGATCATAAACTAAGACTAGGTCTCCTTCTGAAAATTTTTGAGGGATAACACTTCTATCATACTGAGATTTTATTCATTTAACATGAGCCTCGTTTTCTATTGTAGCATTTCATCGATTCTCATCCTGTTGAGCCAAGTACAAGAAAAGCTTCTCCTCTTCAGATGTAGTTGGGAGTAATTCTATGGCCAATTTCAGTGACGGAATTTCACATTCAATCGGCAACACAACTTCCAAACTATAAACGAGTTGAAAAGGAGTGAAACCAGTTGATGTTTTTACTGAGGTTCGATATGCCCAAAGTGCTGAAAATAACATGGAATTCCAATTCATTTTGTGAATACCAATAATTCGTCTAATCATGGTAATTAAAAATTTATTTATGGCTTCAACCAGACCATTGGCTTGCAGATAATATAGAGTGGAACTATCGTGGCACAAGCCAAGTTGATTTTTCAGTTCAGTCATCATGATATTCCGAAAATGACTTTCACGATCTGTAATAATGGCTTGAGGAACACCGAACCTAGCAATTATGTGATTAAATACGAAAGTTGTAGCAGTCTTGCTATCAGCCGCAAATGTAGGCATCGCCTCGGCCCACTTAGTAAAATAATCTACTGCTAAGATAATATATGCATGCCCCCCGTGAGGGTTACATGTAATAAATTCGATACCCCATTTCACGAAAGGACCAACAAAAATTATGGGATGAAGAGGAGCAGGTGGTGCGTGCATCTTACGATCAAAAAGTTGACAATTGTGGCATTTCTAGACTGCATAAATACAATATTTGAATAACGACGGCCAGAAATAGCCAGCGTGCAATATCTTTTGGGTTGTGTCATACCCAGACATATGACTGCCACTTGCTCCAGAATGGCAGTCATTTAAAACCTTTTCAGCTTCTTCATGAATAAGACAGTGTTAGAAAACAGAATCCGCTCCACGACGATAGAGTGTATCACCAATAATATTATACTGTTGGGATTGGAAGCGTATTTTCCGTTGCTAAGATCATGAGATTTCAGGCTGAAAAGATTGGGTTTGTAGATAAAAAATAATATCTCCATACCATGGATCGAGAGTACTGATAAGAAACAGAGATTCGTCCACAATGGGCTCTTCTGCCATGGTTTTAGTATCAGTATGGGGGAAATCACACATCAGTTTCGCAAATACCAAAGATTTCTTTTCCCTGAATTTCTCAAACTCGAAGTCAAATTCCTGCAGGATGACTATCCATTTGGAATACTTGCCCCCTAGCAATTGTTTGGTTAAAATGTACATCATAGGGTTGCAATCAGAAATTACTGTGGTTTTACGTAACAAGATGTAGTGCCTAAATATTTCGACAACTTGAATAGCTGCCAAGGCCAATTTCTCCACATGTGTGTATTTGATCTCGATTGGATGCAGATTCTGACTAAGATAGCAAATCACATGTCCAGTGTTAGATTCGTCTTCCTGAACTAAAACCATCGCAATGGTGGAATGAGAAGCAACGAGGTACAAAATGTAATCCTGCTTGTAGTTGGGAGGATGCAATAACGGTGCATGGGTCCATGCATGTTTAAGTGCATCAAAATATCGATGAGCGATCTCATCCCAAAAGAATGGAATGTTCTGTTTCAACAATCGGGTAAAACCCTTTGTAAGCTCGGCATAGTTAGGAATGAACCGACGTAAAAAGTTTGCTTTCCCCAGCAAACTTTGGAGTTGGCGTAAAGTCAAAGGAGGAGGTAATTTAGCAATAGCTTCGACCTTTGATGAATTGATGCGAATACTTGCTTTTGAAACAACAAATCCCAGTAAATGACCTGACTCTACACAAAAAACACATTTGTGTGGATTCAGCCTAATCCGATAATGCCGACATCTCATAAAGATAGCTCGTAAATGTGTGAGATGGTCAGCCCTATGCGATGAATGAGCAGGTAAGTCATCGAGATACAGTCGCACAATGTGCTTAATGTCATGAAACGCATAAGACATTGCCCTTTAAAAAGTTTCTCCAGTGTTCTTCAATCCAAACGGTAGCTTGTAATAAGCAAACATCCCCCACGGACAAATAAAAGTTGTTTTTGGCTAATCAGCAGGGAGTATGTTTATTTGATTATACCCGGAAAAGCCATCCATAAAGGAAAACATTTCACTACCAGCACAATCATCAATTATTTGATTGATATAGGGAGTTGGATAATTGTCTTTAGGACAAGCTCGATTAATATCCCTATAATCGATACATACTCGTATCGTTCCTTCTTTTTTAGTCACAGGAACAATATTTGATACCCAATCCATTAAGGGAATTGGATAAATGAAACCTACACGAAGTAATTTTTCAACTTCTTCTTTGATGGCAGCAGCTTTTCTAGGATGCATTTGACGTAAACGTTGGCGAATAGGTTTGGAATCTGGGTAAGTCTTAATTTCATGTACGAAAATTGACGGATCAATTCCTGGCATTTCTTCATAGAACCAGGCAAACACATCACAGAATTCTTGAAATAGGCCTTTATAAGTTTGAATTTCATCTTCAGTACAACAAGCACCTATATGAATGTTTTCAATTATTCCTGGTTTTACTGAAATGTCAATCGGAACCATTCGAGAAATATTTTCCAAATTTAACTCAGAATCAGGATTTTGCAATGGATTCTGGGGTTCTTTGACATATTCAGCAATACAAATTGAAGCGAAATCATCTTCAAAATGATCTAGTTCAGGTAAAAACAAAGATCAGTGATGTAGATCTTCACATGGTAAATCATCAACGGAAAAAAATTCACGAATCTGCTCATCAGTATGAACAAGATCAGGAAATGTTGTTGTGGTTGAGCTCGATATAGAAAGTCATTCCTCATGGATCCCATTCATTGGATCAATTCCGGTTGAAGAGGGGTCGGAAAGTGACTGTACAGCCTGATATGCAATTTCAAATGGACTCAAAGGCATCATTCCATCAATTGAATCTAACTCAGAGTCGGAAGGTATGACCCAAGGATCATCAAACATAACAGTGTCTGATGAAATCATGTAAATAGTTGCAACAGTAGGTGATATGTTAGGAGGAGGAAAGGAAAAAGTTCCTAGTAAACCAAAATATTTAACCAATCCTACTCCAACATCCTTATAAGGGATAACCACTTTAACAACATGCTAGATTGTTTCTGTAGAGGCTGGGTCGGAAGAAAAATAATTTAACTGATCTATTGTAACGATCTTTCCTTGATATGGAAATTTTATTAGTTGAAAGACCGAAGAAACAACAACAGTCGTAGCGTAAGTCCAACTACGACCTAGGAGAAGGTTGTAATCTAGAGGGGCATCAACCACTTCCACATCTAGATTTACAGTTTTACCTTTGACCCCTATGGGTAAATCCTGCAAAATAGCAAAAGGGTGGAAACCTCGACCATCAAAAGCCTTAAGAATCATCGGAGATTGGTTAAGTGTAGGAGAACCAAGTGATTTCCAACACTGAATCGACATAGTACAGTTTGAATCTCCCTCATCAATCACAGTCCGATAGATCGGTTTGTTTTTGACTAACACTGGGATCTGGAAAGCCATTTGATGAGGTAGGTGAGGTGTACTATTTTCTAAATCGAATATTATAAGATTAGAATCCTGAACATCTACAGCTCCTATGACATACAAAATAAATTTACGCTGTGCCGTGCATGATTGTAGCACTTCCAAAGCTGACATTGCTAAAGGATAAATAGCTAAGTCTTCAATGATGTTGTAATTTTGAGCAGCTCTCGCATGTGGATTGAAAGCTGATTTACGAAGAACACCTTTAGCAGGCAGTTTTATTATTAAGTCTGGATTTTTTTTCTCGATTTGTAGCGGACCAGAAACAGGAGGAGGTGCAGTTGATGTATTTGCACTAGAAGATTCTGCTTCTTTACCATCAACAGGATTCTTAGTACCATAATCTTGCAATCGCGTCACAATCCTTACATGAGACATCATCAAAATAGGTTCTTATGAGGCAGTCAAGGTAGAACCAACCATCTTGCTATCTTGAGTCGGAAAAGGATCCTTCAAGACAATAGGTTGTTGTGAACCTTTAATGAATTTTGCAGCCTTTTCTCAATGTGGGCATTCCTTATTAAAATTATCCTCATCACAAATGTAACAAGGATAGCGAGGTTTGCACTTTTCGTCATTGGATTCATTTTTATCAGTTTTCTCTTTTGAATTCTTTTTTTTTTTATTCTTCCCTTTCTTTTTACCACCGGATTTAGATTTAGTCATAGATGTCTCTATGACATGAATGTTGGCAGAAATTTCGGGGGAAGATTCTCCTTTCAGGGAATCTGGTAAAGTTATAATAGGAGAAGAGTTCTTTGAATATTTCTTCTTACTTTTAGTATTGACTGTACCAATCATACCATCAGCAGCATGAGACCCTGAAGGAGCAACAGCTATTTGACCTTGTTTTGGAAGGTCAAGGATTTTTTCATGTAAAGTACCTGACTACGTATAAACAAGGTCAAGATAATAAGCTTGAGAAATTACTTTCTCTTTAGTAACAACACCAACCTTAGCTACATCTTCAGCGATCTTGGGAAACAATGATTTAACAAACCATTCCGCCAAAATCTAATTCGAAATGTAAACTTTCACCAAACGTCTTCTACATCGCCATTCATGAATATGAGCCTCGTGGTAACTCAATGTACCATTTGGCTACAAGACCAATAAGATTTCTTTGGAAAAGACATAAGCGAATTGAATCATCAATAATTGAATTAGACGCACACCAGAGGTGATAATTCATGATGTGATTTGATGGATCCTCTCCTAACTTACCTTCGAATTTTGGTATATCACTGGGCAACTTATGCATCATTAGCGACCAATACGGATAATAGAAAATCATATCATTCATAAGGCGCGTCAAATCAAGTAAATCCAAAGTTGCAATAAATGGTAACTGACGGTTAGGGTCACGAAAACCTTGAGTAGCCAAAGTAGTTCTAGGAGGTGGATACCCAGGATAACTGGGAATCGGATTTGTGTTAGGAATTGTGTGACCTCCTGGAAAACCAGGATTAACCGAAACAAACTAGTGTTGTTGAGGTTGCTGATAAGTGTAGCCAGGGTACGGTTGATACTAATAACTTGGATTTTGTGAACTGGGACCAAATTTAGGATATCCCTGGTACGGTTGATACATGAATTACGGTTGACTTGTGACAACTGTAGTTGTACCGGCTTGTCCTGTAGGCATCTGAACCGAAGTCTGAACTAAAGGTCCTGACTGGGGTAGAGAGACTTGAGGGATTTGCACGGATGCAGGGATAGACGAACTCAGAGTTACAGATACTCCAGAAATAGGTGTTATAGGTTGGACAGACGTTGCAGTAGTTGCAGCAGTTTGAAGCGAAGTCTGAGGTGTACTAGGCACAGACTACTGAACAGAACTAGGTGTAAGAGTTTGAATAATAGGCTGGACAAGTTGCTAGGTTGGACCAGAAATAGGCTATCCAAGTTGAAAAGGCAGTTGCACATTAGGCTGCATAGGCTGTTGATACTGGGATGGATCCCACACCATATTCATTCCGGGGTATTGTCCCGCAGAAGGTTGAACATAAGGACCATAACCTGGTTGAACGTAGGGTTGATAAGTAAGCGGTAAATTTCCGGCTCCTTGAATAGATGACTGACCAGAAGGCTGTTGGTAACCTTGAATTGGGTACTGACCTTGAGGTTGATAACCCTAAGGTGCGTACTGAAGTTGGGGTTGATAAGGACCTTGAGGAGCATATTGAGCTTGGGGTTGACCCTGGGGTATGTACTGCCCTGAAGGTTGATATCCTTGAGGTGTGTACTTTCCTTGGGGTTGTCCCCCAAAATAATATGATTCCAAAATTTGCCCTGGGAAAAAGCTACCTTGAGGTTGACCCCCAGGTGGTAACTGACTTCCTAAAGGTTTCCCCCCAGGTGGTAACTGACTACCTTGAGGTTTCCCCCGAGGCGGTAATGGATTTCCCTAAGATTTCCCTTTAGGAGGTAACTGACTGCCTTGATGTTGCGGATTCGGAATATTACCAGACATCATAAAGATTTGCTTTGCGTTTGACATTTCAGTTTTAATTCCACTTAAACCAGATGATAACATGCTTTCAATTAGTTGAGGAGCTGCCCCCGAGAAAGTACCAGACAGAGCCTGATATCTTGAAGGAACAAAAGGACCACCATGTGAAAATGCTTCCGGTGTTTGGGAAAACATGGATGACTCTCCTGCCATAATGGATGATGGATAGTAACCTCTGGGTGTTGGATGAAATGGAACTCGAGGTGGAGAAAAAGCAAGGCCCGGATTCTCTAAAATTTTTGTTAAGGATAGATACAAAGCAGTAGTTCGAATAGGGCTGTAGAAAATTGATTCACACTCCCTAATATTTAAAGACTCAGGAAATTCGGGAAGAGAAACCTCTTTGTCTGGATTCGTGAGTTCTTCAATAGAAATTAGTCCAGATGGAAGATCATCAGTGACAATATTTCTTACGCTAGCTGAACCAGGATCACTAGAAGTTGGTGAAATAAATCTTGAGGATGTTTCAAAAATAGAAGGTTCAGTTTCAGGTTCAGATATTTCAGGTTCATCAGCTAGTTCACTAGCAGGAGAAATACTACCAGTAACTTTAGAAACTGAAATTGGCTCTTGAATGTCTTCTGTTATGGGTGTTTGATAATCAGGATGAACCACTATGGATGAAGTTCCAACTTCTGTTGATTTAATCCTACCGCTGCTAGATGAAACCAGAGCACGAAGCCCTTTAAGATGACTTGGTGTATATTTAGGGGGTTTTCCTTGTAGTCTTCAGGATTGTCTCGGCAATTCCGCCACGATTAAATATTTAATTAATCACACACAAAAAAATAAAATTTCAATGGAAACACCTAAAGTCTTTAAAGAAAAAAGCAGCTAAATGACACGCTTAAAAATCTAAGAGTTCAAACCACACACAAACAGTAACTTCCCGTACTATAAGCACTAGTTGGTGATGAAATCCAACTTAGTAGAAATTCAATACAGAAAGGGCGGTTGGAACAGTTACCCCAACAACCTGCTTAATGAAACAGACTGGCACAAGTTTCCTCACAAAACCATCTCGTGTGAAGATAACCCCCCAGAGAGTCCAAGTGAGTCTATTTGACGTCTGCTCCAGGTACAGTGAGATCTTTCCTTCACCATCACCTTAGGAAATAATCTTAATTTTATGGACACTAAGGTTATCAACAGTAGCAAATCTAACTGGGGGAACAATCTAGGATCCGATCTCACGCACAAGGGCAGAGTAACAAAGCTCAATCCCCTTGAAGGCTCCTTGACATGGTTAATCTGAGGTTTACCTACAAGTGACCCCAGGCTCCTCGACAATGGTTAATTTGAGGTTTACCATTTGTAATGCACACAAAATCTTCTATCTTCCCCAATGAAATAGAATTTATTGTCTCAAAGGTTCGGACATGATCTCGTGATTGACTTCTTTAAGAGAAGCTTCCCAGATTATACAAATTACAATTGGATTTATCTCCTACTGCAAGATTTTTCTACTTGTTTGTTTTACTATCTTGGAGAGTTAATTACTCCCTACTCCAAGATACTAGCCTAAGCTATGTTGGTGATAAGAGCCCTATAAAATAAAAAGATTGCTAGATGAATTTTAGTTAAGCGTTACTTTTAAAAGCTATTTCTTAAGTCAATGGGTGCGGAAATGAAACTCTGATGGTGTGAAGACTTGACTCCCAAGAAACATTAAAAATGCACCTAAAAATGATAATCAGATCGTTTCCTTTCAATGAAATTCTAATTAAGGAAGATTTGGAGAATGCAATTCTTTTAATGAACAATTCCTTCTTTAAACATAAAGAACAATTGAAAGAAAATATTTTTGTCTTTTCAGCAATAACTCCAAATGAGACAAATTATCAAAGCTCACAAGAAAATCCTTTCACTTTCAAAAACTTGAAGCTACAAAACAAATTTCCTTCAAAAGAAATCTACAAAATTTTTAAAAGCACTCAAAACTATAAAACTAATTCTGAGATCTACAAATTTTAACAATCTAATTGAATAAAAGATTTAAGATTTTTTTTTGAAGAATTTTTACTTAGTTATTCAGCAAACTAAGGATCTATTCGTTTAGCATAAAAAATAGATCAAAAACACTCAAATATGTTTTTGTAAAAAATGAAATTAAAAAACCTATAACAAAGTTTATTTTCGAAGATTTGCAAAGAAACATGTAGCTCTATTTCTCAATAAAGGATGGTTTCACAATCAGGTCAGATTCAGCAAAAGACAAAAGAACAATATAATCTTAGGTAATTCAAACAGTCAATGCTTTGAATTGCTACAAATACCAAGTGAAAAACAATCCAAAACACAAAAATTTCTAGAAAATCATCAAAACACCAATACTACTAAGATTCATTCACAGAAAACTTTTGACAGAAACAATCATCAATCTAGGAAAAAACCAAAACTCTAAATCAAAAATAAAGATAAACTAAAGAAATAAATTTAAAGTTTTTCAAATTTTTAACAGGGTCTGCAGGCTTGCAGAAGTAACAGGTGTGGTACTACACTATTTACTAAAGCAAAGATGTGAAACTGCCCGCATTGTGAAAAAAAGGCAAAGTGCGGTCCCAGGAAAATTTAGAGAAAAACATAAAAGATCTCAAAATTTTCAAAAATAGAGAAAACCTAAGCTACCCAGGCAGATTTCTATCAATCAAAAACTAGGAAAAACGTTTCCTCAAATCAAAATAAAAGAGGACCAAAAACAACAAGTTCTTTCCCCAGTGGAGTCACCAATTTGTTGGCGGATTAATCCATCTTGCAGACAATACCGATCTCCCTAGTACTAAAAGTATCTAGAAACAAACAACCAAACAGACTGATCTTTCTCTAAGCATATATGATCTAAGAAAAGCTCTATAAAGGTGTAAAAGACTTACCGTATGTCCAATGCTTGTTTGAAGTCATTGTTGTCCCTCGCGCGCTTGAAGGGGTTTTCCTCGTAAACCTGCAGTCACAAACAAAAAAAATATTACATAGCACCTGTATAGAAATCATCATAAACCATGCTTATCATAGTGATCAAGGAATCTATGAAATAAACCATCAACTGAAAGCTTATTGAGAAAAATGAGTATATTTGTATTAATTTCAAAAGAAGAAAATCCTTACAACCTGAGCCTTGATGTTGCACAAGACTTTCTGGGGTCTGAAGCAGGAGTCTCCTCTACTTTGATAAGCTCTGCACTCCTCCAACCAAGATGAATAGAGGTATGTAATCTCTCCTCACAAAATTCTTAGTCAACTGAGTCTGAATCTCAACAACACTTAACTTCAAATATTCTAAAGCTTGAACTCCCCTTGAGGCTACCCAATGCCTCTTTTTATAGTGGAAAAGAGGAGGTTTTTTGTTCCAACTATGAAGGGATAGAATCATCCTTCAAAGGGATAAGCTCCTCACAACAAGGGGTTAGCTCCATAAGGTAAGGGATACATGCACCTCATGAGAGCTGTTCTATCACCACAAGATATTTTTTGGAAGCTTCTAGAATTCACTTTTATTGAGATTTTTGGAAATTACTTGCACCTTTTTTATCTTACAGGGGTCCACACTTTTAACACAGATGAAGTGCGTTCAGGTACGCAGGATAGCTAAACATTGGGTGCGGGACCGCAGGAAAGATAGCGAGAAAATGCAATACCAAATTTTAGGAGACTTTTAGGAACTTTTCTCTGATTTTCAAGGCTTGACATGAGGAACTGATATGTTAGACTTGCAAAGGGAGAAGTATGAGTAATAATGAGCTCATACACATAGTATCGTTAGGATGGTACTACAAAGGATGACATATCTTTATGGGAGATCACCCTCCAAAGTTTGTAAAGGTGTGCTGGAAATGCGGAAAGGAAGGGCACTACAAAAAGGAATGCAGATCTAAAGCTCCTGAGAAAGGAAAAGGATCTGATGAAGGTCCTTCTGCAGAGGCAAAAACCACCTCGGATGAAGGTGGGGATGTGTATTTGGCTTCTTCTTCAAATACACATGTAGATCATGAGTCATGGTTGATTGACTCAGGTGCATCCTTTCACTTCACTCCCCATAGGGAGTGGTTCTGCGAGTATGAGAAATATGATGGCGGTGATGTATTCCTAGGGGATGATAGGAAGGCCAGAATCGTCGGACGTGGAAAGGTCAAGCTAAAGCTACAAGGTGGAAGGATTAGAACACTTCCTGGTGTTCTGCATATTCCTACATTGGCCAGAAATCTGATTTCTGTAAGCAAGATGGATGATGCAGGTGTAAAAACAGTGTTCGAGAAAGATGCCTGCAAGATGGTTCGGGGAGCACTGGTATTAATGCGGGGAGTTTGGACTGGAACTCTGTACAAGCTACAAGGTAGCACTGTTATTGATGGGTGTAATAGTTCTGTGGTCCCTGAAAGTGGGACGGAAAGCCTAGCTGTGTCTGGAGAAAAGACCATGCTATGGCATCAAAGGCTTGGACATATTGGAGAGAAGGGCCTTCAGATACTGCAAAGAAATGGTATGGTAGAAGGTATGTCTAATTTCTCTCTGGATTTCGATTTCTGTGAACATTGTGTATATGGGAAGCAGAATCGGGTGAGTTTTCCTTCTGGTGCTAAGAGGGCAAACAAGATATTAGAACTTGTGCACAGTGATGTGTTTGGGCGTGTGTCAGTTCCATCACTGGGAAAGTCTGTGTACTATGTTTCATTCATAGATGACTTCTCAAGGAATATATGGATATATTTCTTGAGGAAGAAATCTGAAGTCTTTGACAAATTTAAAGAATTTAAGGCTCTGGTGGAAAACCAGACAGAGAAGAAGATAAAGGCGTTGAGGACAGATAATGGTGGGGAGTTCTGCAAGAAGGAATTTGAAGAGTTCTGTAAGAAGTGTGGTATAGCACGGTAGAAGAATACTCCATACACACCTCAGCAAAATGGAGTTGCAGAAAGAATGAATAGAACACTGATGGAAAAGGCAAGAAGCATGCTCAGTGGTACTGGGTTAGGACAAGAATTCTGGGCAGAGGCAGTGGAGACTGCATGTTACTTAGTTAACAGATCACCTTCATCAGCGTTGGAGGATAAGACTCCACATGAGGTATAGACTGGTAAGAAACCCTCTCTTTCACATCTAACGGTATTTGGATGTGATGCATATGTACATGTTCCAAAGGAGAAAAGGACCAAGTTGGATAATAAATCTGAAAGGTGCATCTTTATTGGGTATAAGGATGGTTTAAAGGGTTACAAGCTTTGGAACCCAGAAACAAGGAAGGCTGTGTACAGCCGAGATGTGGTGTTTAGAGAAGTGAAAGATGTTGTTAAACATGAAGTCCTACCAAAGGAACCTGAGAAGATAGAGTTTGAGCTAAAGGAGGATGAATCAGACTCTACAACAGAAGAAGACTCAGAAGATGAAGAGCCACAAACTCCAGCTTTGAGAAGATCAGTTCGGGAAAGAAGGAAACTAGAAAGGTATAGTCCATCTGCTTTCTGTTCAGGTTTTGCCTTAACTATAACTGATGATGAACCTAGAACTGTCAGGGAGGCAGTAGATTCAGAGGATGGAAAACTCTGGAAGGAGGCCATGGTTGAAGAAATGGAATCCTTGCACAAAAATGATGCATGGGATCTGGTGGAGTTGTCGGCTGGAAGGAAGCCCATTGGGAGCAAATGGGTGTTTAAGAAGAAGATGAATGTAGAAGGCAAGGTGGAGAAATACAAAGCTCGGTTGGTAGCGAAAGGTTATTCCCAGGTGCCAGGAATTGATTTTGGTGATATTTTTTCTCATGTTGCCAAAGTTACTTCTATTAGATTACTTTTATCTGTTGCTACTGCATTTGATTTTGAGATAGAACAGATGGATGTGAAGACAACATTTCTTCACGGGGATCTAGAAGAGGAGATCTACATGAAGCAACTTGAAGGCTTTATGGTGAAGGGTAAGAAAGAACTAGTATGCAGGTTGAAGAAGTCTCTGTATGGGTTAAAACAGTCACCAAGGATGTGGTATCCGAAATTTGATACCTATATACGGGGACTTGGCTTCACCAGAAGCAAGGAGGATCACTGTGTTTATTTTAAATTAATTGGTGACCGTGTTATTTATTTGGTCTGGTATGTGGATGATATGTTGTTGATTGGAAATGACAAAGAAATTATCCAAGATTTGAAGACCCAACTATTCTCCAAATTCGACATGAAGGATCTTGGTGCTGCAAACTATATTTTGGGCATGGAAATTAAGAGAGATCAGGCAAATAGGAAGCTCTGGTTAAACCAGAGGAAGTATGTCGAGACTATATTGTAGAGGTTCAATATGCAGGATAGTAAACTAGTGAATGTTCCTATTTCTACAGGTGTAAAGTTGTCTACTAAATAATGTCCCAAGACACAAGAAGAAGAGAAGGATATGTCCTGTGTTCCATATGCAAGTGCAGTGGGTAGCTTGATGTATGCGATGGTCTGTACTAGACTAGACATTGCACATGCAGTGGGAGTATTGAGCAGGTTTATTTCAAACCTACGGAAGGATCATTGGACAACAGTCAAGCGGGTTTTCAAATATTTACGTCACACTAGTGATTATGGCTTGTGCTACCAGAAAGACCAGGATTGGAAATAATGTTGGACATTCATGGTTTTGTTGATGTAGACTAGTCTAGAGATCTAGAACAAAGAATATGTACAAGTGGGTATGTGTTTAGCCTATTTGGAGGTGCAGTCAGTGGGATGAGTAAAAGACAGTCTGTAGTGGCTCTTTCAACTACAAAGGTAGAATACATGGCAGCCACTCATGAAAGCAAGGAAGCATTTTGGTTGCAAAGATTGTGTTCAAGTATGGGGCTGGTACAGAAAGCTATAAGGATAGACTGTGATAGCCAAAGTGCAATTTTCTTGGCTAAGAACCCTGCTTATCATTCAAAGACAAAGCACATTGATGTTCAATATCACTTAGTTAGAGATATGGTTGAGGCTAAAAGGGTGTTGATGGTAAAGGTGGACACTTTGAAGAATGTTTCAGATGCATTGATGAAGTCTGTGAGCATTCAGAAGTTCTCTTGGTGTAGAGAAAAAATGGGTGTTGAAGAATTGGGCCAATGACTAAGCTCTCCTGTGGCCCCCTATGGAAAGAAAACAACAAGTGGGAGAATGTTCAATATGTGTTATATTATTTCCACAACTAATCATGTGTGGGGGGGTAATAGGGGGGGCGATAACCCCCCTTTGCACTGGGCACAATGGGGGGGTCACAGGGGGGGCGGTAGCCCCCCCTATCGGGGTCCGGGGCAGCACCCGATGAAAATTTTTGGTCCTTAATTTCCGGTGGGTGGTCCGCGCCCATGGTTTTGTGCATGGTTTTGCACATGGTTTTGGGGTACGATGGTTTTCGGCCCCTGGTATTTTATGTAGATCCGGTCAAGGGAACTACGATTATGTTCTAATTCAGGGTTAATGGATTAGGGTTTACGTATGCTTCAACATGTATATATATATGTGTTGTAACACTAAAAGGAATACAATGAAATATGAAGCTGGTCATCCCGATTTGGGATCCAAGGGAAAATCTCTGTGTTTATCTGCTTTATGTTTTATGCTCTCGCTATTTTTTATTTTCTGTTATAAGATTTGTGTGTAGATAATTTTTGTTCAGGGTTAAAACCTAGATTTGGAGGTTTCACACTCACTGCACCAATGTTAGGTAAATTGACTTGTGATTATAGTCAAGTTTGACCGAGTTAAACAATGATGGTTTTGGGGAACATGGTATTGTGCACCATGGTTTTAAGCTCATGGTATTGCATGTAATGGAGCCTATAAAAGGCTCAGAGGACTTCATTGTAATGTAAGGCCTCGATATGAGTGGTGAATGCTCACTTGGATGGATTGGCCAGGTTTTTGGCCAAGGCTAATGAAATTTCATTAAGATGGGTTTTCCCCTGTTAAACATATGTGTTTATGTTTATGATTTATTGCTGGTTATGTTTAAATTTTCCTCTTGGTAATTATTTATATTCTCCAGTAAATGTTTCTTCATTTGGTATCAGACCCATATTTGGCTTCAAAGGGATGCTTTTGTAGCCAAGGGTTTTATTGTCATGTGAATGGCGAAATCAATGCAACCTTTTTCAGATCTGGCCATACTGAGCGTGGTGTTGCTAGGAAATAGGAAATATCCAATTGATTGATTCCATGGAGAGTTTCTTAATGGAGAAAGAGGATAGTGGTGCTACCACAACCCAAATCTAGTGACTAGTAGGAATAAGAAGTTGGTTCAAGAAATTCAGAGATGAGAGGATGGTTATATTAAGAGAGCAAGAAGGGTTAAAAATAAATAAAAACTTAATTATTATAATGGAGTTAATTTTTGCATGTAAATGGGCATACTGCTATAAGACCTGGTATGGCATGCGCACCCCTAGGTAAGGGTAAAGATTTGAGAGGGGAGGAGCTAGAGTGAGCAGGGTTGTCTCATTTGAGGGGGGAGGAGCTAGAGTGAGCGGGGTTGTCTCATTTAACATTTTTGGCTGGATTTATTCAAGAAACCCCAAGTCAAGTTTAAGGGGGCAATGTTAGGTAAATTGACTTGTGATTATAGTCAAGTTTGATCGAGTTAAACAATGATGGTTTTGGGGCACATGGTATTGTGAAACCATGGTTTTAAGCTCATGGTATTGCATGTAATGGAGCCTATAAAAGGCTCGAAGGACTTCATTGTAATGTAAGGCTTGGATGTGAGCAGTGAAGGCTCACTTGGCTGGATTGGCCAGGTTTTTGGCCAAGGCTAATAAAATTTCATTAAGATGGGTTTTCCCCAGAGTTTGGGGTTTTCTCCTGTTAAAAATATGTGTTTATGTTTATGATTGTTGCTGGTTATGTTTAATTATTCCTCTCGGTAATTATTTATATTCTTCGGTAAATGTTTCTTCACTTATATTAGCACAAGAAATTCCTACTTGGAAAGGTTCTACTAGATGAAAAAGATAATATAGATAATGCCATCCTCTCCATGGAACAGTTGCATCAACATATAACAGAGCTAAAACATCAACTGGAGTGCATCAATAAAAATTTTGACATCCCCCTATTGTTTGTTTCTCATCCAGAAACGAGAAGGAGTCAATCCAAGTTGCAGCAATAAATTCAAACCCCTCTTCTTAGTCTCCACACTTTTATTTTTATTTTTAAGCTTTGTAGGACTAAATATTCATCGTGACCAATATATCACCCTGATCGGGATGTGGAATTTCACCAGTGATTTCACATCAAGGAGTTCATTAGAAAATCACCCGATCATAGTCTATCCATGACCTCGCGGACCTTAGTCTCCACACTCTTATTATGTCTTTGGATTTTCAATTTTCAGTTTCTTTGTATTTCTCTCATGACCTTGAAGATCTACATATTAGCATGTGTATGATGTATTTTGAATGCTTGGGTATATTTTTAACATTTTTTTTCTTAAAAGAGTATAATTTATTGAATTTTTAAATAATTTTGGTCTTCACAACATATATTTTTCATTAATGTATTTACTATATTTTTTTCAAGCATGTTCTTCATGCTAAATTCAAAAAATAATTTATTTTTGAGTCAAATGAAAATTTATTTATATCATGTCCCATTTGGAAATTTCAAATAAAGAGAATTTGAATTTTAAGTATGAGTCATAAGGCCTCAATATGATCAAGTCTATTGGAAATATTGTCATTGATGGAAAAGAGAAGCAGGGAGCAACATTAGACAAGAAACAGGAGCAACAAAGGTAGCAAAGAAAGACAAGGAGTAGAGGAAGCAGAGGAAATTGTTTCTATGTTTTGTGTGGAATTTACATATATTCATGGTCGAATTCTGTATGAAGAAAACTTGAGTTTCTGTGGAAAATATGAAACTCTGTGTTATTGACTGATTAGATCATGCATATATTGACTGCTTGAATTATTTGTGAAAGTATGAGTTAATCATTCAGGGTTTTTGAGTAGTGTAAAGCTCTATGTAAAGGGGTTTAATTTGGGATTATGTATATAGTTGAGGAATTGGTGATTAATCACAGAGTTAGCATCAAGGGTTGTATACATATTTGCCATATATATATATATATATATATATATAAATAGATATTGAGGTGTATCAATCACTGGAACGATCGATCAACCATGAGCTCCATTGAATAGAAGACGAGGAATCAAGGTCCAAAGAATCACATTGGATTTGATTTAATGGCACATCAGAATTAGAAGCAAAGGTGAAGCGGATCAATGCAGAACAATGAAATCATGAAAGGGTTTATATGTGGAAGAATTAATTTGAAATGAAGTCGAACAATGGAACAATGGTGCAGACATAATATAAGGGATGGCAGAACCATGCAGTAATAGTGAATGTGGTTTCGGGAATCCGTTGGTGGTTTTTGCATTTCTTAAAAATGGTAAGTGGTATAAAAAAAAATGCAATACATTCCAGCGCTTGACACATGTTTTGAAGTGGTCATCCAAAACCACGAATTTCACATTTTTTTGGAGAGTTAAGTTGCGGGGTTAAAAATTTTGCGATATCCATTGGATTTTGCATGGTGGGTTGATGTGTTGTGACCACCATTGGATCACAAGTGAATTAGTGGAGGTGTTAAACAAGCGAAGAGGTAAGAGTTAAGATGTGGGGCCCGTATTAATCTTTTGGATAATTGAGTTTTATTAAAGCGGAGGAAATGTTGCATGGTCTAAAAGTATTGTGGTTGTGTCTATGGTTTATTCCAAAGTGGAATTAGTAACAAGAAACACAAATGTGAATCTGGGTCAGAGTTATATAAATTGGTGGGGTCGAACCCAACCGTCGCATTAATATATGTTGTGATGTGCTGTGGGCCCGAAATTAATAATATTGAGTTTTAAGGTTAATAGAGTCATAGTTTCGTATGAAATACAATGGAATATGAACATAGCCCAAATGTGTTAATAAAAATCGAAACCAATATACGTTAACATATATGTTAGCACTTGGGGTTGTATCAAAGTCGAGCTTTGATATAAGACGATAAGGTGAGCTGGTAAGTGTGAAAGCCAAAGTTTTAGAATTGTGGGCCTGAGGGAAAGAGTAAACGTTGATGACAGAACTCTAATGTGTTGATATTCAGTTTATGCAGGTGAATAAAGTTGTGGGACCCAAACAAATCTTAATATATGCTGGGTCTTCAAATAAGTCCAAGGTTTATTGAATGCTTATTAAAATTTGATTAGGGAGTATATATATATATATATATATATATATATATATATATATATATATATATATGTTGATATATATTATGGTTGATGATAAAGCCAAACTATATATAAATGAAATTGTATGTTGGGCGTATTATTGTTATATGCGAAAGATAAACTTTGGGCTTATGATATATTGAGTTTTGTTTAAAGCTCGAATGATGGTTTAAAACCAATGAGGCGAAGGCGAGGTTTATATATTCAGGTATGAGGTGGAATATTGTTTCACATATTCCTGAGATGGATTAAAGAAGTGGTCTTAACCTTAGAGTTAAGAATTGAAATATAAAGTTCCGTATGCAGAGTTTATGATATTGCCAGATTGTGAATTTATTTGGGCAGGAATTTGCATGCATTTTTATATGCAGGAGACTTTAAAATTATTTGGGGCTAAAATTGTAAAGCAGTTATATATGCAGCAGATACATAATTGCAGTGCACAGAGATTGCAGATTTGAAGAGGTGTGTAGTGAAGGTATTCAGATTTGCAGAATCTGAATTTGAAATGCACAGGAATGAAAATGTGGGTTTGTTACACTACAACAGAAGAAAATACAAGCACACAATGAGCCAAGAAATGAAAGGGTTGAATGAGATATATCCGATGCAAATGTAAATTTAAATGTTTTAATTGATTTTATATTATTTGTGATGCAAAGGAAAGTATTCAGAGGCAAAGAAATATCCCACTGTAATATTGAAATGTATACATATTGTTATATTTTTCTAAATATGCTAGGAAAGAAATGAGAAGGTGGAAGTCAAAGAGTCATGGCTGCTCGCTTCGAATTCCCTATGGAATACAAATAGTCATGACGTGAACCCTATAAATGATATCACGTAGATATGCATAGGAGGTTAGAGAAAGGAGAAATGAAGCAAAGAGGATAAGAAGAAGGAGGAGGAGATAGAGAAGCTATGAAGAGTCAGAGATGATTTAAGACAGACATGAAGGCTGGTGGACAAAAATGAAGAAGGAACAGAATAGAGATGATATCCAGGTAAATCAACATGGTTTTCTTTTATGAAAGAGTGAGGAAGTTGGTGCTTCCATATCAAGTTTTATCTTGATATATGTTAGTTGTAGCCGGCTAAGGTAGGAGCCTCCTGTAGGTTGCAGCTTGCAGAAAATAGATGGGATTTGGAGCTTCCTTGCAAGTTATAGCTTGCAGAATTGAGGTAGGAGCCTCCTGTAGGCTGGAGCCTACAAAAAATTAGTGGTGAGAGGGAGTTGGAGCTTGCCTTTGCATCACAACAATAATAATATGTGGTTTTCTCCCCTATGGGTTTCCACTTATATCTGGTGTCTATGTACATGATGATTATGTTTTGATACTCTGTATTTAATATGATTAATACCTGCTACTAACTAATTAAGATTGTGGTTTCACTGTACATTAAGTTAATCATGAAATGAAGATGTAAATAAGTGTAAATGAAAGTATAACAAGACCATGAATTCATTAAATTGATTCACCCCCCCTCTCAGTTTAACAAAGGTTTCAACAATTGGTATCAGAGTCGGTTCCTTCTGTATCTGTTTAAAAACTGGAAGGAGATCCTAGATCCCCAGGATGGCTAGTCTAGAAGGATTCTCAACAAATAAATCCCCTTTGTTCACCGGTACAAATTATGCCTTCTGGAAAATAAGAATGAGGACGTACATAATGTCTCTAGGAATAGAAGCTTGGGTTGCTGTGGAATTGGGATATGCCCCAAAGGAGACTGAATCAGAGAAATATGCCAAACAAGACTCTGTAGCTAATGCAAAAGCCATGAATGCACTCTTAAGTGGACTGTGTGAGGTAGAATTTATCAAAGTAATGCACAAGAAGACTTTGAAATAAATATGGGATACTCTAGAAAACATCCATGATGGAGACAAAAAGGTGAAGATAGCCAAACTTCAAGTCTATAGAGCTCAATTTGAAAATATAAAAATGAATGATGATGAAGACATTACCAGCTTCTTTTTAAGGGTTTCATAAATTTCTAATAACATGAAAGCTCTAGGAGAAACCATAAAATAATGTGTAATTGTTCAAAAGATTCTAAGATCTTTACCATCCAGCTTTAACCCAAGGTTTCTGCCATAGAAGAAACAACTGATTGAGAAACTTTGAACATGAACCAATTACTTGGAAACTTAATAGCCTATGAGATGAGACTACCACAGAGGAAGTCAAATGTGAGGGATGCAACCTTTAATATAGAGAAGAACAAAGAAGAAAAATAAGATACACACTCCTGCTCTGATGAAGAAGAGGCCAAATTTGTCAGAAGATTAGATAGAGGCTCAGGCAAGTATAAAGGTAAACTTCCATTTAAATTCTTTAACTGTGGAAGGATTGGACACTACGCATCTAAGTGTCCTCATAAGAAGACAAAGAATCAGACTCAAGAGATAGAGAAAACGATATCAAAGAACTAGCAGAAAGGGAAGAAATTCAATAGAAAATAATTTTATGCTCAGCAAGACAGCAGTGCATCTGAAAGCTTAGATGAATCCTCCAATGAAGAGGGAACCTCTAAATTTGTACTAATGGCCAAGGAATATCTTGAAGGATTCCTTCTAGAAGATGAGGAAGAAGGTGAAGTTGATCTTGAGGGGGAGCTAAGAAGTGCCCTGGAGGAAATTGACAGACTTAAACTAAAGTGCAGAAAACAAAAATACATTCTCCTCAAATATGTGAGAGAATAAAAAAACTTAGAAGACCTCATTCAGTTGAAAGTAGAGCTTGAAGAAGCCAACAAGGTAGAAGAAACTTTACTTAAGAAAATTGAGGATAAAATTCAGAAGCAAGAGAAATTGGAAGAAGAAGTAGTATGCTTGAGGAAGAAATTAGAAAACACCCAAAGGAAATTGTCAATAAACACTTATCAAATGACAAGCTTTGAGAAGTTGAATAACATACTAGATGCTCAAAGATATCCTCTGATAAAAATTGGGATAGGCTATGAGGGAGAAACAAATAAAGTCAAAGAAAAAGATAACAAGAATATAATTTTTGTAAAAGCTGTTAAAGATAATGAAGTAGCTCAGAAGGTTCCTACTGAAGTAGAAGCCTGCAATGAAGTAAACAGACACAGGAAGGAACCTTAAATGAAAAATATGAACTAAATAAACAGTTAGCTAAAAAGGCCTCATATACTCCTGAATATATAAAATTTGGAAGCTATCAAAGGAGATTCTTCCCCCCAATGAAAATGGTCACTTGTTATGCTTTCCACAAACTGGGATATATTGCCGCATAATTTCATAAAAGGAGAATCTATTCCAACCAGCTAAGGATGAAAAAAGTGAAAAGACTACCTCAAGAAAACAAATGGAGAAGACAACCCTTCAATAGGTATGCTAATTGCTTTCATAGGTATTGTATTTACTGTAAGGAATTCGGCCATAAAGCCAAGGAGTATAGAGCATATGGACAAATACTAATGTTCAAAACCTCAAGGAGATTTATGAATTATGGAGAGTTCACTCATACTCATAATTTTGATAAAAATATGATCAAATGTTGTGTATGCCATAAAATCAGACATATGTCTTCCCAATGTCCTCTCAAAGAATGTGGTCCATCTTCTCAGAAAAGGTGCCAAACAAATAGCTGCCTGCAGTGGAAAAATAAATTGAATAAGTGTGACCTAGCTCTAATAGCCCAAGATCAGAAAATCCAATGGTATTTGGATAGTGGATGTTCAAAGCATATGACTGGAGATAGAAGAAAGTTTATAACCTTTGATGAAAAGAAATTTGGAAATGTAACTTTCGACAATGATAAAGTAGTGAAAATCAAAGGAGAAGGATTAGTCCGTCTGGATAATGGAAGAGGAAAGGCCCAAGATGTACTATTTGTGGATGGGCTAAAATAAAAACTGCTTAGAGTCAGTCAAATATGTGATAAAGGCTATGAAGTTCTTTTTAGAGCACAAGAATGTGAAGTAAGATCAAGCACCATAGGAAAGACCTTGATCAAAGGTATTCAAACAGAAAGTAATGTCTATATAGTAAAAGAAGAGAATGAAGCATGTCACCTAAGAAAACTTGATGAATCATGGTTATGGCATAAAAGATTGGGACACCTTAACTTTGACCACATCATCAGTCTGAGCAAGAAGAAAGCAATCAGAGATATGCCAGCAATAAAGAAGCCTTCAAATACCATATGTAAATCTTGCCAATTGGGAAAACATACCCACACATCTTTTAAAACCAAAGATGAACTATCAACAAGTAGACCTCTTCAGCTTGTCCATATGGACCTTCAAGAACTAAAGAACCAAGTGGAGAATCTTATTTCATGATGATAATAGATAACTTCTCCAGAATGACCGGGGTAGCATTTATCAAATATAAATCTGAAGCACTTGAGAAATTCAAGATATTCAAGGCATTGGAAGAAAATCAAACATGATGCAAGCTAAAGTGCATCAGATCAGACAGACGAGGTGAATTCACATAATATGATTTTGCATACTTATGCAATGAGCATGGGATAAAAAAATAGTTTACAATTGTAGGTACACCTCAACAGAATGGAGTGGAAGAGAGGAAAAACAGATCAGTACAACTATTCACATTCTTAACAAAGCTCATTTAAGACCAAACTGTGACAAGACTCCTTACGAATTATGGCATGGTAAACCAGCATCAATCAAACACTTTAGAGTCTTTGGAAGAAAATGTTTCATAAAAAATAATGCTTAAAAACTGGGGAAGTTTGATTCAAGAGCTGATGAAGGAACATTTTTAGGATATGCAACCAAGAGTAAGAGTTACAAGTGCTACAATAAAACACTACAAAAATTTGTGGAAAGCATTGATGTAATATTTCATGAAGATTTACCAAACAGAACAAGAAGTCCAAGATGCAACAATCCTCCAGAATATCATGAAGAAGAGGACCAAGATAATGATGAACTAATCAAGACAACAGAAGATACTGAATTAAACTCAAAAGGTCCCTCAAGACGCACTCAAAAGAATCATCCAGAAGATCAAATCATTGGGGACAAAAGTGTGGGAGTCCAGACTAGAAGATAGCTAGCTGAACAAAAGGAAGAAGCATACCTAGCCATGTTATCTCAAATAGAGCCAAAGAAGTTCGAAGAAGCCAACAAAGAAAAATGGTGGGTAAAAGCTATGAATGAAGAACTAGAACAGATTAAGAAGAATAATACTTGGGAGTTAATGCCAATACCCACTAGGCAAAATGTCATTGGCACAAAATGGATATTCAAGAATAAGATGAATTAACAAGGACAGGTAATCAGAAATAAATCCAGACTTGTATGCAAGGGGTACACTCAAATAAAAATTCTTCATTATGATGAAACATTTGCCCCTGTAGCCAAAATGGAAGCAATCATAATGTTTTTGGCCTTTGCATGATACCATGATTTCAAGGTATATCAAATGGATGTGAAGTCTGCCTTCCTAAAGGGAGATTTAGAGGAAGAAGTCTACATGGAACAACCCAAAGGATTCTCCTTGACGGATAAACAAGACTATGTGTGTAGATTAAAGAAAGCCTTATATGGGCTGAAACAAGCTCCTCGTGCATGATATTCAAGGCTGGACAAATACTTGCAAAAACAAGGTTTTAAGAAAGGAGGAGTAGACAACAATTTGTACATCAAGGCTAATGAAAATGAACTCATAATTGTAGTTGTATATGTAGATGACATCATGTTTGGTAGCAACAAAGAGAAGTTAACAAAATAATTTGCTGAAGAAATGAAATCAGAATTTGAGATGTCTATGATTGTAGAGCTCATCTTCTATTTAGAACTTCAAATTCAACAAAGGAACACAAGAAAATTCATCTCACAAGAAAAATACTTGAGAGAAACGTTGAAAAGGTTTCAAATGGAAGATTTCAAACCTGTGTCAACTCCCATGATCACTGGATGCAAACTATGTGCTAATGATGGATCAACAGATGTAGATCAAAAACTTTATAGATCCATGATAGGAAGTCTGCTATATCTAACAGCTTCTAGACTAGACATTATGTTGGCAGTAGGACTTGTGGAAAGATATCAATCATCACCAAAACAAAATCATTTACTAGCAATGAAGAGAATATTTAGATATCTACAAGGTACTTCACATTATGGGCTATGGTATCCAAAAAGCAAAAGCTTCACCTTGATAGAATATATAGATGCAGATTGGGCTAGCTGCATGGATGACAAGAAAAGCACAAGTGGGGGTGCATTTTATCTGGTAAAAATTCTGGTGGCATGGTTAAGTAAGAAGAAAACTTCTATCTCTCTATCTATAGCAGAAGCAGAATACATAGCAGCAACAACATGTTGCACACAAGCAATGTGGATGAAAAAAACTCTCCAAGACATGAAGGTAAGCATGGATGATCCCATTTCAATCAAATGTGACAATACAAGTGCAATAAGTATATCAAAAAATCATGTATTTCATTAAAAAACAAAGCACATCCCAATTAAGTACCATTTCCTCAGAGAACAAGTAGCACATAAAGTAGTGAAGTTGGAATATGTACCAATAAAGGAACAAACAACAGACATATTCACAAAACCTCTTGCTAAAGAACCATTTGAATATCTAAGAGACAAACTAGGGGTAGTATCTGCAGATGTTACTCTCTGACATGAAAAGAAAGCATCATTCTAGGGGGAGATTAGTCGACAAATATTGTCACAAAAGAGCCAAACCTAGTAGCAGTGCATGGAACAGGTCCTCAAGATCAGAGTATTATGGTCAATATTTGGAAAGAACATTAGAAAATGTGCAACCCTTTGCCATTGAGTCAAAGGGGGCGGAAAGAAAGAAATTATTAAAGTATTTCCATCAATGCCAAAGGGGTATACTGTTGGAAATATTGTCATTGATGGCGAAGAGAAGCAAGGAGCAGCATTAGACAAGAAACAGGAGCAGCAAAGGCAGCAAAGAAAGAAAAGGAGCAAAGGAAATTGTTTCTAAGTTCTGTGTGGAATTTACATATATTCGTGGTCGAATTCTGTATGAATAATACTTGAGTTTCTGTGGCAAATATGAAACTCTGTGTTATTGACTGATTGGATCATGCATATATTGACAGCTTGAATTATTTGTGAAAGTATGAGTTAATCATTCATGGTTTGTGAGCAGTGTAAAACTATGTGTAAAGGGGTTTAATTTGTGATTCTGTATATAGTTGAGGAATTGGTGATTAATCGCAGATTTAGCATCGATGGTCATATAGATATCTGCAAGATATATATATATATATATATATATATATATATATATATATATATATATATATATATTGAGGTGCATCGATCACTCGAAGGTTCGATCAACCATGAGCTCCATTGAATAGAAGGCAAGGAATCAAGGTCCAAAGAATCACACTAGATTTGATTTAATGGCACATTGGAATTAGAAGCAAAGGCGAAGCAGATCAATGTAGAAAAATGAAATCGTGAAAGGGTTTATATGTGGAAGAATTAAGTTGAAATGAAGTCGAACAATGGAACGATGGCATGGACGTAATAGAAGGGATGGCGGAACCATGAGGTAACAGAACCATGTAGTAACAAAGAATGTGGTTTTGGGAATCCACCAGTGGTTTTCGCATTTCTTAAAAATGGTAAGTCGTATGAAAAAAAAATGCAATACATTCCAGCACTTGACGTGTGTCTTGAAGTGGTAATCTAAAACCACTAATTTCACATTTTTTTGGAGAGTTAAGTCACGGGGTTAAAACTTTTGCGATATCCATTGGATTTTGCATGGTGGGTTGATGTGTTGCGACCACAATTGGATCACAACTGAAGTAGTGGAGGTGTTAAGCTACGGGGCTCATAGTAATCTTTTGGATAATTGAGTTTTATTAAAGTGGAGGAAATGTTGTGTGGTCTAAAATTATTGTGTTGGTGTCTATGGTTTACTCCAAAGTTGATTTAGTAACAAGAAACTCAAACATGAATCTGGGTCGGAGCTATATAAATTGGTGGGATTGAACCCAACCGTCGCATTAATATATGTTGTGATGTGCTATGGGCCTGAAATTATTAATATTGAGTTTTAAGGTTAATAAGGTTGGAGTTTTGTATGAAATACAATGGAATATGAACATAGCTGAAATGTGTTAATAAAAGGTGAAACCAATATACGTTAACATATATGTTATCACTTGGGATTGTATCAAAGTCGAGCTTTGATATAAGACGATAAGGTGAGCTGGTAAGTGTGAAAGCCAAATTTTTAGAATTGTGGGCCTAAGGGAAAGAGTAAACGTTGATGACATAACTCTAATGTGTTGATATTCAGTTTATGCGGGTGAATAAAGTTGTGGGACCCAAATAAATCTTAATGTATGCTGGGTCTTCATATAATTCCAAGGTTTATTGAATGCTTCTTAACATTTGATTGGGGAGTATATATATCTATGTTGATATATATATTATGGTTGATGATAAAGGCGAACCATGTATAAATGAAATTGTATGCTGGGCATATTATTGTTATATGCGAAAGATAGACTTTGGGCTTATGATATATTGAGTTTTGTTTAAAGCTCGAATGATGGTTTAAAACCCATGAGGTGAAGGCGAGGTTTATATATTCAGGTATGAGGTGGAATATTATTTCACATATTCCTGAGATGGATTAAATAAGTGGTCTTGACCTTAGAGTTAAGAATTGAAAGGAATTTGCATGCATTTTTATATGCAGGAGACTTTAAAATTATTTGGGGCTAAACTTGTGAAGCAGTTATATATGCAGCAGATACACAATTGCAGTGCATAGAGATTGTAGATATGAAGAGGTGTGTAGTGAAGGTATTTAGATTTGTAGAATCTGAATTTGAAATGCATGGAATGAAAATGTGGGTTTGTTACACTACAACACCAGAAAAGACAAGCACAGAGTGAGCCAAGAACTGAAAGGGTTGAATAAGATATACCAAATGCAAATGTAAATGTAAATGTTTTAATTTATTTTATATTGTTTGTGATGCAAAGGCAAGTCTCCGGAGGAAAAGGAATATCCCACTTTAACATTAAAATGTATACATATTGTTATATTTTTCTAAATATGCTAGGAAATAAATGAGATGGTGGAATTCACATAGTCATCGATGCTCACTTCAAATTCCCTGTGGAATATAAATAGTCATGAGGTGAACCCTATAAATGATATCACATAGATATGAATAGGAGGTTAGAGAATGGAGAAATGAAGCAGAGAGGATAAGAATAAGGAGGAGTAGATAGAGAAGCTATGAAGAGTCAGAGATGATTTAAGACAGATATGAAGGCTGGTGGATAGCAATGAAGAAGGAACAGAATAGAGCTAATATCCAGGTAAATCAGCATAGTTTTCTTTTATGAAAGAGTGAGGAAGTTGGTGCTTCCATATCAAGTTGTAGCTTGATAGATGTCAGCTGTAGTTGGTTGAGGTAGGAGCCTCCTGTAGGTTGTAGCCTATAGAAAATATATGGGAGTTGGAGCTTCCTTGCAAGTTGTAGCTTGCAGAATTGAGGTAGGAGCCTCCTGTAGGTTGGAGACTTAGAAAATCAGTGGTGAGAGGGAGTTGGAGCTTGCCTTTGCATCACAACAATAATAATATGTGTTTTTCTCCCTTATGGGTTTCCACTTATATTTGGTGTCAAAGTACATGATGATTATGTGTTGATACTCTGTATTTAATCTACTTAATACTTGTTGCTCACTAATTAAGATTGTGGTTTCACTGTACATTAATTTAATCATGAAATGAAGATGTAAATAAGTGTAAATGAATGTATAAAAAGACCATGAATTCATTAAACTGATTCACCCCCCCTCTCAGTTTAACGAAGGTTTCAACAAAGTCATCCCTCCTTGGAAAAGTCAGCCTAGCCCTCCAAGTGGCACCTATTTGATCGACACGTTAGACCTACTTGGAAGCTCATTCATCATCACAAAAAATAGAATATTTTGCACCTAAAAAGGAAGGAATATGGTCAAGGGAAAGGAGAGAGAAGGAAGTCAACAACACAATAATAATATTCCTTGTTGCCAAAAATTTGACTCTCCTACAACTTGCACATGTGGACGAATTTTTGTGTGGAAAAAGGCCAAATTTTTTGAGGTGATTGCAAGTCAAATTTCGGTCCTTATTGTAGGACCAAATTTTTTTATTTTGACCGGAGTGGAGTTGATTTGACAATCATTGACTTTGAATTTTGGAGGTGACTTAGAGAAGGGTTTAACCTACCATCTTGGTGGCAGTCCAGTCTTGGTCTTTGTTGGATATCTGTCATTTTTATATGATTATATAAGGAAAGGATTGTTTGAATTTCCCCTTGTGGGTTTTACCCTAGGTGCTAGCCTAATTTCTTGTATCTCTTCTCTAATTATGATCTCTATATTTCTTGAATAATTGAACAATTGCATAATTACTTGATGAAAAATACATGAGAAGTAATAAGAAGTCATCTAATATTCACAAGTAATGATTAAGAAGAGGAATTAAGTGCTAAACTACATTGCACTTGGTTTCTCAACATACTTTTGAATATGGTCGTGTTTCCCCAATGACTTATGAATCTAAAATCTCCCTCTCTTCCATGTAATCTCATGTGTAAAATGTAATGAACATGTTTGTTCTAAAAAAAACATTTTCAACTATATTTTACAATATATGATTAAAAAAACATATAATTTATATTATATTATTATATTTAATCATTTTAAATATTAAATTTCTATAAATATGTTTAACTTTTAAATATAATTTATTTGAGAAATAATCTTACTGGTTTATAAAGTATTATATTTAAATTTATAAGCAAATAATAATCTTTAAAAATTTGATTTTATTAAATATTAAAACATTATATATAAATTTATAAATAAATCAAAATTGTTTTAAATCAAAATTTACTCCATTTCAAAGCATTATAAATAAATTTAAAAATAAATGATTTAGTAAAAAAATTATATAATTTTTTTTTAAATTAAATATTAATTTTAAATAGGTAATAGTGAATTTATGTATTTGCTTATATATATGTGAAATGTAGTTAATATTTTTCTTTCATACACACTATTTAATACCTTTTTATATATATATATATATGGGTTATATAATTAAATAATTTCAGTGTCATAGTATTTCTCCCCAAGGATCTTATAACATTTAGTAAATCTTAAATTTATTATTATTCAATTTTTAAATTTTAATAAAATATTAAATTTAGTTAAATAAAAATTTTATATTTAATTTATATTTTAATTTATTTTGAATAATTATTTTATAGTAGTTTTTCTTTATTTATTTATTATTATATGCGTGATTTTTTTTAGGTTATAAGTGAATTGGTTATTGGGAAAATTTCATACCCAAGTGATATATCACATGGGTTAATTTTTACCCTTACAATTATAACCTTTACATGGATTTTCGTTGTCCTGAACAGATACCACACATGTATCACATTTGAACATAAGACCTTGTACTCACATTTACTTTTCATGATTACAAGTTTTCCAAGACTTCACCTCCCTTAAGGGAGGAACCAACCAGAGGCACATTTTCTAGGATATAGAGGTAATGGTAGGCTTGGTTGGTACCTGATACAAGGGACACACGCTTGATTTTTAATTAGTATATGTGGCACATGAAATTCATACTTGTTAAGGCTCTATTGGATTTGGCATGAGAACATAGAGAACCTCCTCGTCTCATGAAGAGTCTCGGTGATTGATTGTAGTGCATCAAGAAGCACCTTGGAATCCACCTAAATATATTATGAGGTTGCAAGAAGGAGTTGATCTAGGTTGCAACAAAAAATTAATATCCCTCTTCCTAGTCTCATCACACTTATTATGTCTTTGTTGTATTAGTTTCCTATTTCTTTTTCTTTCTCTCATGGCCTTGAAGGCCAACATATTAACATATGTATGATGTATTTTGATTCCCTATGTGATTTTGTCTTCTCTTAAATGGGTATACTTTTTGGTATGGTCAGGCTTCTCAAATTACCCATGAATCTAATTCCTTCAACTATTCTATGTAATCTCTTGTTTATAGAGTGATATACCTATTTATTTATAAAAGAAACATTAACAACTATATTCTATATTGTATGTTTAACCACTTTAAAGATTAATAATCTAATATTATGCATAAACATCACATATGATTTATTTGAGAATTAATCTCACTAACCTATAAAAGATAATGAATAAATTTGTAACTAATTGTTTATTAAAAAAATTCTATGAATAAATTTGAAAATTAGATATTAATCTTAAATAGATAATAATGAATTTATACATTTCCTTAATTATATATATATATATATATATATATATATATATATATATAATTGTTTTGTTTCATACATTCTACCAATATTTAAAGAAATTTTTCATATATCCATCGATTTAGGTGGAAATCAAAACAAAAGTGTGAGAGGGGAGAGGTAAAATACCCTTGATGGTAAATTAGCTACCTAAAGGGTGTGGAAGGGCATCCTGCCCTCCAGGTGGACCTTACAATGAATACACATGCAATACATTATAAGCTTCCTAATCTATGAACTACCCTAGATGCAAAGGGCATGCCTACTATGTGAATATTTTTTGCATTCATGCTTTTACTAAATCTTAATATTACTATTTTTTTGTGGAGAATGGGGCAATTTTTCACCTTCGTTCTTGTTGACTTAGGCCTCCCTTGTGTTTGAGAATCCTACCAAACATTTCATTGCTTTGTGATTCAAATAATGCTAGAAGAAAACATAATTAATATGTATGTATTGTAGAATTATGTTGGCATATAAAAACTCTCATTAGAAAGCCTCTAGAAGACAAAGAGGAAATCAAAACAAAGCTATCTCTCGAGCTCATTGCCATTTATGTGAAGAATCAAGGAAATTGACATAATTCTTTGGTTAACACTAATTGAGGCCATCCTAACTAATTCGTTAATATAAGGCTAAATATAACACAATCTTTTGAAACTAATAAAAAACATCTAGTAACAAAAATTAACGTTAATATATATCAATTAATTAGTTTTTTATTATTTTTCTCACACAAATGGAATAACATAAACAAATATTCTCAAAAATTAAATAAGTATAAAATAAAAACTAAGAAGAAAAAATCTACCAAAATTCATTTTGATTAAAAAAACAAAATTTACATTACAATCATTTTAGTAAAACCGTGTTACCAGATATGAAATGAAAAAGTCATCCATTAAATGTATATTATGTAAAAGGAGATGCTAAAAAATCATCCATTAAAATGTATATTATATAAAAGGAGATGCGAAGTACAAAAATATCCCCCTAACACAATTCAAATCAATTACAAACTTAAGTGTACCCAAAATTATTTTAGAAGTATTCCATAATAATATCAATTTGTCAAACAACACATCGATTTATAAGGCAGTGGAAGTTTCTAGTTTCATATGAAAATCCCACACATATTTAACAGGAGAAGTAACAACTACATTTGGAGTTGAAGAAGTCATCCTCCACTCTTTGTTATTCACAGTCCCTGTCTAAAGAATGTATGGTCCATTTCAAAACAAAGTTGTAGACGAGGAGGTGTACTTGCTTAAATGGAGCTTTTTGATCCATTTATCTATAGCAGAGCTATAGAGAAGGTGGTGTAGCTTCATGGTCTATAAAGTAGATGGTGTTGACATTTACTGTGGAAAACAGTCCCTACCTGAAGAATGTATGGTCCATTTCAGAAAAGAGCTTTGTTGTCCATTTATTTGTAGCAGAGCTATAGAGGAGAAGGTGTAACTACTTAGTCATTAGCTCTCTATACACCATCATTTCAAATGTCTTCTCATCAGCGAGGTCAACCACTATGTTTTGTGGCGCATCTGCAGAGGAGTGGTTTTTCCGGCCCATACTTTTTTCATCAAACACGACTCCAGACTAAGGCTCGAGGTCACCATTGTATCGAGGAGGAGTTGGTGTTTCCTTTTCAATTGATTAACCATCACCAACTTCCCTTCTCTGGTCACTAAAAGCGTGAGGTTGTCCATAGCTCCCTAAAGAAACAAGGTACCCGGCTGACAATCACCTTGTAGAAAGTACCATCTGTTAGAGTTGTTATGAAAAAGGAAAATTTCGTTGGTTTTGTGAGTAGGGTTGCCCAATGCAATCCCTGATTCTTCATTTTTATGATTGTATAGCTCTTGAAACATCTTTCAAGATAATACCATGCGATTCTAGGCTAAGCTTGTCCCCTACCGATTAGGAGATCCAATACTGATAAGTGTGAGAAGATATCATGCAATATTTCTTCAAGGAGGTGGTCAAACTTGCATAGTGTAGATTCATCGTCTCGTCATTTCTTGGCAACCTGATGTGGTAGGGTTGGAGGTTATTTCCATCTATAAACATTGGGTTTCCCATTGCCTATATTTGTGAATCATAGCCTAAGTATTTGTGAATAATATTGTTACCCTACAAATAAAACCCTAAAAATATGTTGTTACCTTTCAAGTACCAAATACTTCAAAGAAAAATAAAAACCTAAATTCTTAAACCTAAATGTTTTTTTTTTTTTATAGCTAAGCACAAAAAAAATGTAAATTATTTTTTATAGCTATGGACCAAGCAGAAGTAGCGTTTAATGATTTGACTGTGACCCTAAACAATTAGTAGCATGAAACCCCAGAAATTATAAAAGATTTCATAAACAATTCATAGCCTGAAACCTAGAAATTAGAAAATATTTCATAAACCCTATAAAATTGTAGGTAGAGTAACATTTAATACTAACCTGGTAGCTTCGTCGAATTTCTTCAAACGAAAGCTTTGCCAAATTGATACAGCATAACGTAGATACACAAATGAGCGTCCAATGATGGCTTGGCTCTTTAGCTTTTAAAAAAATAGCTTTCAAATCACTCAAGGAATGTGTTGGACTCATTATTCTCTTAAGTTACATTATATATGGGCACGTCACTGGATAGGTGTATCATTGAATGCATAACTCTTAATTACCATATGGCACACAATATACAGATCCATGGTTATATTGTTGTTTGGTGCGTGATTTGAAACAGTTGTGCCTGCACTTAAAACTTTTGATCATGCTATATTTAATATCATTGAATTCTGATATAAAAATGAATCTCAGATATCCCACCCACCTGGTCCAACTGTCAGTATTGTTCCCTTTTACCGATTACTCCACTTAATCACTGAAGCGCCTCAGAATCCTCCTGAAGGTCTTCACCAGAATCTGACAATTGTAGCTGCCATATGGGGACCTTCCATCATTGTTCATTTGCTGATTGTGGATTAGAGGGCTGAGGTTTACCCAAAGATGATTAGGGTAACTAACCCTAACCCCCTCCTCACCATTCTTCCCCTTTATGCCACTGTGGATGCCCTATCTAGATTTGCAACTTTCACGTCCTTTGTAGACGCCTCTACCCTAATGCAATAAGGTAAGAAATGACCTTCATTAGTTGAATCGTTGTTGTTGATCACTGTCAATGGTTCTTTCACCCTTACTGTTTGGTTTCAACAATTAACAAGCTTGGTTTTTGATCTTCAGGATTGTGTTTGTAGGCATCATAATTGTTACAGTCAAGGGCTATCAGGTGGAAGGAATTTGGGATGGCATCCAGCCCAAATTTGTCTAGCCGCAGGTAAATTATTTTGCCATTGTATCATGGTTTATTTTATCTCTCACAAACCTTCAGTTTCACACTGAACTCACCGTTCTCTATTTTTTGATTGTTGGCATTCGGGTTGGCAGTCAAGGTTCCAGCCCCTCCTTCCCCAAAGAGCAGTACCACCACAAGATAGGGTAATCATTTCCCATTTCCATTCTAGAATAGGAAGAGGATTCACAAAACCTGGTAGATGTTGATGTTCAGCCTTTACCTGTTGACAATTTAGGCATTTAGACAGTATTCAACGATGTCTTTCCACATACCCAGCTAGAATTATTCCTTCTTTAATGCAGAAAACAACTTTTGATATCATGGATGTGTTGTATATGGACTGTGGTGATGTTCATCAAGTAATAAATGCTTGATGGACATTTTATTAGGAACATAAATTCTTCCATGGAAGGTAAACTGATCCTGACTATTAATATCATACTTCATGGTTTTACCCAATGCCTGCAATTCATTGGTGTTATATTGTAAGTATTACTTTCAGTCCTTAAGGGTAGCTTCGGCAAGAGGTCCAAATAGATCAAACTCGATTTGATGGTATTGGACTTCATAGACACATCGTACCTTTCTATGCTACCTTATTTTCTTTCCCCTTCATATGCTTTATCTCAAAATAAAACTCGCTCAAGAACACAACCATATAGCTTCTCTTTCATTCAAAGTGGGTTGATTAAAGAAGCTAGTGAGAGTGTCATGATTATTCAACATTAGAAATCTATTTCACAACAAGTAATGGTGCCTCATTTTGAAAGTGTGAACTACTGTTGTGAGTTACAAGTCATAGACAGAGTACCTTTGTTCATGCTCCTTCAGTTTGTTGGATTCATATGCCACCACCTTATCTTCATGCATAGAACTCCACCCACTCCTTCTTGACATGCATTAGTACACACAACAAACTCATTTCTAGGATCTTCCACTTTCAATATTGGGGGTGAAGTTAGTAGTTGTTTTAATTTTTCAAATATTTCTTGACATCTGAAGTCCATTTAAATGTTCTCTTTTTTTTTTGTAGGGAAGTTATGGGGTACACGATCTTAGAAAAATTGTTGATGAAACAATGGTAATAACCTACCAAACCCATGAAAGATCATATAGATGAAATGTTTGTAGGAGCAACCCACCCCATAGTTGTCCGGATCTTTTTAGGGTCGAAAAATATTCCTTCAGCTGATATCACATGACCCAAATATTGGATTTGGTCTTTAAATAAGTCACACTTGATGTACTTGGCATGTGACTGATTTTCCTGTAGTGTTTCCAACACACTACCTTTAGGTGATCCTTATGCTTTGCTGGTTTCCTCAATTTAGGAAGAGAATCATAGTGTATATGATCCACTTTTCTTTGCCAAAATTCACTCAAATTATTGGTATTGTGAATCAATGCTAGAAGTGGTCTTCTAGTGACTTTATATAGTCCTTCAAATCTCAATCCTAATGTGAATGTATTTTTCATAGGTGCATCAACAGGCCAAGTAAAAAAAAATCCATTAATGAAGGAAACCATCATCCCTTTATCTTCGAATGCAGATATAGATACAAAATTCTTTATTACTCTTGACACACACATAACATCATGCAACAACACTGATTCCCTAGAATTCAACTAAAATTTGAAGGATCCAAATCCTTTCATGCTATGAGTGGAGTTGTATCCAAGAATGATATTTAGCTTAGTCTCCCTCTCTAATAGATTACAGATTACTTCCTTGTATCCAGAAAAGTGATGAGTGGCCCCACTATCAACCAACCATCTATCCCATGAATCTGGTGGAGAAGGACTAGTTAGTAAAAAAATGGGAATATATTCATACTTATTTACAACATTGCTTTCATACCTGCTATCCCTTGACTTATTTTTAGGAGGATGTTATTCTTCACATTCGATTGAGGAATCTCTTATTCTCCATTCATGTCTTCTATCGTGGTTGTTCCTTTGATTTTGTTTTCTAATTTTATTATTGTTGTTGCTTCTGGTGTTGTAACCTGACCTCTTTCTCTTTTTGGGACAATCACATGCATAATGACCCTTCTTGTGGCAGTTATAAAATTCAATAAGAGATAGTGATATCTCATTCATTCCTTTTTTATTTTGAGAAGAAGGCTTCCTTGATGGACCTCCATTTTCCTTATTCCTTTTGTCATGAGAGATGTATGTAGTGGGCTCTCCCTCTTCATGCTTCTAAATTCTTTCTCTTGCTATTATCCCTGATTCTTCTTGAGTAAGCTTCAGAAAAATTTCATTGAATGATGGGAGGGAATTTATGTTTCTTATTATAGTAATCAAGGTTTCCCAAATAGGAAGGATACCTATAAGATTCATGACTACTAGTTCTCTCTTAGACACATTTTCACCAACTCTTTGCAGTTTATCTCTAAGACTAGAGATACCCATAATGTATGGTTGAACAACTTCTCCTTTGTTCATGTTGATTCCATTTAGTTAATATTTTAAGGGGATTATATCATTTAGGTTGTTGATTTAATACATCATAATTTATTCTCATACATGTCTTTAGACTTCCTTAGATTCCCAACATATGCAAGCAAATGATCTTGTAAAGCATCAACTATAATTTTTTTTTTCTTGGGAGTCACCTTTCTTGTACCTCTTCTTGAGAGAAGTGGAAAATTTTTATGGAGGATCGAGAATCCTTCCTTGAATGTATTCCAACACATCAATGTTGTCAGCTATGATCTCCAACATGACTTTCCATGCATTAAATTTTGATGTATCACCTAAATTTTCATGCTCCTTGAAGGTAGAGGAAGACATCTTGACCTTAGCTAGTAGATTTTTATTTTTTTTTCATTTTTTTTTTTCTATAAAGAGGACTTCAATTATTGTCTTATTTTTGTCTTGTCCTTCACCTCAGCTCTGATTCCATGTTAAATTTTTCAGAATTTTCTATGGTGTATCAATTATTTTAGCCCAAATCACTTCTTCATAAAGAATGTATGCAATTATTAGCAGTGTAATCAACCACAAACTATAATTGAAGATACAAAAATATATGCAGTGACAAATAAGACAATATCACAACCATAAGATAGAGAAAATTGGTCCAAGACTAGGGGAAAACCCCACAAGGAAGAAACATCTTCAAATCTGCTTCTTTAATAAATTGTCAGAAAAAAATTCAGCAGATAGTACAATTAGCCCAATACATAAGTTTAAAACAAAAATATTTAGTACTGATCTATAGATCTAAAGATATACAGAAGAGAGAAACCATGATCTAAGAGATCACTGAAGCCAACTGAAAGAAACTATCAAACCCTAGATCTGAGTCTAGGGTGCTACCAGAAATACTAATTGCCTGTGTCTGAAATTCCTTGGATGCACCCTTAGGGTTTTGTGCAAGTGTCTATAATTTCTCGGACACCCCTAGAAAGACACTATGCATGCGTCTAAGGTCAAACTTTCCCAGATCTACTTGAAAACCCTTATATGCTACCTTCTAGTCACTATGTGTGAGTCTGTGAAAGAATGGATGCTACCAAGACACTCTGTGCCAAAATATAGGGACAAACAGAGAATGATATTCCTCTAAAGCCCTAGATGAACTCTTGAGCCTATATGCATGCATCTATGGCTCCAGAATCCAGGGACTAAAGTACTTTATTGTGTGCCTACATCTGAGAAAAAGAAAACCCTAGATCAAAGCAAGCTTCGCTCTTGTGATTTCGGCCCCTTCCTTGAACACCTTCTGTCAAACCTGTACGAGCCTAGTCAAAATACAAAAATAAAAGATAGCTAGATGAAAGTGTGAGAATGAACTTTAGGGCGCTTCTATTTATAGGATTTCATGAGGTTACACTTGGGTTTGAGGTTGAATTAACCAATTCCACATCTACTTAGGGTTGACCCATTCCATTATACATTAATAAATTAAATAATTCAAAAAATTAACTTCCGCTTAACCGAATAGGGTGATATTTAGGTCAATTTTGGTCCTCTAGAAAAGCGAAATTTAATGACATCGTGATATCGATAATCTAAGCTTTCCAATGTGGAATTTTACCCTAGATGCAAAAATCAACAAGATAATCACACTCTGTCGCATTAATCTCTCTATCTCTATGGCATGAAAAGTTTTATGGATCATACGATAAGTCACTTGAGAAACTCATAAGGCACCTCCCTAAAGCTCACACATATCTATGGCTCTCACATTATGTGGCTCGGCTCTGAGGCTCATTCTCAGTAGCTGATATATACATATGTGGCTCACATTCTATACACAATGATCTCATATTATTTATGGTAGTCTCTATACTCTACTCAATCTTACAATGGATCATAATTTATAGTAATATCAAGACTTGTATTCCATATGTGACTCGATCTTCAATGCCATATAGTGGTATACATATTTTCATCGGTACATTATTTAGTGGATATTTTTTTTGTAGATATTGTCTCACAAAATGTTCTTGAAACTTGATATTGCTCAATGGCTCACATTCGTCTAGACATTTTGTAAGGTATCACTTAATGGCCTGTATGGAATATTTTTATAACTAATATTTTATACATAAATGAGATTGCATTGTGGATCACTCTTCCTATGGAGAACACATGGTAGAGACTTCATTGTATGGTAGGTATACACTATAGGACTCCTTTTCAGAAATATTGCATAGTTGATATGACAGTTACCTTTATAGAAATAACATTGTAGTAACCCAAATGTATGTATATATAGTAACCCAAATGGATGACATGGTATAAAATCTAATGTATGACTCAACAGTGTCTCTGATACACACACACACACATACATATATCAATGATTTTATTGCTGGATAGTAATCTTGTTAGTGACATTTGATATGACATTAATATATTGAGAGGAGCCTACAATGTGATTTGTATTACAATGATATAGTGACATATGTCACTATAATAAGTTAAATGAGAATGACATATGAAAATGATAAATGATGGAAGTTATATGATAGTGATATATGCGTCAACCCTATGAGGACAATATGACAATGATGGAAAAATCTCGATGAAAAATTCTATGAAGTATGTAGTAACAAGGGCTATGATATATGTTTGGCTACCAAGATAGTATGCTTCCAAGACTTTTATTATTGTGCTTCCATGTTCCATTACAGTGTTGATATTTCTTCTGTGAAAGTGATGACAATGCTTCAATGATAGATGTGACTTTGTCTATATGTAAGAAGTGATATTGTGATATGATAGCAACTCTCTTGGACTTGTTTTTTCAAGTCCACAAAAAAAGTTGTGAACTAACTTGGATTGGACTTAGAGAGGCCTAATATGATTGTTGTATCTCATTCTCATTATAATTTTTATCTCAGCTGACCAATTAATGAATATCAAATAGAAGAAAATTTTGGATGAGTTTTCCCTCTTGTGGAGTTTTTCCCTAGTCTTTGAAAAAAAATTCAATGTCCCCTTTGTGCATGTTTTTCTTATGTTGTTCCTTTATGTCTTGCTCCAATTGTGATGATATTTTTCTCTCTACATAATTATAATGATTTTAAGATGTTATCAGGTGAATGTGATATGTAAATGATGAAAATTTTAAAATGAAATTATCTGCAACAAATAACAATATAACCCTAAGAAAAGTTAACAATAAAACCATCATGGATTAATCGCTCTTTAGCATAGTATCCATCATCCATGTTATTTTCCATGTGTCAGTTCCAAAGCGTTGTTGTCTGGCCAACATCTTCACTCTTTCCTTCTGCATGTCACTACTTGTTTTACCCACACCATCATATATTCGACCTTTCATACACATGGGAGTGCCACATCATCTCCTTTCCATGTTGTCCTTCTTCCAAATCATACTAGATACCATTCTATCATTTTCAATTTTTATATAACATAAAATCTGGTGCCCAATACCATAGTATCATATTTTTTCTAAATGATGAAAAATTTGAAGGAGTCCACAATCAAAGTGGATTGATGATTTGATTTGATACATGATTTTATTCCTAAAGTTGCATGAAATTTAACAATTCTGAGGTTTACACTAAATTTCCTCCTTTACACCTTTCTTTGTGGTTGGTCATCCACTACTCAGTCTTGGGAAATCATCCTCATAACATCAATTATTACATATCATTCATCCTACTCCTCAGATTTGACATCAATGACAACACATTGTTCAACAATCTATCCCTTTTTCATTAATGGAAAGACTAGACATAGTCCATTAATTGATGTACTACTATTAAGAACTCCTAAACTTCCCCTATATGTTGGATATTATCATGTCTACTTAATCAGTAAGTTATCATATGTCTTCTTACTTCTCCCCATTTGACACAAATTGAAAAAGGATAAATCTAGCTATTATTGGCTACATTTTTTCTAGGTTAAGGAATCCCACTATCAATGATGTGTCCTTTTGCATGCAAAATTTCTTATTTTGTAGATCTGCTTTTGAGACTCATCCACTTGTGCTTGATCTTCCTTTTACTTATTTCTTTTTTGATTACTCCCCCTCAACTTATGCTTCATTTTTTATACAACATAACTCTTTTGATGTTGACTAGTTGATCCCTCTATGATTGTGTTGTGCATGAAAAACAAGTTTTCTTCTATAGTGCACCTTGTGATAAAGATATGGTGTGATGAATTATAGTTGTATAAATCTCCTTTTACTTAGAAAAAGGAGGAGAGGTCACTCCTAACTTCTCTTTAATATATTCAAAAGCTTCTTTGGATAGTGATTTGGTAAATATATCTATAACTCGTTCTTTTCAAGAAATATATTATAACATGACATTTTGATCAGCTAGGTATTCTCTATGAAAATTATTTTTGATGTGGATGGTCTTGATATTTGAGTGTAAAACTTGATCCTTTGACATATTGGTAGAACTTGTGTTATCATAGGGAATGATAATAGGTTTATGATGATTTACTTTCATATCTACCAAAGTTTTTTTTTCATTCATAGGAATTGAGTGCAACAAGCTAATACTACAATATATTATGCCTCCATTGTGGATAGGGAGATAGAAGTTTATTTCATACTCAACCAAGAAACTAGAAAAAATATTAAGAAAAAACCTCCTCCACTAGTGATTTCCCTATCATCTACACTATCTTCATAGTCAACGTTTGTGTGTTCTATTAAAGTGAAGCCTTTTCTTCTTGAATACCATAGGTGAAGGCTATGGTTCCCTTCAAATGTTTGAATATTCTTTTCATTTCTAGCACATCACTCTATTTTTCAGTAGATTGGAACCTTCCAGCCAAACTAACAACTTTCATGATGTCTAGTCTCGATGCCATGAAATAGAAAAAAATACCAATAATTTATCTATACATAGTTTTATTTGCATTAAAGGATCCATCATTTTTGCTAGACTTGCATCATATGACCATAGGGACGCTGACAGGTGCACAAATTTCCATGCTAAATTTCCTTAATATGTCCTTATATACTTTGTCTGGGAAATGAATACAACTTTGTCAAATTGAGTCACTTGCAATCCTATAAAGAATGAAATTTTTCCTAACATTAAGATCTCAAACTCCTTTTACATATCCACTGTAAAATTTTTACTCATTAGATCCCTATCGCTTCCAAAATGATATCATCAACATATATTACGGTAATCAAAAAATATTCATTGTCTATTTTGATCTAAATATCATTTTCAAATGTTCTTTTAAATTGTTGTTTTTGTAGATAATTTTCAGGTCTTGAGTACCAAGCTCTAAGAGCTTGCTTTAGACCATACAATTATTTCTTCAATTTAAAGACATAATTTTCATTTCTTTAAAACTAAAATCCTTTTTTTTGTTCAACATATAATGCCTCCTTGAAATTACCATTTAGGAAGGTTTATTTGACATCTATTTGATAAAATTTTAACTTTCTGAGAAAAACAAATGCAAAAAACATTTTGATGGCTTCAATTCTAGCTACAGGAGAAAATGTTTCTTTAAATTGAACACCTTCCAGTCATGCATATCCTTTAGAAAATAATATAGTGATATTCCTCACTACCTTGCCATCCTCATTTAATTTATTCATGAAGACCTAATTAGTGCCAATTATATTCTTATATTTTTGTCTAAGAGAAATTTCCCATGTATGGTTTACTTAATTTGGTCTATCTCTTCCTCCATAACATTGACCTCTCAATTATCTTCACAGGATTTGTCGAATTTATAGGGTTATATTTTGGAAAATAGGTTAAATTTTGCATGCCTCACTGTGCTAACAATTTATTTTTAGTCTCAACCCTTGACTCATTATGAAGGATTTGGTTTTATAGATGAAATTTCTAAACATACCTTGAGGAAGTATTTGGATGTGGAGTTTTTTCCTCTTCTTCCCTTTCTTCTTACTACTTATGTTTTTTTTTCTCATGTATGTCATCTTCTTGGGGCTCATGGTTGATTGGATAATTTGATATATCATGTGTTGTTGTCTTCTTATCTAAAGAGGTGCCTTATCTATTCCCAAATCAATTCTTTCAACTATTTTGCAAAGTATTTTGTTATGTCACATTACATCCTTTAGTCCTAGAGGAATAAAGAAGAAATATTCCTTTATCAACTCTAGAATCAAACTTTCCCAAGCTTTCCTCATTTATTTTTATATAAAATTTATAGCTAAATACTTTGAAATGTTTTAAACAAAGTTACTGATCAAACTAGAAAATTACGTGGTACCAATTTTTTTGAGGTAGCAAAAAACAACAACATATTTTGAAAAGTGGTGGAACTTTAAATTTTCTTTGACATTCTTTTTAAATGTCATGATTTTCAGGTCGATTTTGACAAGTGGTGATTTTTTATTTATGAAGTGTGAACATTTTTTTTTAAATGTTATTGATTTCCATGTTAATTTTGAAATGTGTTGCTGCAACATCAATCCTTTTTGTTGAGAGTGGTGATTTTCATCTTGGTAATAAAACATAAAAATAAAATTAAAAAACGTGGCAAAAAAATCAAATATAAAAAATATATCTATAAAAAATATAAAAAATAAGCACTAAAATGTAAAAAAGAAAAAATAACTGGTAAATATAAAAAATATAAAAAAATAAACAATTTTTTTTTCAAAAATTAAATAAAAAAGGGAAAAAAAAAAAAACACATAATTTAAAGAAAAAAATAAAAATTAACCAAAAGAACAAAAACAAAACCAATTTTTTTTAACTTAAAAAAAAAACCTATAATTAAAAAAAAAAATCTAAAAAAAATTAATTAAAATACTAAGATAAAAATAAACAAAATTTAGAATTTAAATTTAAAAAAAAAAAAAAATTTAAAAAGAAAATTAAAATATATTTTTTTAAATAATAAAAACTTAAATTGAAATATATATATATATATATATATATATATATATATATATATATATATATATATATATATATATATATATATATATATATATATATATATATATATATATATATATATATATATATATATATATATATATATATATATATTGGAGTTAAGCAAGGGTGTCCCCTATCCCCTACCCTTTTTGGCATATACATCGATAAGCTAGCCGAGTGTTTGGAATCTTCGGGTTCAAGGGCACCGAGCTTGTTGGTGTTTTCATTACTCTTCTCCTTTATGCCGATGATATCGTTCTTCTTGCAAAAATCCATGATGACCTTGACAAGCAGCTCTAGATTCTTCATGACTACTGTTCCTAGATGGGTATGACAGTTAATACCAACAAGACTAAACTCATGATCATTAAATAAAAAAACATCACCTGTGATAGTTTCATGTATAATAACCAGTGCTTAGAGTAGGTTTCTTCTTATAAGTATTTGGGCATTGACTTCCCTCATCATCTGAACTAGAATTATAGCATTGTGAAATGATTGGTGGGGGATGTAAAGCTTATTATGAACTTGAAAATAATTGTAAGTTGGTAACTCTTTTCATTTGGAGTAAAAATAGGTTTCTCTATGAGACCTTTGTCACCCCTGTTGTCATATACGAATGCAAATTTTGGGGTTTCATTATATCCAAGGATTCATGGAGGAATATTGAGATGATTCAAAAGAAATTCATAACCTACAATCTTAAGATCAAGTGAAATACTCCCTATCCTATCCTCTTGATAAAATCATCTTTAACCCCATTGAAATTACAACTACGTTTATATATCTGATGTATATGAAGAATTTTGACAACATGGAATAAAAAAGGCTTCCTAAAATTGATTCCAACTGTAGTGAAAGCCCTCACCTTTGCCTCAAGCCCGGGTGGCATAAGGATTTCCAATCTTGGCTCAACCATTGGGGAATTAACAAGGAGCTCAATATGGGAAGCAAAGATAATATCAAAAGTACTATTGCCTCCAAGTTTAAGGACAATTTATGGGAGGATCAGGAGCTTGAGGGTAAAAGGAAGCTAACATACTATAAGGAAGTGATCAACCCCACCCTTGATAATCATACTTATCTCTCTGTGTTGTCCAACAATAAGAAAAAAATGAACATCCCTAATATAATAATTAATTCCCATGAGGTTCGGAGTGAGATAGGGTGGTAGTGTATTCCCATGACCCCTTGGAATGATACAATCTATCATATTTGTGATTCTAACTAGGTGGAAGATGAAAAGCACTTATTTTTAGACTATACGACTCTTACTCACATTCAATTTGAATTCCATAAAATCTTTGACACTTCCAATATTCTTGACCTATTAAGCCAACCCACTTATAGCGATCTTGAAGCACTTATTTCCCTTCTCTTGGAGCACTAATTCCCATGAGCTTCGAAGAGATACTGGGCGATCGTATATTCCCAAGACCCCTTGAAATGATAGAATCTATCAGATTTGTGATTCTAAACAGGTGGAATATGAAAATCACTTCCTTTTATACTGCCCGAATATTACTCACATTCGCTCTAAATTCCATACCATCTGGCATACTTCAAATCTTCTTGACATATTAAGCCAACCCAACTATAGCGATCTTGGATCACTTAGCTTGATTGTGGTGAAAAATCCACAGTTAAGCATGGTTAAGCCACAAGAGTTCTGGGATGGGTGACCACCCGCGAAGTGCTGGTTACTGAGTGAAAGCCCCAAAAGTGATGATTGATGCTATGTGATTCATTTCACTAGTTTCAATTCCATTTCTTCACCCCTGTGAGCATCACTCGATGCAATGAGTGTCAAGTGGACTATTAAAATATCATGAGAAATTAGTGAGTTACGACTACCTCTCATGGAAATGGTCATAGTTGAATGACTCTCTTAACATAGTTGAATCCCCAAAAAAACTGATATGTAATATAATGCACTGTGGAAACCCCTCAATACCTAACAAAAAAATAATAATAAAAAAAATAATAAAACAAATAATAAAACAAAAAATTAAAAGTATAAATTAAAAAAAAATATATTAAATTAAGTGAAAGCCCTAGAAGTGATGATTGATGCTATATGATTCATTTCACTAGTTTCAATTCCACTTCTTCACCCCTGTGAGCATCACTCGATGCAATGAGTGTCAAGTGGACTATTAAAAAATCATGAGAGATTAGTGAGTTATGACTACATCTCATGGATATGGTAATAGTTGAATGACTCTCTTAACATAGTTGAATCCAAAAAAAAATGATATCTAATCTAATATAGTGCACCGCGGAAACCCCTCAATACCTAACAAAAAAATAATAATAAAAAAATTTAAAAGTATAAATTATAAAAAAAAATTGAAATATATATATATATATATATATATATATATATATATATATATAGTTTTAAAAAAATCGATAAATTGAAAAAATATATATTGAGGGGCACAACCATTGGGCGGGAGCTGAGTTGGCAGCTCCTCACCCCTCCTAATGGTTGAGCGCCGGGACCCCCAGGCGGTAGAGGTTGATTGTAGGAATTGACCTCTGCTGCTTGGGGGCCACGGGGCTGAATCATGCTCCACCTCCTGTGGGTCATAGGGCTCGGCTTATCCTTCCTTTTTTATACAACATAACTCTTTTGACGTTGACTAGTTGATCCCTCTACGATTGTGTTGTGCATGAACAACACATTTTCTTCTATAGTGAAACTTTTCATAAAGAGATGGTGTGATGAACTATAGTTGTATATTTCTCCTTTTACATAGAAAAATGAGGAGAGGTCACTCCTAACGTCTCTTTAATATATTCAAAAGCTTCTTTGCATAGTGATTTGGTAAAGATATCTATAACTCGTTCTTTTCAAGAAATATATTCTAACATGATATTTTGATCAGCTAGATATTCTCTATGAAAAGGATGTTTGATGGGGATGGTCTTGATATTTGAGTGTAAAACATGATTCTTTGACATGTTCGTAGAACTTGTGTTATCATAGGGAATGATAAGAGGTTTATGATGATTTACTTTCATATCTAGCAAATTTTTTTTTCATCCATAGAAATTGAGTGCAACAAGCTACTAATACAATATATTCTACCTCAATTGTGGATAGGGAGACAGAATTTTATTTCATACTCAACCAAGAAACTGGAAAATTTATTAAGAAAAAATCTCCTCCACTGATGCCTTCCCTATCATCCACACTACCTTCATAGTCAACATTTGTGTGTATTATTAAAGTGAAGTCTTTGCTTCTTGAATACCATAGGTGAAGGCTAGGGTTCCCTTCAAATGTTTGAAGATTATTTTCATTTCTAGCACATCACTCCATTTTTGAGTATATTGGAACCTTCCAACCAAACTAACAACTTTCATGATGTCTAGTCTTGATGCCATGAAATAGAGAAAACTACCAATAATTTATGTATACATAGTTTGATTTGCACTAAAGGATTCATCATTTTTGCTAAACTTGCATCATATGACCATAGGGATGTTGACAGGTGCACAATTTTCCATGCTAAATGTCCTTAATATGTCGTTTATATACTTTTACTGTGAAATGAATACACCTTTGTCTAATCAAGTCACTTGCAATCCTATAAAGAATGACGGTTTTCCTAACATTAAGATCTCAAGCTCCTTTTACATTTCCGCTGGATGTTTTTACTCATTAGATCACTATCGCTTCCAAAAATGATATCATCAACATATATTACTGTAATCGACAAATCTTCATTATATAATTTGATATAAATATCATTTTTAGAAGTTCTTCTTTCAAATTCTTATTGTTGCAGATAATTTTCAAGCCTTGAGTACCAGGCTCTAAGAGCTTGCTTTAGACCATACAATTCTTTCTTCAATTTACAGACATAATTTTCATTTCTTTACAAATAAAATCCTTTTTGTTGTTCAACATATAATTATTCCTAGAAATTACCATTTAGGAAGGTTGATTTGACATCTATTTTATAAACTTTTAACTTTCTGAAAGAAAAAAAAATGCAAAAAATATTTTGATGGCTTCAATTCTAGCTACAGGGGAAAATGTTTCCTTAAAATAAACACCTTCTAGTTATGCATATCCTTTGAAAAATAATATAATGATATTTCTCAGTACCTTTCCATCCTTATTTAATTTATTCATGAAGACCTAATTAGTGCCAATTATATTCTTATATTTTTGTCTAAGAGAAATTTCCCATGTATAGTTTACTTAATTTGATCTATCTCTTCCTCCATAACATTGAACAGTCACTTGCCTTCACAGGCTTTTTCAAATTTATAGGGTTATATCTTGGAAAATAGGTAAAATTTGGCATGCCTCGATGTGCTAACAATCTATTTGTAGTCTCAACCCTTGACTCATTACAAAGGATTTGGTTTTATGGGTGAAAGTTCTAAACATACCTTGAGGAAGTCTTTGGTTGTGGAGTTTTTTCCTTTTCTTCCCTCTATTCTTACTCCTTATGTTATTTTTTCTCATGTATGTCATCCTCTAGGGGCTCATGGTTGATTGGATAATTTGATATATCATGTGTTGTTGTCTTCTTATCTGAAGAGGTGCCTCATATATTCCCACGTCAATTCTTTCAACTATTTTGCAAAATATTTTTTTATATCACATTACATCCTTTACTCTTAGAGGAATAAAGAAGAAATGTTCATTTATCAACTCTAGAATCAAACTTTCCTAGGTTTTCCTCATTTCTTTTGATATAAAATTTACACCTAAATACTTTGAAATGTTTTAAACAAAGTTATTTATCAAATGAGAAAATTACCTGGTACCGTTTTTTTTAGGTGGCAAAAAAAACACCAGATTTTGAAAAGTGGTGGAACTATAATTTTTCTTTGACATTTTTCTTAGATGATATGATTTTCATGTCGATTAGGACAAGTGGTGATTTTTTATTTATCAAGTATGAACATCTGTTTTAAAATGTTAGTGATTTCCATGCTAATTTTGAAATGTGTTACTGCAACATCCATCCTTTTTGATGAGAGTGGTGATTTTCATCTTGATAATAAAACATAAAATTAAAATTAAAAATAGTGACAAAAAAATCAAATATATATATATATATATATAGCGAGAGAGAGAGAGAGAGAGAGAGAGAGAGAGATAATAACCACTAAAGGGTATAAAAACAAAAATAACTTGTAAATATAAAAAATTTAAAAGAAATGAACAATTTTTTTTTTTTAAATTAAATAAAAAAGGGAAAAAATTCAAAAAAGAAATAATTTAAAGGAAAAATAAAAATTAACCAAAAGAACAAGAACAAGAAAAATTATTTTTTAAGTTAAAAAAAACGTATAATTAAAAATAAAAATAAAATAAAATAATTAAAATACTAAAATAAAAAACAAACAAAATTTAGAATTCAAATTTAAAAAAAATTACAATTTAAAAAGAAAATTAAAATAAATTTTTAAAAATAATAAAAATTTAAATTGAAAAAAAGAAAAACAATAAATTAAAATTACACACACACACACACACACACACACACACACACACACACACACATATATATATATTTATATATATATATTATTGAGTTAAGCAAGGGTGTCCCCTATCCCCTACCCCTTTTGGCATATACATCGACAGGCTAGAGAAGTGTTTAGAATCTTCGGGGTGCGATGGAACCAAGCTTGATGGTGTTTTCATTACTCTTCTCCTCTATGCCAATGATATTGTTATTCTTGCAAAAATCCATGATGACCTTGACAAGTAGCTCCAGATTCTTCATGACTACTGCTCCAAGATGGGTATGAGAAGTTCTGCCACTTTAAGGCTCTTGTTGAGAACCAAAGTGGGTAGCATATTAAGGTATTAAGAACTTATAGAGGAGGTCACTATATCTCAATTTTTTTTTTGCATTTTTGCAGAGAAAATGGCATACACAAGCAATTTACAGCAAGGTATACACCGCAGCAAGATGGAGTCGTTGAAAGGAAAAATAAAACCATCATGGACATGGTAAGTATGTTGAAAGAAAAAGATTTACCAAATGAATATTGGGCTGAAGCTATACATTGTGCATCATACATATTGAATATATGCCCAACCAAAGTTGTAATGAATAGAGTTCCGGAAGAAGCATGGAGTGGCATAAAACAATTTTTCACCCACATGAGAGGTTTTGGTTGTGTGGCTTATGCGCACATTCCAGATCATCTAAGTAAGAAGTTTGAAAGTAAGGGGGAGAAGTGCATATTTATTGGATACAGTGAAGAATTAAAGGCATAGAGGTTGTATAATCCGTCCACCAAGAAGTTTGTTATAAACAAAGATGTACAATTCATTGAGGAAGAAGCTTGGGATGGAAGAATAGAGAAAACAATGAATGTTAAAATCTTTTTGTCTCATGATGATAATGAGGATGAGATGGCTGAAATACATCCCTCATTAGCAACACCACTGCCACCAACACAAGGACAGCAAGGGACACCACAAGCAGGTATGAGAACACCCTTGAGAAGTGATAACAATGCTTCTCCAAGCACACCACAAGGAGTAGATTTGAGTGCTTCTACAAGCACAAGTTCAGCAAGTGAAAGGGGAAAAAGATTCAAATGTTTGAATGAGATTTATGAGCAAGAGGTAGCAAATGAAGGTATGAACTCTTTATTTGCATTGTATTTTCATGTTGATGATCCTATTCATTTTGAAGAAGCTATAAAAGATAAGAAATGGATAGATGCTATGGATGAAGAAATGAATGCAATAGAGAAAAATAAAACATGGAAATTGGTTGATCTCCCAAAAGGCAAAGAAGTCATTGGATTAAAATGGGTCTACAAGACCAAAAGAAATCTTGAAGTTAAGATTGAAAGGCATAAGGCCAGTCTTTTTTTCGAAGGCTATAAGCAGCAATAAGGAAGAGATTATGAAGAAACTTTTTCACTAGTTGCAAGAATGGAAACAGTAAGAGCAGTGTTGTCCATAACAACAAAACATAAGTGGAAATTTTACCAAATGGATGTGAAATCAACATTCCTAAATGGAGTATTAATGGAAGAGGTTTATGTTGAATAACCTCTAGGCTATGAGAAGGAAGGCCAAGAGCATAAAGTATGCAGATTGAAGAAAGCTATTTATGGGCTGAAACAAGCACCAAGAGCATGGTATAGTAGGATAGATGCCTATCTACTGGAAAATGGGTTTGATAAATGTGAAGTAGAACCCACATTATACATCAAAGAGAAAGATGGTAAGATGCCAATTCCTGTTTTATATGTTGATGATGTGATCTTTGCAAGTAATGATGCTTACCTCATTGAGAATTTTAAATGAGTCATGAAGGATGAATTTGAGATGACTGATATGGGATTGCTGAAATACTTCTTAGGAATAGAAGTAGAGAAAAATGAAAATAACTTTTTTATATCTCAAACTAAATATGTAAATGAAGTTTTGGAAAGATTTAATATGCAGGATTGCAAGGAAGCAATTACTGCTACAGTGATGGGATTGAAACTTAGCAAAGAGGACAACAGTAATGATTTTGATCCAATTTTGTACAAGAACATAGTTGGAAACCTCATGTATTTGACTGAAACTAGGCCAAATATTATGAATGTTGTGATTTTAATTTCTAGATTTATGGAAAGGCCAAAGGAGGCACATTGGCAAGTAGCAAAAATAATTCTGAGGTATGTAAAAGGAAAAAAAAGGTATGGTATTTTATACACCACTTCAAAAAATTCTAAATTGATTGGATATACTAACACTAATTGGGTTGGAAGTATAGATGACAGGAAAAGCACCTCTGGTTATGTTTTTCATATGGGTTCAGGAGGCATTTCATGGGCTTCTAAGAAACACCCAATTGTGGCTTTTTCAACAGTAGAGGCAAAGTATGTGGTAGCTACAACAACAACATGTCAAGCAGTTTGGATGAGAAGAATGTTGAGGAGTTTGTGTCATGAACAGGTAAAAGGCACAACAAATTATTGTGGTAATAGCTCAACAATAGCACTATCAAAGAATTCAATGTTCCATAAAATAACGAAACACATTGATGCCAAGTATCACTACATCAGGGAGGTAGTGAACAATAGTGAAACTGTTCAGAAGCATTGCAAAATAGAGGAGCAGTTTGAAGACATTTAACAAAACCATTGGGGCAGAAAACTTTTAATTATTTGAGAAAGTGTTTAGGTATGGAAGAGAATCCAGCAATTGAATTTAAGGGGGAGTGTTGAATTTTTAAATCCAACTGCAACAATGCAAATGTACAAGAGGACGAATATTTCAACAGCAGTAGTGATCTCCTTTAATTTTTTTTGACCGCATGCCATCGTGCATTGAAGGGCCGTCATCTGAGCCTACACGTAATTTTTTTTTTTTATTCATAGCCATTCCTTTGTGCAGAAAATCGTGGATTGAACACGCCATTACATGCATTCAAAGCCTTCCATGCCGACCCATAAAACAACACACCAACCAACATTTAAAGCAACACACCAACCACATCATTCGTTTTGAATTTTTTAATGGGCCAAGTCAAAACCTATGGGCTATACCATTAGGAAATCAAATGGCTATCACGTAGAAATGAGGGTGACATCACTAAACTGATTTGGTACGTGATAATCTCATGCAATGGAGTTTATGTTTTGGTTTGAAATCCGGCGGGTCCCACCTCTGACCAATCGAAGAGTGATTGCGTAGTTTTGGAGCCCTACGTCATCAAGGGCATTTGTTATATGATAATTTATTGTAAAGGGATTAAATTTTTGTTTGGAATCCATGACAATGGTTCAAGACGTAGGCTTAAATTTTAATGTCTATTTTTTTTTTTTAAATTCTGTAGTCTGATATGATATCGCCCCTCCCCTCTCATCTGACAACTAATTCTTCCAAGGTTAATCTTTCTCACGCATCCCAGATTCCATCCTTGATAGTAGCAGTTGCGGATGATCTGTCAGCATCGCTCAGTCAGAATGGAGTTCAGAATTCCACTCTATGTTTGGTCTCTTCCTCCAATTTGATAGGTATGGGTGTTCCTCTAATTTCGAACGTTCGAATTTCCGATGGTATGGATTCGGTTTTCAGTGATCCTCCTTTAATTTCTAAATGTGAACCCTCGAATTTTCATCTTTATAATTCCTTAAATAATGGTAATAATAAAAAAATAATAACTTTATTATTAATAGTAACAATATGGATGAATTTTTTAACAAATTGAATGATAATAACAATAGTATTGATAGCCATAATAATAATAATAGTATTATTAAGAATAATATCCTCTATGGTTTTACTTATAATAATAATAGTAATGATGTTAATAATTGTAATAATAATAATAATATCAATTATAATAATAATAACTATAATAAAATCAACATTAATAATTTTAACAACAATAATAATAATATCAATTCTTTACCCTCCCCCTCAAATAAGAATGTTATTAATCTCTCTAGTTTCTCTAGTTTTTCTTTTGATCAACATGTCTTCAGTTTGTTAGAGAAGGGTCTTAATTTTTCTCTTTCTCCTAAACAAATCCCTAGTCTAGACATAATTTGTGATATTGAATACGGGATTAGGGATTTACCTAATACTACTGAAGACACTATCAGGCAAGATTATGCCATGATCCTCAGAAAATATAAGCCCCCTAAGAGCAACATCAACAAACTAGAGTTTGAGGCTCTTAAATCCTTAAACAACAACCATAACATTGTTATTCATAAGGCTGATAAGGGGGGTGCTACGGTTATTTTAAACAAAGAGGATTATCGTAATAAGATGTTGGATCACCTTCTTAATAGCAGGAGCTACAAGAAGCTTGACAAAAATCCCCTACAAAAAGTTTCAAAAGCAATTGCTTTGGCTATAAAATCAAGTAGCATTGTTGGATCTTTGAGTAAAAAGATTATTGAGAGTAACCCCCTCAATCCGAGGATTTATGGTCTTCCTAAGATTCATAAGGATGGAGTTCCCCTTTGCCCTATTGTTAACACTATAGGAGGTCCGACTTATCTACTCGCTAAATTTCTAGCCACTAAGCTTAAACCGCTTGTGGGTCATACCTCTTCCTTTGTTAAATACTCATGTTATTTTATTAATGAATTGAAAGACTTGAAGTTAGATAGTGATGATAGGTTTTTTAGTTTTGATGTTGTTTCCTTATACACTTGCATCCCCATTAGGGAAGTTTTCGATGTCATTTCTCGGGTCACGGATCATGATACTGCTCATCTAGTTGAAATTTGTCTAACCTCGACTTTCTTTAGTTTCGAAGGTGAATTCTTTTAATCAACTTGTGGTGTGGCCATGGGTTCCCTCCTTTCTCCTGTGGTTGCTAATCTGTTCATGGAAGACTTCAAATCTAGAGCCCTTTCCTCCTCCCTTTTTCAATCGAAACTTTGGAAAAGGTTTGTTGATGACACCTATGTTGTTTGGCCTCATGGTAAGGAGAAATTATACCTTTTCTTCCGGCATCTTAATGATCAATCAGACTTCATTAAGTTCACCATGGAATTTGAAGATAATGGTAGCTTGCCTTTTCTTGATGTCCTCATTTCTAGGAATGAAGATGGTTCTTTCTCTCATCAAATTTTTAGAAAGAAGATGCACACTGAGTAGTATTTACATGTTATTTCTCACCATTTACCTACTCAAAAGCTTGGGGTTCTCAGCACCCTAGCCACCAGAGCCTTTAGAATCTCTGATGAACACCACTTTGAAGGTGAAAATGCTCATATCCTTAAATTTTTTAATAAAAATGGTTATAGCATGAGTCATTGCCTTAAAGATTTTCAAAAAGTTGAAAAGGGTCCTAGAGGTAAGAAAGATCCTTGTGATCGGTTATCTAGAGTTCACCTTCCATTTATCCAAGATACTACGGATAAAATTGCCAGGATCCTAAAGAAACATAAATTTTCCTCAATGTTCGAACCCTCCCGCACCATTCGGAGTTCGCTTAGATGGGTTAAGTACCTGATTTTCCCTAAGGATGGTAAAGGTGTTTACTTGATTCTGTGCTCGTGTGGGACCCCTTACATTGGTGAAACGGGTCGATCAATTAATCAAATAATTCATGAACATGTCGCTGACCTTAAGCATAATAGATCACGCTCCTCAGCCCTAGCAGAGCATATTAAGAAGACAAATCATCACATTTGCGTTGAAGATGCTAAGGTTATTGTGAGGATTGACCATTTCCACCACCGTAAGTTGAGAGAAGCCTTGGAAATTGAAAAGAGGTTGGTTAACCTCAACAGGGACGATGGGTGGATGGTTAGCAGATGTTGGATTCCTGCTCTTCATTCCTAGTTTTTTTTTTTTTTTAATATATAACATATTATTAAAATAAAATAGATTTATTAAATTCAAACTATAAATATTTATTTATTTATTTTTATTTTTATTTATTAATTTTTATTTTTATTTATGTATTTTTATTTTTATTTTTATTCATTTATTTATTTTTATTTTTATTTATTTTTCATTTTTTTAATTTTATTTAATTTTATTTAATTTTTTAATTTTTTAATTTTTATTTAATTAATTTATTTTTATTGATTTGATATTTTAACATTTAATCTATTATTAAAATAAATAAAAATAAAAAATAGAACAAAATAAATATATTAATTATTATTCTAAAAATAAAAATAAATATACATAATAGTAAACATTTATTTATTCTTCAAGAATATATTGAATAATTCTTATTTTATTAAAAATAAAAATAAATAATATTCTAATTATAAACATTAAGCATTTAATTTATTCCTATTAAATAAAAAAAGAAATTATTATTATATTTTTTTATTTTATTGCCTAAGTTTAGTCAAACTAGCCATTATTTTACAAACGGCTAGTTGGAGCTTTTCTTATCTATTTAATTGGATTACCTGATCAGATTTTTCATCTTGTCCTGATGATGAACCACACTAGCTAGTTTGAAATGAGTTGACCAAATTTATTTTGATAGAAATTTTAGTTTGAAGATATTTTTATTTTAACATAGGGTTATTTTATTTTTTTTATTTCGACTAAGTCAAAATATTAAACAAGACATTTACAACTTCTCAAGGCTTGGTAGATGAAAAGTTAAGATATATTTAGATTTTTTTAATTCCCCTTTTTAAATAGACTATATTCCACATGGTCAATACCATGGATTCTCATATCATGGGTCAATACCTTGAATTTATTTTTATTTTGATGCTATTTTTTTATTATTTCATGGGAAAAACGATGGGTTGTCAAAGACTATAGCCACCAAACACAAATAGTAAATTCACAATTTTACCTCTATTTTATTTTAATTATTATTATTATTATTATTATATGTATTCTTATATAATAATACCATAGGAAAAACCATGGGTTGCCAAAACTTAGAACCAAGAAGGATAAATTGACTATTTTACATCTATTTTATTTTAATTATTAATTTAATATTTTATTTTTATTAATTTTTATTTTGTTTTCTTTAAACATTTTAAGATGGTCAAAATAAACTAAAAAATTGATTCTCCTATGTGATTTTTACAAAAATATCTCTCGACATTAAAAATAAAACTATAATTATAATTAATGATCATCCTAAATCCATCCTAACTCTAGATCTAGCAAGTGCCAAGAGGAATCAAATATATTTTCACTTTAAAAGAGGTTTGTATCTTAATATATTTGATCCCTATTTGGTAGATCCAGAGTTAAGATGGATCTAGAAAATAGATATCTTTGGCGAGTGGAATTGTGGATCCGTGAAGTGCAATACATATAACTACTCAAGCAGATCTGTGGATCAGTGAAGTCAAACATCTCTGCTATGTTATTATACGTTTTCTAGGGTTCGCATCTACCACATATCTCGCATGGTGATATAAACTCTGCGATTGGACTATCTTTTCAGTCGAGTCTGCAATACATATCTTCGGCGAGTAATCGATTTTCCAAGAGTATTGTTGCGGTTGGATTATCATGGTGTGTCTTAGCTAAGTCAAATATCTCTGTGAAGAAACTATGCTACGGCAAGTTTCCTACGAAATTCAAGTGATAGGTATAGTCGAATGCTCTGAAATTTGAAGTGAACATGATTTTCTATGAGGGCCCATGGGCTTAGAAATGGTCAAAATTCAAAGTGGTCAGATTTCTCTCAAACAAGTTTCAGATTGAAGTTCCCACCTCCCTGATTTCACCAGTGAAAATGGATCTCCAATCTGAGCTCGTATGAAGAAGTTAGAGTGAGTCAAAGTTTTGGTCAAAGTTGGGTACTAAGCGAGGTTTAAATGTTGCACAATTTCACCATCAACCAACAGGGAATCTAGCACCTGAGAAGCGGGTGAAATTTTGGCCTAGTTAAAATTCTCAATGACCTTATTTTCGTTAAATTCAAAAACAACTATTTCGTTTTAAAAATGAAAAAAATTATAAATATAGGGGTGGCGAGCTCCCACCCCCGCATGGATCCATGTCATAAGGTTTGAATGGATAGATTGGGGGTGGGCCACCTCTGGTAGACCCAACACCCCATAAACCCCACTGTATATAAAACAAGTTATTGGGGGGTGGGTTGTCAACCCTGCCACCCCCGTACCACACTCTATATACAATGGGAAATACCAATATAAGGTGGGGTGCGGTTAGGTCGGGCCACATGGAGCATACCTGCCCACCACCCAAGGCTTTTAATTTACAATGTTAAACAAAACAAGAGGGGCAGGATTTGATCCCCCGATCCCTCCTCCACCATTAATGGAGTTAACCAGTGTGCAAGCGGATGTGCTTTGCACACTCCACCCAAAACCTTAGATAAAAATCCTAATTTCTGTAGTGCACTCGGGCAGAGCAGTAGAGTGGAGCAGAACCACGAGCCAAGGAGAGTTTAGAACCTTGCCCAGAGAATAATAAGGGGCATTAGAAATATTCCCTCAAGTCCAGAAGTTTCCAGAATCAGTTTTTTGACAAATTTTATATCAATTTTACACCTCTTGGCCACAGGAACTTGATCGTGATGTCAATTTCAGTAGCAAAGCACCCAATTTTCAGTAATTTTCCATATTGGAGTGATGGTGTTAGATTCCCAAGTGTGGAAAATTTATTTTATGCCTCTCGATGCCGCAAATTCAATGGTACAGCTAGATTCATTAGTTGAGCATCCAATTCTTCAGCCAAATCCATGGGTTGAGGTATATTCAGTATTGATATCATGTACCCCTTTTATCATTTGTTGTGAGATGTCATATTTTGTTTAGATCCTTGCTTGATATATGTTGCAGGATGTATGTTTCTACTTCGTGTGAGATGTATTCGCCATGGATTGTTATGATCCTTATGTAACCTTTTTGAAGGGATCATCATTGTCACATTGTGTGTTATTATGTCATGTTTATAGGAGGCCTATTGTTAGTGAGAGTTCCTGTCGCAGAACCTCTCGTGGAGACACAAGCCAATCATGTTGAGGGCATATATCCTTGTACGACATAAATCATAGTCCATGTACATCATCACCATTTATAGCACTATATGAAGCGGCCTACCCCATATTAACACCAGGCATGGAGACGTAGTCCAAATTGGACAAACTCTGTTATCAATGTCTCGTGTTCTTATGTTGTTGATTGTTGTCTTGTTTAATTTTGCTTAAAGAATTCATATATGTTATTTTAATGCTCTTTTGAGTGCAATTCTAACCACATCACAAAATTAAAATATCATGGGTAAATCCAATAGCTGACGGACCCCAGATCAAGAGGTATCAAAGTGTTCTTATTACTGATGAAAATTGTGAGCGTGAACAACGATTGAACGTGAAGAAATGAAGGATGAAAAATACATGCATGAGGCCATTCTTAGGATCTCCAAAATGGTGGACATAATGTTTGATGCTTATCATAAGAGAATAGAGGAACAAGAGAAAGAAAGATCAGAAAAAGATGCTTCATCCACATCTTCCAATGCTTATACATATTCTTAATCGCCTTCATCATCTTGTCATCATTAAAATGAGGATATAAACGAGAGTCTTTGAGAAGATAATGTCAAATTAAGGAGGCTACTACAAGAATATAAAGAAGAGAATCAGAGATTGCAGCTTCAGTTGCGAGCCATGGAAGAGACCTTGGAGAAGTTGAAGCACAACGCAGGATTAAAGAAATCATCATCACATGTTTCTAAATCAATAGTTGAGGTAAACAATTTTGATTTATCTTCAGTTTCATTGTCACATGCTATTATTTCTCTTGGAAACATTGATACTGCTTATAGGAAGTAGCACGAGACTCCTTACCAAAATGGGGTATAAAGGAGGAGGACTTGGTGTTAATGGGCAAGGCATATCTAAGCCATTGGAGGTTGTGTAGAGACTTCAATTCGTAGGTTTTGGATACACTGAAGGACAATTCTCGAAGGTTTCAAAAGCTTCCAATACATGTTTGAAACCATTTGGGAAAGAGAATGACAGGAAAACTTAACCATCATCCTATGACAGCACACATTGCAGAGAAAGAGCTGAGGTAAGCTCTTATAACCACGATTTCACCAAAGACAAAAAATAAAGGTATAACAAGTCTCGGTATTTGAGTGTTAATTTTGATTACAATCATGTTGTTAATAATTAATATAGATCATGGCATCGAAAAACATGTAGTTTTTGTGGATCACATAACCATGTATTTTTTGGGTGATGGAAGAGAATGGAAGCATGAAAGAGGATGAGGCATGAAAGGCCTTCTCCACTACAGGAAAATAAGAAGGTAAAGCAGGTCTGGAGGAAGAAGATTCATTGCAGTTATTGCGATAGAAGTTTCCTTGAAAGAGCCATGTGTTGGAGGCTCCATCTAGAGCAACGTATCAAGGGAAAAGATTCCATACATGAACTAGTTGAAACAATTGTTCGAAAAATGAATGCACCACAGAGAGATGACCCATTCACTTTAACAAGTGGGAGATGTTTTTTCTAGGTGTGGTAGTGTGCCATGGCCTTATTTATTAAATCATGTATTTCATGTGTTTTCCATCACCTGTTAAGAAACAATGATGATTTGGTCTTGTATTGATAGTTGGGGTATTGATTCCATTTTAATGTAAGCTTGACCACTGAGTATGTGTTTTAAACTTGTGGAAAGTATGAGATGCTTGGGTGATAGTTGGTCATGTAATTAAGCATGGAAATTGTAATAATATTGTACTACATGTTTTCAGAGGATGCACATGTTGGCTCATCACTTATGGCTTCGAAGAACAAAGATGAAGGAGAATGAAGTTTGACTTTTCAAGACATTTGTGGTGCAGAAAAGGTACAAAGCAACTGCAGATTATTTTCAAGCTTTTGGTGGACCAAAAGCTCCTCATTGGGGAGGGTTGATCCAGGTGGCTCCAGACACCCTCAGGAGACCAAGAGGGCTCATAAATGGTCAAAATTATAATTGGATAGTTTTCTCTCAAACTATGTTCAGATTGAAGTTCTCGTTGCCCTAATTACAAGGGTGAGAAAAAATCTCTAATATGAGCTCGTATGAATAAGTTAAAGCGAGTTAAAGTTTTGTTCAAAGTTGGGTAGTGGGCCATGTTTAAATGTCCCACAATTTCACCGTCAACCGATAGGGAAGCTAGCACCCGAGAAGCGGAAAAATTGTGGCCTAGTTAAAATTCCCAATGACCCCTATTTTTGTTAAATTAAAAAAAAACTATTTCATTTTAGAAATGAAAAAAATATAAATGTAGGGGTGGTGGGATTCCATCACTACCACCTCTACACGGATCCAACTCCTGAGTTTTGAATGGATAGATTGGGGGCGGTCCACCCTCAGTGGACCTAGAACCCCAAAACTGCCAATCTATATAAAACAAGTTGTTGGGGGGCGAGTTGTCAACCTCGCCACCCCCGAACCACACTCTATATACAATGGGAACTACCAACATATACAACAGGGTGTAGCTGTGCTAGGCCATGTGAAGCGGACCTGCCCATCGCCTAAGGCTTTCAATATACATCATTAATCAAAATGAGAGGGGTAGGATTTGATCCCTCGACTCCTCCTCCACCATTGACAGAGTTAACCAATGCACTAGTGGAAGTGATTTGCACACTCTGCCCAAAACCTTATATAAAATCTGCATTTCTACAGTGCACTTGGGTAGAGCAGCAGAGCAGAGTGGAACCACGAGCCAAGGAGAGTGTAGAACCTTGTCGAGAGAATAATGAGGGGCATCAAAAAGATTCCATTAGGTCCAAAAGTAGCTACAATAATTTTTTTGACAAATTTTATGGCGATTTTACATCTCTTAGTGATAGGAACGCGATGGTGATGTCCATTTCAGCAGCATAGCTCCCCATTTTTCAGCCATTTTCCATATTGGAGTGACAGTGACAGATTCCCAAGTGTAGGTAGTCAATTGTATGCCTCTCGATGCCATGAATTTGATGGTGCAGCCAGATTCAGCAGCCGAGCATCTGCTTCTTCAGCCACCTCCAGGGGTTGAGGTATATGTAGTATTGATATCATGTGCCTCTTTTATTATTTTATGTGATATGTCATATGCTGTTTAGACCAATGTTTGATGTATATTGTGGGATTCATGTAAAATGTATTCACCATGGATTTTTATGATCCTTACATAACCTTCTTGAAGGGATCCTCATCATCTCCTTGTGTGACATTATTTCATGTTGATAGGAGGCCTATTGTGAGTGAGAGTTCCTATCCCAGAACGTCTCATGGAGAGAAAATCCACTAATGTTGAGGGAATATATCCTTGTATTACAGAAAATATTGTCCATGTACATCATCACCATTTCCGACACAATATGAAACGGCCTACCCCATATTGACATCAAGCCCAAAGAAGTAGTCCAAATTGGAAAAACTCCATTATCAACGTCTTGTGTTCTTATGTTGCCAATTTTTGTCATGTTTCCTCTTGCTTAAATCATGCATATGTGCTCCTTTAATGTGAAATTATAAACACATCATAGAAGTAAAATATCATGGGTAAATTTGGTAACTAACGGACCCTGGATTAGCGTACGTGGAAATACAATTGAAAAAACTTCAGTTTTTTCACAAATGTGCCCTATTTAGGAAGGAGAAGGATATAAAGGGAAGGTAGAAGTAAATAAATAGAAGAAGCAATATCTCTATCTGCCAAGGATTGAACCTCTAAGGTGCATGGACAACCTCACATTGGTTCTACCTTACAAGTGCACATGTTCCCACTTACACTCTTTTTGTTAAGTTTTGTTTTATTACATTGTGAATACTTCCCCTATATTTCTAAGCCCCCATCTAGAAAAGGAAGGCCAAGTAAAATTAAGTTAGAGAGTATTTATGAATGCATTAAATCTTTGGAAATATGAAGAGAAGAAATAGAAAACCGTTTTAAACTATAACTAACAACAATGCTTGACAATAACCACAGATATTTAGAAAATAAAATAATGACACTCGAAATTGAACTCTAAGAAATGAAAGGTAAAATTCAAGAAATTGAACATAGTAAACATGCAATGGCTAAAGAAAATGACACCTTGAAAAGAGAGATTAAAAATCTCAAATAATAGCTACATAATAACTCAATCCTAAATAACACATAAAATAACTTAGATATTAAACCTATCAAAGATTAAATTAATAAACTAATTCTAGTCGATTATGAACACCACAAATGAGCCTTAAATATTATAATTCTGGGTATAGAAGAACAAAACAATGAAAACAAATTAGAAATAGTTAAACAACAATTAAACACAAAATCTCAAATTGAAACAACTTATCTTACGAAATAAATAACGGTCAGAAAGATACTTGAGCATAAACATAGACTCATTTGTCTCAAGGTTATATATAATGAACATAAATTGGATATACTCAGGAAAACCCTTAGCCTAATAGGAATAAGAATCTTAAAAAATGAAGATCTCATTCCAGAATAACAAGCTGAACTTGGGAAAGAAGTCCAAAAGGTCGAGGAGGTAAGAAAGGCGGGGAAATGATAAAACCTTTAGGAATAGGAAAACTATTATTAGAGATAAAGTCTCAAGAATGAGTGATAAATAGGGATTCGCGTCACTTTCGATCCTCTTCTCGAATTTTTGTGGCTTTCCATGTTGTAAAGGTCCTATGTTAAGTTGTATCCCGAGTGGTATTGAGTGTATTCTCTTGGTTGAAACTTAGGTACATGATCAATCGAGGGCCCCTCACCTTGACAGTTTCACTTTTTTCTCTGTTTGAAATAATAAATCCTCTCAGAGGTGTTTTGGTGGTATAACCTCCTAAATAAGTAACCTTTTTCCCTCTCACAACCAACATCATAAAATCAACCCCTTCAATCAATACATTTGGATCGAAATCTTTGATTCTACCACCAATAGGATCGTTCTTGCAATATGTTAGTTTGTTCCTATCAACTATACATCCTATAAGCATAACAACTTGGATAATAATTTTCCTTTCAATACTTTAGAGATATACATCTTAAACCTGAGGAAGAATGGTAATATCCTTTTCTTGGGAGACTTTAATGCTAGAAATGCTACTAACCAAGCTATTGCATTTAAGTAACAACTCTAACCTCGACCCCTTGTGGCTTAATGAAGATAGAAACCTAGCTAATAAATTAAAGAGAAAATCTCAATACATTATCAAGAACTCATTATGCACTGAGTTCCTCAAACTTTTTAGTTCTGAGGACCTAATAATTTCTAATGGTATTAACAAGTGGCCCCTCTCTAGTTATATGACATGTTTCCATGGGCTACGTAGTAGTGTCATTGATTATATGATTTCCGACACCCTCGTGCTTAGCCATATTATAAAATTTGAGCTACTTAATAGATTCAAGCAAGAATCTGACCATAGACCTGTGTCTTTATCCCTCAATATTTCTATGCATATCACCCAATGAAGAAAAATACACATTCGCTTCTATAGAAGTAAATTCGGCCTCTTCTTAAAAAGGATTTAGAGACGAATTTAGGTTCCATGACCTTTAATAATAACATTGATCAAATTTATTACCATTTCACTACCAAGATAATGAGAAAGAAAATTATTTGTTACAGAAATAAAATGGGGTAAAATAAAACAATATATATGAACTACTAGTTGAAGGGAAACATATACATCGCATATCTAAGTTATGAATCTAAAACTTTTAGAAATAAATATAAAATAAAACCTAAAGATACTGAATATACCCAAATTATGTATGCGTAGTGTGTATGACCACCTAAGACCTTAAACTAGAAAGTGATAAACATAAGATTCGCTCTAAGAAAAAAATATAAAAATTTCCATACATGTTGAATCGAGACCCCGCCATAAGGAAATAACCACATAACAAGAAAAATAATAGAATGGATAACAAACAATAATAATTGTAACCTTATACCCTAAACCCATAGGGTTAATTAAAAAAAATTGACTCAAGAAAGTAGAAAATTGAAAGAGCTATCAACTAGTATCAAAACAATTACACATCAAATAGAGGAAATTAATAACAATAATGTATGCTAAGAAAAATTCATTCCAATTGAACTAACAATTTCATAGATCATAAACACAAATTGAATGTTAGAGAAAATAGTACTAGTCTATACATTACAAAACCATATTGAAAGTATGCTCGACAAGAGTAAATCAAACCCTATCTAAGTTTAACACTCAACAAGATTTTTAAGGGTGCATGTACGATGCCCATAGGTTATATAAACCCATCTTTAGAGAGTGAGTCCATTTTGAACAACATATCATACCTATTGCCAGAAAAAAAAAGGAATAATTAAAAAATTCAAAATTGCAAGATTCAACATCATCGTAATCCGAACCTGATGTGCCATAATGAGTAAAGGTCTCACTTGTATGTCAATTTTCAATTTTATTAGTGAGTTAATGGTCATAATTGAAAAAAAATAAAAATGGAAAACAAATAATAGAGAGAGGGATATCAAATTTAGCTATAAGAGTGAAGAAAGAATGCTAACACCTTTATATTCATGAACGTACATGTAATAACTAAGATAATCTACTTTTACCGTATTGAAATCAACGTATTGAAATTACCGTTTCAACCCACAATCTGAAAATCAACGTATTGAAATTACCGTTTCAACGTATTGAAATTACCGTTTCAACCCACAATCTGAAAATCAACGTATTGAAATTACCGTGTAACCGTTGAAAGTGGAAAGCCATAGTCCTCAACATGCAGAGAGGGTTTCCTTTGCTACATAAGTATTTTCTCCACAACTACCAATAATTGGTGAGATGGACCTTAACCTGTTCAAAGTATGAAATGATAACCTATTCCCATACACACATATGAGGAAAAGTGAGAAGAAATGAATAAGAATGGATGTAATTCCAAATTGATAGTAGACAAATCATAGAGTTAGATCTTTCCTCGAACTCAAAAACAATTTCCAGTGGTGTAAGTATAGAGGGGTCGATGGTTTTTTTCATTGTTGAGCTAATCCTCTCTCTGAGAAGAGAGGAAAATGAGATGGAATGATGCAGAGTGTGACAGAGGTAGTTACCTCCATAAGGTAATATTTCACTCCACTGTCGATATCAACCCTATGATCTATATCATTTATCCCACCTCTTCACCAAACTAGACAATGTCACAATTAAAAAAGAGTCATGTTGTGAGACAGTTGGAGCAATATCATTTATCCCACCTCTTCACCAATTAATATATCTAAGAGTAAATCTCGGCAAAAGCTCTACAAACATGATCATGTTAATGATGGTGTGGTTTCACTTTATTATTCTTGTTTGAATACCATTATGATAGGTAATATAGATTATTAGAGAAAAAAAAAATATAATATAGTATATAAATAAATTAAAATTAATTTCATAGCTTACCTTACTTGGTTAAGGCATTGGAAATACAATTTTATTTTCCATGAGGTTAGAGGCTTAAAACATCACTAGTATGTTTAAAATATCCTAGCTCTCTAGATATCCAAAAAAAATTAGATTAAATAAATAAAAAAACTATTTTACATAATATTTAACCTTTTTTTTAAATCTATTCTTAATCTACATCAATAGAGATTTTCTTTATATGATGCTGAAAATTAAAATTAATCTAAGATAGATACTAGTTACTTCATGGATTACCTTGATGTTAAAATTTTACAAAGGTTTTGAATGCATAAATAGTTAATGGTTTTCAAAGTTGTCTAGGGTGGTTGGGAGGAATAACTATTGTCTTTCAAATCCCATCTAGTGACATGATGAGATATAAGCCTTGATCAATATTACAATAATTAATTTGTGCTTATTAATATTCTTGTAGATGGTATTAGTTGTTGTACTATCTACATGATTTTGGTCATCATACTATTCTTTGTACATGCTAACACTTTGAATTTTGGTTTTTACATGGACATTTTCAACATTATCCCGAGCATTAGGCATTTTTCAACAATGCCTAAGTGAATAATTGATACCTTTGTTGTTGGATCAATTTGTTGCCTTAACGTTCCTACATGGGTATATTATGATCCTCCTAGTGCAACTCTCTTACACATGTAGCTTTCCATTCATTTTCCCAACATTAGTGGCTATTTTATTTCCTTGCTTCCCTTTTGGTAGTTTGGCTAAGACACCCCCTCCATTGCAAACTCCCATTGCTCATTTTATTGTTCACACTAATCCAGTATATCACTTTCGTGCTCAATCTGTGATATCGGGGTGGTATGAGCATACATTTAATGATATCTAAATTGAAATGAAGCCTGCTATTGTTGAGACAACACCAACCAGGAAATTAATTCCTTACTAGCTAGATGGATTTGGGATTTAGATAATGCTAGAAGAAAACATAATTAGTATCTATGTGTTGTAGAATTGTGTTGGCATATAAAAACTCTCATTAGAAAGCCTCTAGAAGACAAAGAGGAAAGCGAAATAAAGCTATCTCTCCAACTCATTTCCATTTATGTGAAGAATAGAGGAAATTGACATAATTCTTTAGTTAACACTATTTGAAGTCATCCTCACTAATTTGTTAATATAAAGTTAAATATAACATAATATTTTAAAACCAATAACAAAAATTAACTTTAATTTATATCAATTAATTAGTTTTTGATATTTTTCTCACACACATTGAATAACATAGACAAATATTTTCCAAAATTAAATAAGTATAAAACAAAAACTAGGAAAAAAATCTACCGAAATAAATATTTCACATTGATTAAAAAAACTAAATTTATATTACAATAATTTTAGTAAAAAAACTTTACCAAATATGAAATGAAAAAATCATAAATTAAATGTATATTATATAAAAAGAAATGCCAAAAAATCATCCATTAAATGTAATATTATGTAAAAGGAGACGCTAAAAATATCATCCATTTAATGTATATTATATAAAAGGAGATGGGAAGTACCAAAATGTTCCCCTAATGCAATTCAAATATATTTCAAACTTGAGTGTAGCCCAATATGATTTTAGAAGTATCCCACAATAATATCAATTTGTTAAGCAACACATCTATTTATAAGGCAGTGGAAATTTTTTGTTTCATATGAAAATCCCACACAGATTTACGAGGAGAAATAACAACTACAGTTGGAGCTGAAGAAGTCATCCTCCACTCTTTGCGATCCAAATCTAGAATTACCACCGATCAAGCACTCAGAATGATTTTCATGCTGCCTTCTCTGTCATAAGCAGCCACAACCCCCACTGATGGAAATTGTAACTTGTGTTCAGTCAAAATCTCCCACCGAAGCGGTGGGAGATTTACGTGCCATAAGCCCACCGAAGTAGTGCAAAGCCCAAAATTACCTTCAAGTTCAACATTACCTTCGCAGCCAACCTTAATGCCCAACAAATATGTCTGCTTCCTGTAAAGGACAATCCCAACTTCAAAAGATATCAAAGGAGGTACCTTCCTCCTGTGAGAAGTATTACATGTTTTAACTGCCATAGACTTGTAAATATAGTAGCACATTGTAGGACAAACCAAATCAAGTTTAACCAAAAAAACATGCAGCAAATGAGAATACCCCCTCAAGAAATCAAATGGAAAGGACTATTTATCACCAACCACACAAATGATTTCCATGGCTATTGTTATGCATGCAATGAATTTGGACATAAACTTGTTGAATGTAAATTATGTTAAAAAGGAGCACAAAATGTTATACATCAGCTCAAACGTACCTAGGTAAAATAAGATGTTATGTGTGCCACAATATTGTACACAAATAAAATTATTGCAGGATTCCATATACGTTCAAGGACTCTAGACAAATGATGGAACCAAATCAAATCAGACCAAATTGTGAATAAAAAGTAAATGTAGACATTATGAGGAACCCCAAAAAATTATGGAAGAAGAAGAAAAAGGGGGATCCTGTTACCTTAATGAAATTTTGAATCCATCATAGTCTCAGGGAGAGATGCTCTAGGAAGAAACACATATATCCAATCAGTGATAGACTAGAAGCAACATACCAGGGGGAGAGTAGTTCATAAAAGGTTCCCATAAGAGTTCTCAAATAAGAGCTGCTTGGAATAAGAACAACTAAAAGTTCAGGAAGGGAAAGGAAAATTCCTTTGGTAGAGAACTATAGAGGAAGAAGGACACCTGAAGCATTCAATAGCCAATGGGTTGATGGAAGAAGAGAAAGTAGCAAGCAGCCATGGTGGTAAAGGGAACATTCGTCATGAGCTTGGAAACTAAGAGGATGATTACATTGTGTGTCGCACTGCAAGTGTTGATAATGAAACAAAATTATTTTAAGAAGGATGAATAATAAAAATTTTATTATCATTATATCATTACAAATATCCATCCCAAGTGTTATTATTGGAGTAGTGGTTGATACAGGTCCTCAGGATTGGAATATTATGGTATCCATCATGGTGATAGTGTGGTAGAAATACATCAAGGAAGTAGTCCCAACGTTATCAGGATTAGAATGTGTGTGGATTAAGTTATGGTTGCTCTAATTAGTGAAAATTATCTTCTAGTTGCAAATGTTCGAGAATGTCCAGTTGCGTTATCAAAGCATGGAAAGAAGTCTAGCACATATCACTATTATCAAGCAACAAGGTACAAAAGAGCATAACATTCTATGGTGAAATCCTTTCCAGCATTCTCATGAGTTGTGATAGCATCATTTTGTGGCATATATTCATTTAATAACAAAAGAACTGAATGAAGGATGCTTATACTGAACTCGAACAGGAGCTGCTCTAGGATGCACACAAGAATTATTATTAGAGCAGTGTTGATATTGGAGCAATCATTATTGATGTGCCGAGCTTGTGTTGAAGTTGGGCATGTTTTGATTTGGAGGTAAGCACATAAATGAATGATAAAATTGTGAACAAACTATGTTTGAGACTCTGATTAAGTAAATTGAAAAGGTCTTCCTGAAACACATTGTGATAAAACAATTGATTGATCTTGCATCTCCACTAGTACAAAAGGTTAATGATGCCAAAATTATATTCTATCTATTGTTGATTGTTGTTGAGAATAGTGGAGAGCTTAATGTAAATAGTTGAGAGTACGAAGGGTGTCGTAAATTTTCCTTTCTATGCTAGCCAAAGTGAAATTAGCGCATGGATTATCAATGGGTATCATATTATCTCATGACCTTGGATGCATAGACACTTTTGGCATACATATAGACCGCAGAGATCAGATATACCAAGTTCTAACCATTTCTCTTCCTTAAGCATGTGTTACACCTAAAAGTTATGTAAGAGTGGTATGTGGGTGAATTTGATAATCCCATATAAATAAAGTGTGAGTGCCTGGACTATGAACCAAGTTTTGTGCAAAGACATCTTTGAATCTGCAATGAAATCACTGTTTAATCTGGTAGTAAAGGTGAACCATGGTTTCAAAGGTTATATTGGCATTGTCATATTTGAATAGATGTGTACTGCAGATGTGTATTATAGAAGAAGACATATTCCATCTATAATCTTCCTCAACAGATATGTATCTCATATGAAGATCATAATATAGATTGAGTTCTATTTGGGGCAGACCTTATATACCATATGGAGCATTCTAAGTATTTTAGTATTATTCCAATGATGCATTTCTGATTATATAATTATTGTACAGTTTGTTCTATGGAGTTTCCTTATCATCACTTTCAGCATTATACAAGTGAAAGGAGTCTGTTCTTTTGTATGGTATCAACTTATTATGTATATACATACAAGTTCAATGATTCCCAAAGTGTTCCCCCAACAATTCTTATACACCAAATGGAGCAGGAGTCCCAACCAGGTATGTCGATAGAATGAAGAATGCTTATGCAGAACTATAATAAGGAAATGATGGAAAATACATTGGAAAAAGGTGTAACCCTTTTCCATTGATGTCAAAGGGGTAGGAAAATCAAGCAGAGGAAGATAGACACCTCTCAAAATGAAAGTGGGAGGAAGTTTTGTCATCAATGCCAAAGGGGAAGAATATTGGAAATATTTTCATTGATGGAAAAGGAACAGAAAGGAGCAACACCAGAATGATCATTGAGAACAAAGGAGCATATCAGTATTAGATGTAGTATAAAGGAACTATAATGCAAAGAAGGCAAAAGTACAGTGGAGGAGAATAAAATAGGAAGAGGAGAAGCAAAGTTCCAAAGGAGCAACATTAGAGGTAGACGAGTAAGACAGAGGAGTAGTAAAGAGGCATGGATCAACACCAGAATTATCATTAAGGAAAAGTATTAGAGAGGAGCAGTAACAAGGCAAGGAGCAGCATTAGAATAGTTATGAAGGAGAAAAGGCAGGAAAGGTAGGAAAGGAGCAAAAGTAGCAAAAGAGCAAAGGAAACAAAGCCAACAAAGACAGCAAGCTTGGGTCAAGTCGTGAATGTATTGAATCAAGTCTTAAACGTGAAAGGTCGATTCATGCATGATTGGGAACTGGCGTGAACGTGCTAATACAATTAATGAACACACTCAAAAAATGGAGAAAGTCATGAACGTGTGGGTCAAGTGGGGCTAGTTTGCATTCAAAACAGTACATGAAGGCACATGCATCACGTGTTGTTCTACAGGGAGAGTCAGGTAAATTTCTAGAAAAAACATATTCAAAACAATGTTTGGTGGAGATATCTCAAATCACAATTGCAACAAAAGGCCTGATCGCATATCACAAATCGTAGTGGAGAGAGTATCGCAAAATAGAAAAGATGCAAAAATTGTGAAATGCAAAGTGCCGGAGATGACATGGCAAGATGATGTGGTAGTGACATGGTGATGACGTGGTAGTGACATAGTGATGATGTGGGAGATGACGTGGTAAGCGACGTGGCAGCTAACATGGAAGATGACATGGACCTGACCCCACAAATCGCAAATAAATCTTAATATGCATGTTGAGATGGACGGTCAGAATCTTATCGTAGAAATAAAGCTTGAGAGATAGATGGTTAAGATCAAATTGCGATATTGAAGTGGAGGATGGACAGACAAGATCGTGTCATAGAGTGAAGTAGAGATTGATGGTCGAGATAATATCATGAACGTAAAGTAGGAGAACAGACGATCCAATTATTTCACATTTGGCCATAAGATTGTTAGTACACATCTCTATTAGCGATTTTTATATTTATATGTTAAGTTATCTCAAGTTAATTATTTTAAGTTGCGATGTGATAAGAAGTGGGGTTTGCGCTGTGATGTGATCGCATATTGTATATGATAAGAGGAACCTTGATAGTGCTATGAGCTAAATTTTTTGACATGTGATAAGGGGTGGATGCGATGGAGTTTTAGAGTTAAATTGAAAAGGATTTCAAATCCGGAATAAGGAATTTTTGTGAATAAATCGCATCAGAGTTGCAAGCGGTGAATATAATACAGAACCACCAGGAATTCTAAGATGTGATACGAGGATCAGAGGTGATATGGTTCAAAGATAAAATCTAAAGGAATTGAAGTAAATCTATGGGACCCAATCGCATATCACACATCGTGAACTCGGGAGGATAAGTGCTCAAGAATCATGTTAAAATGCTAAAGTGCGAAGTGTGATAAGAGTACCGAATGCCATGTAGTTTCAAAGAAAAAGTCTAAAGGATTTAAAATCGGGAGGTATAAGGTTTCCCTTTGAGAAATCGCATCAGGGTTTGGACGTGATATGCATCATAAGAAACACATGAGAATGCCAAAGTGTGAAGTGCAATAATGAAGAAGACGTGATGCAGGTCAATGCTAAAGCATAGAGGATTTCAAGTCTGGGAGTATGGGTTTTCCCTTTGTTAAATCGCATCAGAGAGAAAATGAGTATTATAATGTAAAATAAAGGATGAGTGCGACAAAAGGAATCAGGTAGAATAAGACCCGACACTACATGTAGAGAGTAAAGAAGTTACTCCTTGATAATTGGAGAAATTCTGAACGCGGGAAGAAAGGCTCGAGTAAGGGACCCGACATAGAGAAAAGTCCTGAGTAAGTTGAATGTCGTAGTAATAATAAGATAGACACCATGGGTCGAGTTGGGCTCAGCAACACTCTGGGCAGAGTTGGGTGTGTTAGACAAAGGTGAAGACTTAATGTTGCGGGCACAAGCAGAAGAGGAAAATTCGAGCAAAAGGAGATATGGTGGCACTGTTGGAAACGTGCCAGCTAGGTTGAATCAGGAAAAAAGCGTTTTTGTAGAACTGTTACGATATAACTGCAGAAACAGAGAAAACAGTGACAATAGAAGAAAGGACAAATGCGCAATGAGCCAAGAGCTGAAAGGGCTGAGTGAAATATACTTGCTGTAACTTTAAATGTAAATTCATTGATTATTTTATATTGTTTTTAATGCAAAGGCAAGTCTCTATAGGCATAGGTAAAACTCCATGTCCGTTGTAATGACTATTTATGATGTAATAGATTGAACTAAAGAATGAGTAATTGAATGGGTGGAAGGCATAAGGTCAAGATTGTTCACTTCGTATTCCCTGTAGAATGCAAACAGTCATGGAGTTATCTGTACAAGAGATGTAATATAAGTGTGGACAAAGAAATTAGTAAGTTGCATAATGGAAGACATCAGAAGAATGTAATAGAGCTATAGAAGGTTGGAGAGTAGAAGAAAAAGAGAGGGATGATAGATATGTTGTGCATATCAAGACCTAATATGAAGTAAATATGAAGGCTAAGAGGAAGGAGTGGAGAAGGAGTATAACGGAGCTAATAACCAGGTAAATTAGCATTTTAGTTTCATGTTGAGTGACGGGATTATAGTCTCCTTGCAAGTTATAGCTTGATAAATTTCTAGTTGAAGTTGGGTGAGGTAGGAGCCTATAGGTTGTAGCCTGTAGCCTGCAAAAAATTTATGGGAGTTGTTGCTTCCTTGAAATTTTTAGCTTGCAGAATTTGAGGTAGGAGCCTCCTCAGAAAAATTATGGGAGTTGGTGCTTCTTTGCAAGTTGTAGCTTGCAGAAGTTGAGGTAGGAGCCTCTTGTGGGTTGTAGCCTATAGAAAATACGTGGGAGTTGGTGCTTCCATTTCAAGTTGTAGCTTGATAGATGTCCAGTTGGACCTGGTTAAGGTAGGAGCCACATGCAGGTTGCAGCCTCCAGAAAATACGTGGGAGTTGGAGCTTCCTTGCAAGTTTTAGCTCGCAGAATTTGACGTAGTAGCCTCCTATAGGTTGGAGCCTACAAAAAATCAGTGGTGAGAGGGAATTGGAGATTGCCTTTGCATCACAACAATAATAAGATGTGGTTTTCTCCCTTATGGGTTTTCACTTATATTTGATGTCTATGTGCTTGATCATTATGTGTTGATGTGATGGTTTAATCTTCTTAATTACTTGTTGTCCACACATTCAGTTTGTTGATTCATTATGTATTAAGAAATGAAGTAGTTAATTGGTGTAAAGAAAAGAGTTTCAAAAGTCCATAAATGTACTAAACTCATTCACCCCCCCCCCACCCTCTCCCCGCCCGCACTCTAAGTTTACTTCATCATGAAAATGCCCATAGGTTATATAAACCCATCTATAGAGAGTAAATCCATTTTTAGCAACATGTGGTTCCTATAGCCAAACAAAAAACGAAGGAAGAATTAAAAACCTCAAAATTGCGAGAGTCAAGATCATCATAATCCCAACCTGATGTGCCATAATGTCTAAAGGTCTGTCAATGGTCATAACTGAAACAAAAAAAAATGAAAAACATATAATAGAGAGAGGGATATCAAATTTAACTATAAGAGTGAAGAAAGAAGGCTACCACCTTTATATTCATGAACATACATGCAATAACTAAGAGAATGTGCTATGAAAATCATGGTAGTATATTAGATATTAAAACCCACAATATGAAAATCAACGTATTGAAATTACCGTGTCACCGTTGAAAGTGGAAAGCCATAGTCCTGAGCATGTAGAGAGGGTTCCCTTTTTTGCATAAGTATTTTCTCCACAACTACTAAGAATTGGCAAGAAGGAACTTAACTTGTTTAGGGTATGGATAGATAACCTATTCCCATACACACAGATGAGGAAAAGTGAGAAGAAATGAATAAGAACTACTGATAAATGCAAAATTGATAGTAGACGAATCGTAGAGTTAGATCTTTCCTGGAACTCAATGAAAATTGCCAATATTGTAAGTATATAGGTACCGATGGTTTTTTTCATTGTAGAGATAATCCTCTCTCCGACAAGAGAGGAAAATGAGATGGAATGATGCAGAGTGTGACATAGGTAGTTACCTCCATAATGTAAGATTGCATCTCCACCAATGATATCAACCCTATGGTCTATGTCATTTATCCGAGCTCCTCACCAATCCTGACGATTACAAAAAGGTCATGTTGCGGGACAGTTGGAGGGTCTATAGAATTCGTTGGCATGTGAAATACTTACACCAAATGTCAAAATTCATAACATAGTAAGATTCACTAGGGTATAAGCTACCAACAAAAATATTATAAATAATATCCCACTACCATAGTAACTTAGGTTGGATATCATATTAAGTAATACCAATAATATTCCAAATGTTGAGATGGACGATAAAATTTCAACCCAATATTAATCTATGTATTTAATTTTTACTACATATATATGAACCATGTTGAGACCAATCCAACCTCACAAATTATTTACATGTATACTATCCTTATTGAGGGAAGCATAAAAAAATACATTTATAAAAGTACTGTCATTGATAAAGATATTAAGAATATTAGAATTGAGATATTACTTACTCACATTAATTAAAGATAATATATCAAATTACAATTAAAGTAAATATATTTTTATATGTAATAATGCAAACTCAAAAAAAATGTATTGTTAGAGAAAGGAGATGTTATAAGTGGTATCAAATCCATGTTCCTACATTGTGTTTTATTAGGGCATATAGTGAGACTAACAAAATTGGTATTTTAAGGTTCATAGGGAAATATAGATGAGAAGGGGCAGTAGGGTGATGACCATAAGACTTATAAGGACACCTCCAAGACCTAGTTAATATAATGTTAAATATAACACAATCTTTTCAAACCAATAACAAATTTAAAATTAATTTATAACATTTAACTAATTTTAAATTATTTTTCTCACACATACATTAACATAGATGAATATTTTCCAAATCCAGCACCACCATTGATCCATCACTCAGAATGATTGTCACGCTTCCTTTGTTGTCGTACATTGCCACAACCTCCAATGATGTAAATTGTAACGTGTGTTCAGTCAAAAGCTCCCACTTCCAACTAAGGTAGTGGGAAATTGTAACGTGTGTCCTTTGGTTCCTATAAACGACAATCCCAATAGTTTGCACCATAGGCTAAAACATCTCACAGGGATTAATAGTTTATGAACGAAGAAACCTATTTCTGTGTTGTAACTAACCAATCCATAATGATACTTTTAGGTAAAGTAGATGGTATTGCCATTTACTGTCAAAAACAATTGTTTCCTGAAGAATGCATAGTCCATTTCAGAATAGAGAATTGTGGTCCATTTATCTGTAGCAGAGCTATAGATGAGGACGTGTTCCTGCTGAGTTATTAGCTCTCCGCACACCATCACTTTTAATATCTTCTGATCGATGGATCAACCACTATGTAGTATGGGTTTTTCCAGCCCATAAATTTTTCCTCACACAAGTCGAGGCTAAGGCTCGAGCTAAGGTTAGTCAACATTACTCAATTTTTGGATTTTCCTTTGGGATCACAAGTCCTTACCCTTAGTTTTTTCATTATAAATATCCATGATCATATTGGGGTTCGTGTATCTAAGAAAAAAACACTCAATAAATCACAAAAAATCATCCATTTATATATTTCATTGTAAATCCTGGCAAAAATCTCCACAAATATGATCATGTCAATGAATATCATTATCATAAGAAATATATATTTTTATAACAAATAAATATAATATAATTTTATAAGAAATAAATATAATATAATATATGAATAAATTAAATTTAATTATACAGTTAGTATCTTTAATTTATATGGAAAAATAGTTTTATTTGTTAGTGGGTTAGAGCTTTAAAATATATTAGCCCTCTGGATAACCAAACATAAATAATTTTAAAGGCTAATAAAATATATGAAATAAAATGAATCTCTATAAAATTTAAACAAAAAACTTAAAACAAATACTACAAAAATATGATTTAAACACAAAATTTCAAATCTAAAATGTTTTTCTTAGGATAAAACACTAAAAACCTGTTCTTACCTTTGTACCAAATACTTCGGAGAAGAGAAAAAAACCTAAATGTTTTTTATAACTAAGAACCGAGCATAAGTAGCCTTTAAAACTTAGACCTTCAAAGTAAAAAATTCATAGCCTGAAACCATAGAAAAAGTAAAAAAATATTTAATACTAACATGGAAGATGGGTTTAATTCCTTCAAACTAAAGCTTTTCCAATTTGATGCGGCTAAGTGTAGATACATAAATCAGAGTCCAATGTTGCAGTGGCTCTTCCTCTTTAAAAAAATCACTTCGAACTGAGTTGGAATATGGGATGAAATGGTTCATTCTACTCCCATTCCTACAGCTTTTCACATGTTGGGAATGCGATTTAATTCTCTCCACATATATTCAACTGGGATCAATAGCGGGTGAGTTTTGTTTTGGATGGAATATGAGAACAGGAGAGCAATTTTGTGGATTTATACTCATTTCTCAACTTTGTCTTAAGTTTAATGTTTACCTGGAATTAAAAACATAGATATGCTCACTGCTGAGTTCAACTTTGTGTTTAAGTTTAATTTGAAGTTGGAATTAAAACTTAGATCTGATCACTCACTATGCATCCTTTCTTTCATACTCCATGGTGGAAATTAATTCCAACTGCCGAAGTCAAACAACAGTAATTGCAGAAGTGAAATAATTGCGGCACATTGAAGTCTTAACAAAGGTGGTTGTCGTTTTCTTAATGCAATTTCAAAAGGATTGGAAAGCCCGCACAGGTGCAGTACAAAACAGATAAGAATTGACTCTTTGATATTTAATCCAAGGCGGTAGCCGATTTATCAAGAAGCAGAGTTTAATGCTAAGACTTAAAGTCGTTCCAGTAGCACAGAGCTTTGATTACAGGTTGAATCAGGCTTTAAAGCCTTACCAAGTTAATCGGTGGAGTTAATGAATGAGGTGGTAATCGCAAGTTATACTTGCAGTGTCTTGTTGATGTGGTGAGTTCCGCAAGCGAAACGGTTCACATATATATCACAGCAGAAATTTTTTAAAGATTAAGTTTCTTGTTGATGTTGGAGGACCGATGTGATCATCGCAATTGGCAGTCTCAAATGTTACCACTGCAATATGTTTTTTAATATTGAAACATTGCGATGCGATCACAATCGCAATCGCAATCATATTACAATCACCCTCCACCAAAGCCGAGGCCCGCTGGTCCCACAGACCACGCGGCAGTTCAATATTCAATCACAAAGTTTTGAATCGGGGGCAATTTTGTTTATGCCTTGATTGCACTATCAAATGGCGGACCCGATCTAGATTATGTGTCACAGTTTATTTTCCCATCGCATCCATGGTTCAATCGGCGATCGGAGATTTTATTTGGTCATGTGTTTTGTTATAACACGGACTCGACGTGTTTTATATGGCAGAGATAACAATGCCCATCGCATCCGCATTATCAAATGCAATCGGAACTATTTGTGTTGGCTCGTTTGCAATGTAATAATCCGGACCCGATGTTATTATAGGGCGGATTTGACAATTGTTTTTGGTCTTTGCACGACGCAAAGGTTTTTGTCAAAAGTTTTAATATAGTTTTTTAATATATATGCGTGACATATATAATGTAAAATACCGTGAGGCAAAAGAAAGGTATTATGTTTTTTTTGTTATGCACAGCAGTGCGAATAGGGAAAAGAAAAGCACATCAGTGTTATTACAGAGACAGAGTGTTTTGTTTGTATGAGATAGTGAAGGTTTTGTGAACTGCATTTGTGGCAGTCAACATTTAGTAAATCCCTCTGTGTGAGGAAGAATTTGTAACAGTTTTTTTTTTTTAAAGGAATAGAAGTTTTCTTCAGTGTTTGAAACTCTGTTCTGTGCGTGAAATTTTAATTTCTCTGTGTTAAAAGAGCAGAGTATTACTCTCTTCACTGTTTGTTCTAGAATTTTCATATATTCCAACATGGTATCAGAGCTAGTCCAGGCTCTTTGAAGATCAAAGAAACTGAAGGAAAGGAGTTCTTTGTTGTAGTAGCTTCTCCAATAGTGTGAAGACACAGCCAAAAATATTTCAAGGTATTTCTCTATACAGTTTATTGTGTTACTGTTGCAGAACAGTTAGTTATTTTAAATACACAGTCAAGTGTTTTTTGAATCATAGTTAAGAGTGCAGAATGGCTGGAGCCAGCATTGGTATGGGTATGGGAAATATCCATCTCTCACTATTTAATGGGAAAAATTATGACTACTGGTCAATAACTATGAAAGTTTTATTTGTCTCCCAAGACTTATGGGAATTTTTTGAGGATGGCTTTGAAGAGCCAGCAACTGAAGATGAGTTTGATGATTTAACTCAGGCAGAAAGAGAGTTGTTGAAGAGCAATAAGAAGAAAGACTCCAAAACTCTCTTCTTATTGTATCAAGCAGTGCATGAGAGTGTGTTTATGAGGATAACATCAACCAAGAGATCCAGAGAAACATGGGAAACTCTCAAGACAGCCTATCAAGTCATGGAAAAAGTGAAGACAACAAAACTTCAATTGCTGAGGAGAGACTTTGAAACTCTCTATATGAAAGAGTCAGATACTATTGACTCATTCTTCACTCATGTGATTGGAATGATCACACAAATAAGATCTCATGGAGAGACTCTTGAAGACAAGAGGATTGTTGAAAAACTCTTGAGGAGTCTACCCTCAAGATTCGATGTGATTGTCACCACCATAGAGGAGACTAAGGATCTCACAAAGTTTTCAGTGGATGAGCTACACGCATCACTGATGACCCATGAAAAGAGATTAGGTAGGACTGAAAACTCATCTGTTGAGCATGCCTTTAAGACCTAGATGTATTTCGGAAGAGGAAGAGGGCAAGGTAGAGGAAACAAAAGAGAAAGAGGCAAAATCCAAAACAGAGGTAGAGGGAATAGCCCTTCACATTCACATGGAAGGTGCAACAGTCAAAATCACAGCCATGTCCAAGGCAGCAGCCAACAGAGTGGTCAGCAGAATTCACAAGGAAAAAGGTATGATAAATCCAATGTCTAATGTAACTATTGTAAAAAATATGGTCATTATGCTAATGAATGTGGAAAGAAGAAAAATGATATGGGAAGTAGAACTACTGCAAATTTCACTAGAGAAAATATCAGCCAAGATAATTTGTTTTTAGCTTGTAATATGGCTGAAGAAAAAAGTGAGGATTTATGGTTTCTAGACTCTAGTTGTAGTAACCATATGACAGTAAACTTAGCAATGTTTTCTATGTTAGATGAGAGTGTGAAGTCACACTAGGAACTGATAGCAAAGTTTCTGTTATGGGAAAAGGAAATGTAAATGTTTTAACAAGGAAAGGTGCAAAGAAATCCATAGCAGATGTTTATTATGTTCCAGGAATGAAGTGTAACCTCTTAAGTATTGGACAACTTGTCCATAAGGGGTCTAATTTTTTCTTTGAGGATGATGTTTGTACCATCATGGAAAAAACACCTAGCAAACAATGTATTGCTGAAGTGAAGATGACGAGGAACAGGATGTTCCCTCTCAAAATGAGAGTAGATTTGAAGAATGGTGAAGAGAAAGAAGCAATGGCACAAGAGACTTTCCAAATTGAACCAAAAGATAATAATTGGTTGTGGCACTTGAGATTTGGACATCTCAACTTTGGAGGTCTTAATCTGTTGAACAAAAAAGGAATGGTAAGAGGTCTACCATTGATAGAGAAACTGGACAGCCTTTGTGAAGGTTGTATCTTGGGGAAACAACACAGAGAAAGTTTTCCTTCCGGGAAAAGCATAAGGGCAAAATCTACCTTAGAAATTGTCCACTCAAAATTATGTGGATCGATGCAAACTCCATCACTTACAAGAAGCCACTACATCTTAACATTCATAGATGACTTTACAAGAAAAACTTGGGTTTACTTTTTGAAAAAAAAAGTGAAGTATTTGAAAGGTTCTGCAATTTCAAAGCACTTGGTGAGAACCAAATAGGGTTGCACATGAAATTCCTAAGGACTGATAGAGGAGGTGATTATATCTCTAAATATTTTCTACGTTTTTGTAGAGAAAATGGGATTCATAAAAAGTTTACAACTAGATATACTCCGCAGCAAAATGGAGTAGCCGAAAGGAAGAATAGAACTATAATGGACATAGCAAGGAGTATGTTAAAGACAAAGAATTTGCCTAATGATTATTGGGCTCAAACTATACATTGTGTAGCGTAAATTTTGAATAGATGCCCTACAAGAGCAGTTATGAACAAAGTGCCAGAAGAGGCATGGAGTGGCACAAAGTAAGGTGTCACACACATGAAGATTTTTCGATGTGTGGCTTATGCACACATTCCAGATCAGCTAAGGAAGAAGTTGGACAGCAAGGGGGAGAAATGTATTTTCATTGGATACAGTGAGGAATCCAAGGCTTATAGGTTGTATAACCCATCCACCAAGAAGTTTATTGTGAGAAGAGATGTTCAGTTTATTGAAAAGGAAGCTTGGGATGGAAGCATAGAGAAAACAGTGAATGTTAAACACTATTTATCTCCTGATGAGAATAATGATGAGTTGGCTGAAATACATCCCCAAACAGCAACACCAACACAAGAGCAGCAATGCACACCCTTGAGGAGAAATGAAAGTGCTTCTCCAAGCACACCACAAAGAGGAAATTCAAGTGCTTCTTCAAGCACATGTACATCTAATGAAAGAGGTAAGAAATTCAGAAGTTTGAAAGATATTTATGAAAAAGATATAGCAAATGAAGGTATCAATTCTTTGTTTGTTTTATATTGTCATGTTGATGATCCTATTCATTTCGAAGAAGCTATCAAGGAGAAGAAATGGATAGAAGCTATGGATGAGGAGATAAATTCCATAGAAAGAAACAAGACTTGGGATTTGGTTGAAATCCTAAAAGGTAAAGATGTCATTGGAGTTAAATGGGTCTACAAGACCAAGAGTAATGCTGAAGGAAAAATAGAGAGACACAAGGCAAGAATTGTTGTCAAGGGATATAAGCAGAAGCATGGGATAGATTATGAGGAAACTTTCGCACCGGTTGCTAGAATGGAAACCATGAGAGCAGTGTTGTCCATAGCAGCAAAAAAAAAAGTGGAAAGTTTACCAAATGGACATGAAGTCAGCATTTCTAAATGGAGTGTTAATGGAAGAGGTTTACATTGAACAACCTCTTGGCTATGAAAAGAAAGGCCAAGAGCACAAAGTGTGCAAGTTGAAGAAAGCTCTTTATGGGTTGAAGCAAGCACCAAGAGTGTGGTACAGTAGGATAGATTCCTATCTACTGGAAAATGGTTTTTAAAAGTGTGAGAGAGAACCCACCCTCTACATCAAAGAAAATGATGGAAAAATATTGATTGTAGTTTTGTATGTTGATGATGTTATTTTCACTGGTAATGATGGTTACCTTATTGAAAATTTTAAAACAGTCATGAAAGAAGAATTTGAAATGGCTAACATGGGTTTGTTGAAATACTTCTTGGGAGTAGAAGTAGAACAAGATGAAAATGAGATTTTTATCTCACAGGAAAAGTATGTTAATGAAGTGCTTGAAAGATTTAACATGCAGGAAAGCAAAGCAGTAAACACTCTCACAGTGATGGGATTAAAACTCAGCAGAGAGGACAACAACAAGGATTTTTATCCTAGCTTATACAAGAGCATAGTTGGCAGCCTTATGTATTTGAATGCAACTAGGCCAGACATAATGCATGCTGTTAGTTTGATTTCCAGATTCATGGAAAATCCAAAGGATGCACATTGGCAGGCAGCAAAAAGAATTTTGAGGTATGTTAAAGGTAAAAAAAGGTTTGGTATTTTATATACTGCTTCAGAATGTTCAGATTTAGTTGGATACACTGACAGTGATTGGGCTGGAAGTGTAGATGATCATAAGAGCACTTTCGGTTATGTTTTTCACATTGGTTCAGGAGCCATTTCATGGGCTTCTAAGAAACAAATCATTGTAGCATTATCTACAGTAGAGGTAGAATATGTGGCAGGTACAGCAGCAGCGTGTCAAGCAGTTTGGATGAGAAAAATGTTGAGAAGTTTATGCCAAGAACAGGTAAAAGGGGCAGTGATTTATTGTGACAATAGCTCAGCTATTGCATTGTCTAAAAATTCAGTTTTTCATAAAAGGACAAAGCACATTGACACCAAATTTCACTTCATACATGAATTGATTAACAATGATGAGATAGTTTTGCAACATTGCAGAACAGAAGATAAATTTGCAGATATCCTAACAAAGCCACTTGCGCAGAAAATATTTGAACATTTCAGGAAATGCTTGGGTATGCAGAAGAACCCAGCAGTTGAAATTAAGGGGGAGTGTTGGAAATTAATTCCAACTGCTGAAGTCAAACAATAGTAATTACAGAAGTGAAATAATTGCGGCACATTGAAGTCTTAACAAAGGCGGTTGCTGCTGTCTTAATGCAATTGCAAAAGGATTGGAAAGCCCACACAGGTGCAATACAAAACAAATAAGAACCAACTCTTTGATATTTAATCCAAGGCGGTATCCGATTTCTCAAGAATCAGATTTTAATGCTAAGACTCAAAGTCTCGCCACCAGCGCAGAGCTTTGATTACAGGTTGAATCAGGATTTAAAGCCTTACCAATTTAATCAGCGGAGTTAATGAATGAGGCAGTAATCGCAAGTTATACTTGCAGTGTCTTGTTGATGTGGTGAGTTCCGCAAGCAGAACGGTTCACATATATGTCACAGTAGAAATTTTTTAAAGATTAAGTGTCTTGTTGATGTTGGAGGAACGATGTGATCATCGCAATCGGTAGTCTCAAATGTTACCACCGCAATATTTTTTGCAATATTGAAACATTGCGATGTGATCACAATCACAATCGCAATCATATTATAATCGCCCTCCACCAAAGCCAAGGCCCGCTGGTCCCACAGACCATGAGGCAGTTCAATATTCAATCGCAAAGTTTTGAATCAGGGGAAATTTTGTTTATGCCCTGATTGCACTATCAAATGGCGGACCCAACCCAGATTATGTGTCATAGTTTATTTTCCCATCGCATCCGTGGTTCAATCGGTGAACGAAGATTTTATTTGGTCATGTGTTTTGTTATAACACAGACCCAACATGTTTTATATGGCAGAGTTAACAATGCCCATCACATCCGCGTTTTCAATTGCAATCGGAACTATTTGTGTTGGCTCATTTGCAATGTAATAATTCGGACCCGATGTTATTATAGGGCAGATTTGATAAAAATTTTTGGTATTTGCACGACGCAAAGGTTTGTGTCAAAATTTTTAATATATATGCGCAACATATATAATGTAAAAGCCCGTGAGGCAAAATAAAGGTATTATGTTCTTTTTGTTATGCACAATAGTGCGAATAGGGAAAAGAAAAACACAACAGTGTTATTACAGAGACAGACTGTTTTGTTTGTATGAGACAGTGAAGGTTTTATGAACTGCGTTTGCAGGAGTCAACATTTAGTAAATCCCTCTGTGTGAGGAAGAATTTGTAACAGTTTTTTTTTAAAAAAGGAATAGAAGTTTTCTTGAGTGTTTGAAAGTCTGTTCTGTGAGTGAAATTTTAATTTCTCTATGTTAAAAGAGGAGATTATTACTCTCTCCACTGTTTGTTCTAGAATTTTCATATATTCCAACAATGGGAACATGAAATGACTTTTGTGAAGTTCTCAATTTTGAGTATATGGTGGAATTAAAAATTTAGAGGTGATAGTGTTGTGTCAAAAAAGATAAAAATAAAATGGAAAGAGAATGTCCACAACTCAGTTCAAAGCCCCATGGAGAAACCAGGTCCCCAACAGACACTTGCAGAAAGTACCATCTATTAGAGTTGATGTGGAAAATGAAAAAATAGTTCATTTTTTTAGTAGAGTTGTCCAGTGCAATCATTGATTCTTCTCTATTAAAAGATTCTGCCAAATACAATCCATGATTCTGCCTAGAACAATCCCTCTTGAAAGATCTGTTAGAAAGATACCAAAATAATTATTTCACTTTAATTAAATAAAATGAAATTTACATTAAAACCATGTTACCGGATATGAAATGAAAAAATCATCCATTAAATGCATATAAAAGGAAATGCCAAAATTCATCCAGTAAATGTATATTATATAAAAGGAGATGGGAAATACAAAAATATCCCCCTAACACAATTCAAATCAATTACAAACTTAAGCGTGCCCAAAATGATTTTAAAAGTATTCCACAATAGTATCAATTTGTCAAACAACGCATCTATTTATAAGGCAGTGGAAATTTTTAGTTTCATATGAAAAGCCCACACAGATTTACGTGGAGTAGTAACAGTTACAGTTGGAGCTGAAGAAGTCATCCTCCACTCTTTTCTATCCAAATCCAGCATTACCACCGATCCAACACTGGGAATGATTTTCACGCCGCCTTCTCCATCGTATGTGGCCACAACCCCCACTGATGGAAATTGTAACTTGTGTTGAGTCAAAATGTCCCACTGCCAAGTTAAGCGATTTACGTGCCATAAGCCCACGGAAGTGGTGCGAGGCCCAACATTACCTTCAAGTTCAACATTACCTTCGTGGCCAACCCTAACACCCAACAAATATGTTTGATTCCTGTAACGGAAAATCCCAATAGTCTACACTCTTAACAAAAACAACCCAGTGGGATCTGGTTGTTTATTGACCAACAAACCTGTTTCTGTGTTTTAACTAAGCAATGCATAAAAATACTTTGAGGTAAAGTAGATGGTGTTGCCATCTACTGTGGAAAACAGTCCCTTCCTGAAGAATGTATCGCCCATTTTAGAATAGAGCAGAGCTGTAGACGAGGATGTGTACCTGCTCAGTCATTAGCTCTCCACACACCATCACTTTAAATTTCTTCTGATCGGCAGGGTCAATCACCATGTTGAGACATGGCCGCATCCACAGAGGAGTGGTCTTGTCGGCCCATACTTTTTTCATCAAACACGACTCTAGATTACGGCTGGAGGTCACCATTGTATCGGGAAGGAGTCGGTGTTTCTTTTTCAATGGATTAACCACCGCCAACGTCCCTTCGCTTCCCACTAAAAGCATTAGGCCATCCACAGCTCCCTGGAGAAACTAGGTACCCGACTGACAATCACCTTGCAGAAAGTACCATCTATTAGAGTTGTTGCGGAAAAGGCAAATTTCGTTGGTTTGATGAGTAGGGTTGCCCAGTGCAATCCCTAATTCTTCGTTTTTTTGGTCGTATAGCTCTTGAAACATCTTGCAGGATGAGACCATGTGATTCCAAGCTAAGCATGTTCTCCTAGCGATTAGGAGATCCAAGATTGATAAGCATGAGAAGATATCATGCAAGATTTCTTCAGGGAGGTGGTCAAACTTGCATAGTGTAGATTCATAGTCTCGCCGTTTCTTGGCAGAGTAATGTGGTAGGGTTGGAGGCTCTTTGCATCTATCAACATTAGGTTTCTGATTGCCTCATAGTTTCTTGGCAGGTTGATGTGGTAGGATTGGAGGCCTTTTACAGCTATCAACATTGGGTTCTCGATTCCATGAGTCTTTGTGAATCATATTTTTACCCTACAAATAGAACCCTAAAATTCTATTGTTACCTTTCAAGTATCAAATATTTCAAAGAAAAATAAAAACCTAACTGTTTATTTTTAATACCTACATACAAAAAAAACCACAACATTGGGTTGTCAATTGCCGGAGTCTTTATTAATCATATTGTTACCCTACAAATAAAACTCTAAAAATCTATTGTTACCTTTCAAGTATCAAATATTTCAAAGGAAAATAAAAACCTAACTGTTTCTTTTTTAATAGTTACATAAAAAAAACCACAACATTGGGTAGCCAATTGTGTGAGTCTTTGTTAATCATATTTTTACCCTACAAATAAAACCCTAAAAATCTATTGTTACCTTTCAAGTATCAAATATTTCAAAGAAAAATAAAAACTTGTTTTTTTTTAATAGCTACATACCAAAAAAAAATCTAAATGACCTAAATGTTTTTTTTTAAATGACTATGGACAAAAACAAACCTAAATGCTTTTTTATAGCTATGGACTAAGCAAAAGTAGCCGCCTTTAAAACTTTGACCATGACCCTAAACAATTTGTAGCCTTAAAGCCCAGGAATTAGAAAAGATTTCATAAATCAGATAAAATTGTAGGTTAAGGAATATTTAATACTAACCTGGCAGCTGGGTCGAATTTCTTCAAACTAAACCTTTGCCAATTTGATGCAGCTTAGCGTAGATACACAAATCAGAGTCCAATGTTGCGGTGGCTCTTTCTTTTCAAAAAAATCGCTTCAAAAGACAGTATAAAATGGCTCATTCTGCTCCCCTTCCTGCAGCGTCTCACATGCTCGGCATGAGGGCAAATTCCTCTCCAGCCGTCCTCAATTGATTGGGATCAATGGCCGGTGAGCCTTATTTTTGGATGGAATATGAGAACATGGGAGGAATTTTGGGTATTTATACTTATCTCTCAATATTTTCATTTAAGTTTAAGTTTAATGCTCGGTTAGAATTAAAAATTGGAGTTGTCTTTAGTGCGGCTTTTTGAAGTTTCGGGCACAAGAATCCTGTGAAAATTTTCGAGGTAAAAACTTGATTTTTGTTATTCAAACTGGTTTTTTTGACTCTATATATGGATTCAGCATCCTCAAAAACCTCTAAGGCACTTCTATTGTGCAAAGTTAGCAATCAAACTTCTCTTTTCAATAAATTCCTGCCAGACTTTAGAGAAATTACACCGTAAAAAGTCACCGTAAAAGCCTTCAAAAATTCGCACTAAAGACTACTCGTTAAAAATTTAGATAGGATAACTGGTGAGTTGTTTCCTACGGAGTATGGGAAGCCCTGATGACTTTTGGGAAGATCTCAACTTTGACTAAGTTTTGTGTGAGTTTAATGTTAGATTTTGGAAATAAAAAGTCTTGGGATAGTTGGTGGAAAAATAGTTAAAAATAATGTTTAAAATGTGAGGGTGAGGGTGAGGTGTTGTGTTAAAGTAGTTAAAATTAATGTTAAAAATAGAAAGTGGGGTGTCAAAGTAGTTAAACACAATGTTAAAAATATAAAGGTGAGAATGTGAGTTAAAAATAAATAAAAGCTAAAAATAATTAAATTAATAAATATAGTTATTAATTAAAATAATTAAAATAATGATAGAAAAATTAGGGAAAGATTATGAATTGTCAAAACTTAGAATTCTATAGTTTAATTTAATGTTATAATCTTATACTTAAAATTATAATTATCATTTTTTATATAATTTTAATTTATTTTTTTAGATCTAGGACAATCGGTAATTGGTAAGAGTTGCCTGAGCAAGGCCCGGGTTCAAATCCAACTGGCTGCCACTATAAACCTAGGCTAGGTGCAACAGCCTGCAAGCCGCACACAATAGCAATTAACTTATGCCTCAACAAGAGCCGAGACGTCCACTATGGGGTCGCCTACTCTTCTAGCCAAGACACAACAGGCATATAATTTTAATTCTTACCAAGTCAAAATGTTTACAATATAGGAGAGGACAACATCTCTTCCATACTCTACTGGAGAGTGACCTAATTAAATATGTAATAATCATATAATTTGGTTGTTATATATTCATTTTATTTATATAAAATTTTGTGAATGATTGTTCTTTGCAGAATATCTACCCAAGTTTGATAAAGATGTTGTCATGTCCTGTTAAATATGTGTTGTTATATTAATAATTTTGAATGGATCAAAATAAAATTAGCCTAGATCCATTTTAATTCTAGATCAATCAATTGCCTAGATCAAATCTATTTTCACCCTTGATAGATATAGAGTTAGTATGGATCTATACTAGTTTCAAATTGGCTATTGTCAATATTAACACATAGATTATCATAATCATGATAAACCGCTACTAATTTATCAAGTCAAATTTAAGTTAACCATTTAATAATTTATCAAGTCAAATTTAAGTTAACCTTCTAATAAAAAATAATAAAAATGATAATAATAACATTGAAATTTGAGTTTGAAAATATTTTTATTTTAACATAGGGTTATTTTTATTATATTTTATTTATTTTGACTAAGTCAAAATGTTAAACAAGACATTAAATTACAACTTCTTGAGGGCTTGGTAGATGAACAGTTAAGATATATTTAGGTTGGTTTAATTCCCCTTTTTAAATAGACTATATTCCACATGGTCAATACCATGGATTCTCATACCATGGGCCTATACCTTGAAGTTATTTTTATTTTGATGTTATTTTTTAATTATTCCATGGGAAAAACCATGGGTTGTGAAAGCCTATAGCCACCAAACACAAATAGTAAATTGACTATTTTACCTCCATTTTATTATTATTATTATTATTATTATTGTTATATAATAATACCATAGGAAAAACCATGGACTGTCAAAACTTAGAACCAAGAAATCAAGAATGAGAAATTGATTATTTTATCTCTATTTTATTTTAATTATTAATTTAATTTTTTATTTTTATTAATTTTGATGTAATTTGACCTAGTCAAACTTTTTACAGAATAACAAATTACATAATCTCTACCATATTGATTAAATCTCCTATGTCATTTTTACAAAAATATCTCTAGAAATTAAAAATAAAATTATAATTATAATTAATTATCATCCTATATCCATCCTAACTCTAGATCTACCAATTTCCAAGAGGAATCAAATATATTTTCACTTCAAAAGAGGTTTTTACCTTACTATATTTTATCCCTATTCAGTAGATCCAGAGTTAATATGGATCTAGAAAATAGATATCTTTGGTGAGCAGAATTGTGGATCCATGAAGTGCAATACATATAACTAATCGAGCAGATCTGTGGATCTACGAAGTAAAATATATCTACAATGATATTATATGTTTTCTAGGGTTCGGATCTACCATATATCTCGCATGGTGATATAAACTTTGCGATTGGACTATCTCGTCGGTTGAATCTGCAATACATATCTTTGGCGAGAAATCGATTTTCTAGGAGTATCGTTCCGGTTGGATTATCATGGTGGATCTTAGCTAAGTCAAATATATCTTTGAAGAATCTGTGCTACAGCAACTTGCCCATGAGAATCGAGTGACAGGTAGAGTCGGATGCTCTGAAATTTGAAGTGAACATGATTTTATAGGAGGGTCCATGTGTTCCTATGATAATTCAATCGAAAAACACAAGAGAGATTTTACATCCAACAAAACATCTGGATATTATAAAAGTAGCACAATTCTTTGGAAGGAATCTGTGGGTTTCCATGGAAATGCAATTAACAAAACCTGACAAATTTCATATAGCATTTGAGTAAGGATTGCCACACTCTGAAATAAAAATGACTCGTTGGAAGGGTTTCATGAGCATTTGATTCAGGTGGCTCTAGACACCCTCACGAGACCGAGAGGGCTCAGAAATGGTCAAAATTCAAAGTGGTTGGATTTCTCTCGAACAATATTTAGGTTGAATTCCCATCGCCTTGATTCCAATGGTGAAAACGGATCTCCAATATGAGCTCGTATGAAGAAGTTAGAGCAAGTCAAAGTTTTAGTCAAAGATGGGCAGTGAGCGAGGTTTAAATGTCTCACAATTTTATCATCAACCAACGAGGAACCTAGCACCAGAGAAGCGGGTGAAATTATGGCCTAGTTGAAATTCCCAATGACCCTTATTTTCATTAAATTCAAAAACAACTATTTCATTTTAAAAACAAAAAAAATTATAAATATAGGGGTGGCGGGCTCCAACCGTTGCATGGATCCACATCATAAGGTTTGAACGGATGGATTGGGGGTGGGCCACCTCTACCGTACCCACCACCCTCGAAGCCCCATTGTATATAAAACAAGTTTTTGGGAGGTGGGTTGTCAACCCCGCCACCCCCGGACCACACTCTATATACAATGGGAACCATCAACAAATAAGGCGGGGTGCAGTTAGGTCGGACCACATGGAACAGACCCACCCACCACCCAAGGCTTTTAATATACAATGTTAAAAAAAATAAGAGGGGCAGGATTTGATCCCCTGATCGCTCCACCACCATTGACAGAGTTAACCAGTGCGCCAGTGGAGGTACTTTGCACACTCCACCCAAAACCTTAGATAAAAATGCTCATTTCTGCAGTGCACTCGAGTAGAGCAGTAGAGTGGAGTGGAACCACGAGTCAAGGAGAGCATGGAACCTTACCTAGAGAATAATAAGGGGCATCATAGAGATTCCTTGAAGTCCAGAAGTTGCCAAAATCAGTTTTTGACAAATTCTATATCGATTTTACACCTCTCACCCACAGGAACTCGATGCGGATGTCAATTTCAGTAGCAAAGCTCCCCATTTTTGGTAATTTTCCAAATTGGAGTGATGGTGTCAGATTCCCAAGTGTGGAAAATCGATTTTATGCCTCTTGATGCCAAAAATTAGATGGTACAGCTAGATTCAAGAGTTGAGCATCCAATTCTTTAGCCAAATCCATGGGTTCAAGTATATGCAGTATCGATATCATGTGCCCATTTTATCATTTTTTGTGAGATTTCATATGTTTTTTAGATCCTTGCTTGATGTATGTTGCAGGATATATGTTTTGACTTCATGTGAGATGTATTTTCCATGGATTGTTATGATCCCTAGGTAACCTTGTTGAAGGGATCATCATCGTCGCATTGTGTGAGATTATGTCATGTTGATAGGAGGCCTATTGTGAGTGAGAGTTCCTGTCGCAGAACCTCTCATGGAGAGACAAGACAATCATGTTGATGGAATATATCCTTGTACGACATAAATCATAGTCCATGTACATCATCACCATTTCCAGCACTATATGAAGCAGCCTACCCCATATTGACACCGAGCCTGGAGATGTAGTCCAAATTGGACAAACTCTGTTATCAATGTCTCATGTTCTCATGTTATTGATTGTTGTCTTTTTTACTCTTTCTTAAAGCATTCATGTGTGTTATTTTAATGATCTTTTCATTGAAATTCTAACCACGTCAAGAAGTAAAATATCATCGGTAAATCCGGTAACTGACGGACCCCAGATCAAGAGGTATCAGAGTGGCCTTCTTACTGATGTGAATTTTGAGCGTGAACAATGATTGAACATGCAGCAATGGAGGATGTGAAATACTTGTATGAGGCCATGCTTAGGATCTCCAAAATGGTGGAAATAATGTACGACACTTATCATAAGAGAATAGAGGAACAAGGGAAAGAAATATCAGAAAATGATGCTTCATCCACATCTTCTAGTGCTTATGCATATTCTTCTTCATCTTCATCATCTTGTCATCATTTGAATGAGGATATAAACTAGATTCTTCGAGAAGAGAATGTTGAATTAAGGAGGCTAATACAATAAGAGAAATAAGAGAATCAGAGATTGCAGCTTCAGTTGCGAGCTGTGGAAGAGGCCTTGGAGAAGTTGAAGCACAATGAAGGACTAAAGAAATCATCATCACATGTGTCTAAATCAACAGTTGAGGTAAACAATTTTGATTTTTCTTCAGTTTCATCTTCACATGCTATTATTTCTGTTGGAAACATGGATACCCATTATAGGAACTAGAATGAGACTCCTTACCAAAATGGAGTATAAAGGAGGATGACTTGGTGTTAGTGGCCAAGGCATAACTCAGCCATTGGAGGTTGTGCAAAGACCTTGATTCATAGGTTTGGGATACATTGAAGGACAATTCTCGAAGGTTTCAGAAGATTCTAATACATGGCTGAAACCATTGGGGAAAGAGAATGACTTGAATACTTAACCATCATCCTATGATAGTGCACATTGTAGAGAAAGAGATGAGGTAAGATCTTATCACCATGATTGCACCAGAGAAAAAAAATAAAGGTATAACAAGTCTCGGTATTCGAGTGTTCATTTTGATTAAAAGAATTTTTTTAATAATTAACATAGATCATGGAATCAAAAAACATGTAGTTTTTGTGGATCACATAACCATGTATTTTCTGGGTGATGGAAGAGAATGGAAGCACGAAAGATGATGAGGCATGAAAGGGCTTTTCCACCGTAGTAAAAGAAGAAGGTAAAGAAGGTCTGGAGGAAGAAGACTCATTGCATTCATTGCAATAGGAGTGGCCTTCAAAGAGCCACGTGTTGGAGGCTCCATCCAGAGTAGTGTATCAAGGGAAAAGTGTCCATACATGAACTAGTTGAAACAACTGTTTGACAAGAAAATGCGCAAAAGAGAGATGACCCATTCACTTTAATAAGTTAGAGATGGTTTTTCTAAGTGTGGTAGTGTGTCGTGGCCTTATTTAGTAAATCATGTGTTTCATGTGTTTTTCATCACTTATGAAGAAACAATGATGATTTCGCCTTCTATTGATAGTTGGGGTATTGATTCCATTTTAGTGTAAGCTTGAACACTGAGTATGTGTTATAAAATCGTGGTGACTATGGGATGCTTGGGTCATAGTTGGTCATGTAATTAAGCATGTAAATTGTAAGAAGATTGTACTAAAGTTTTGCAGAGGATGCAAGTGTCAGCTCATCGCTTATGGCTCCAAAGAACAAAGATGAAGGAGATTGAAGGGTGGATTTTCAAGACACTTGTGGTGTAGACAAGGTACAAAGTAGCTGCAAATTATTTTCATACTTTTGGTTGACCAAAAGCTCCTCATTGGGGAGGATTGATCCAGGAGGCTCCAGACACCCTCAGGAGACCAAGAGGGCTCATAAATGGTTAAAATTCAAAGTGGTCAGTTTTCTCTTGAACTAAGCTTCGATTGAAGTTCTCGTTGCCCTGATTCCAACGGTGCGAATAGATCTCCAATCTGAGCTCGTATGAAGAAGTTATAATTCAATTTTTTTTCAAATTTTGGTAGTGGGCCATGTTTAAATGTCCCACAATTTCACCGTCAACTGGCAGGGAACCTAGTACCCAAGAAGTGGGAAAATAATTGGCCTAGTTAAAATGCCCAATGAATCTTATTTTCGTTAAATTCCAAAACAACTATTTTGTTTTAAAAAGGAAAAAAAAATATAAATATAGGGGTGGTGGGCTTCCACCGCTGCTACCTCCACACAGATCCACATCATAAGTTTTGAATGGATAGATTGGGAGTGGGATGCCCTTGGCAAACCTAGCACCCTAGAACCACCACTTTATATAAAACAAGTTGTTGGGGGGCGATTTGTAACCCTGCCACCCCCAGACCACACTCCATATACAATGAGAACTACCAACATATACGATGGGGTGCGGTTGCGTCAAGTCGTGTGGATCGGACCCGCCCACTGCCCAAGGCTTTTAATATACAACATTAAACAAAATGGGAGGGGCAGTATTTGATCCCCCGACCCCTCCTCCACCATTGATGGAATTAACCAGTGCACCAGTGGAGGTGCTTTTCACACTTTGCCCAAAACCTTATATAAAAATCCTCATTTCTAGAGTGCTCTCAGGCAGAGCAGTAGAGTAGAGTGGAACCACGAGGTAAGGAAAGTGTAGAACCTTTCCTAGAGAATAATGAGGGGCATCGAAAATATTCCATCAGGTCCATAAGTTGCTACAATCATTTTTTGAAAAATTTTACGTCAAATTTACACCTCTCGGTAATAGGAACTTGATGGAGATGTCCATTTCAGTAGCAAAGCTCCCCATTTTTCAGCCATTTTCTAGATTGGAGTGACGGTGTTATATTCCCAAGTGTGGATAGTCGATTTTATGCCTCTCGACATCACGAATTTGATGGTGCAGCCAGATTCAACAATTGAGCATCCACTTCTTCATCCACCTCAAGGGGTTGAGGTATATGTAGTATTGATATCATGTGTCTCTTTTATTATTTGATGTGAGATGTCATATGTTTTTTAAGCCCTTGTTTGATGTATGTTGCGGCATCTATGTTTCTACTTCATGTGAGATGTATTCACCATGGATTTTTATAATCCCTACATAACCTTGTTGAAGGGATCCTCATTGTCATCTTGTGTGAGATTATGTCATGTTGATAGGAGGCCTATTGTGAGTGAGAGTTCTTGTCTTGCAACATCTCACAGACAGAAAAGCCACTAATTTTGAGGGCATATATCCTTGTATGACAGAAAACATATTCCATGTACATCGTCACCATTTCCAACACAATACGAAGCAGCCTACCCCATCTTGAAATCAAGCCTAGAGACGTAGTCCAAATTGGATGAACTCTATTATCAACGTCTCATGTTCTTATGTTGCTGATTTTTGTGATGTTTCCTTGTACTTAAAGCATGCATATGTACTCCTTTCATTTGAAATTCTAACCACATCACAAAATTAAAATATCATGGGTAAATTTGGTAACTAACAAACCCCAGATTAGTGGTCGCGGAAATACAATTGAAAAAATATAAGTTTTTTGGCGAATGTGCCCTGTTCAGGAAGGAAAAGGATCTAAAGGGAAGGTAGTAGTGAAATACGTAGAAGAATCAAAATCTCTATCTCTCAAGTATTCAATCTCTAAGGTGTGGGGACAACCTCACATTAGCTCTACCTTCCAAGTGGACATGTTCCCACTTACACTCTTCTTGTTAAGTTTTGTTTTATTACACTATGTATACTTCCCCTATATTTCTAAGCCCCCATCTAGCAAAGGTAGGCCAAGTAAAATTAACTTAGAGAGTATTTATGAGTACATTAAATCCTTATAAATACGAAGAGAAGAAAGAGAAAACCATTTTAAACTATAAATAACAACAATGCTTGACAATAACCACAGATCTTTAGAAAGTAAAATAATCACACTCTAAATTGAAATCTATGAAATGGAAGGTAAAATTCAAGAAATTGAACATAATAAAAATGTAATGGTTGGAGAAAATGACACCCTGAAAAGTGAGATTAAAAATCTCAAAGAACAGCTACATAATAACTTGATCCTAAATAACACATAAAATAACTTAGATATTAAACCTATCAAAGAGTAAATTAATAAAGTAGTTATAATTGATTATGAATGCCACAAACAAGCCTTAAATATTATAATTGTGGGTATAGAAGAACAAAACAATGAAAACACATTAGAAATAGTTGAAGAAAAATTAAACACAGAATCTCAAATCGAAAAAACTTATCTCACAGAAGAAATAAGGGTTGGAAAAATACTTAAGCATAAACACAGACTCATTTGTGTCAAGAGCAGTTGTAATGAACATAAATTGGATATAATCAGGAAATCCCCCAACCTAATAGGAATAAGAATCTTCATAAATGAATATCTCGTTCTAGAATAACAAGCTAAACTTAAAAAATAAGTCAAAAATGTCAAGGATGCAAGAAAGGCAAGGAAATGGGAAATCATTAGGAATAGGAAAAATATTATTAGAGATAAAGTCTCAAGCAAGAGTGATAAATAGGGACTCGCGTCACTCTGGATCCTCTTCTGGAATTGTTGTGGCTTTCCATGGTGTAAAGGTCGTATGTTAAGTTGGATCCCGAGTGATATTAAGCGTATTCTCTTAGTTGAAACTTAGGAACATGATGAATTGAGGGCCCCTCACCTTGACAGTTTCACTCTTTGGTCTGTTTGAAATAAGAAATCCTCTTGGAGGGGTTTTGGTGGTATAGCCTCTTAAATAAGGAATGTTGTTTCCTCTCACAACCAACTTCATAAAATTGACCCCTTCAATCAATACATTTGGATCAAATTCTTTGATTCTACCACCAATAGGATCATTCTTGCAATATGTTAGTTTGTTCCTATCAACTCTACATCCTATAGGAATAACAACTTGGATAATAATTGCCCTTTCAATACTTTAGAAAAAGACATCTTCAACCTGAGGAAGGATGGTAATATCCTTTTTTTGGGAGACTTTAATGCTAGAACTGCTACTAACCAAGCCATTGCATTAAGTAACAACTCCAACCCCAACCCCTTGTGGCTTAATGAAGATAGAAACTTAGTTAATAAATTAAAGATAAAATCTCAATAAATTATCGAGAACTTATTCTGCACTAAGTTCCTCAATATTTTTATTTCTAAGGACCTAATCATTTGTAATGGTATTAATAAGTGGCCCCTCTCTAGTCATATGACATGTTTCCATGGGTTGGGTAGCAGTGTCATTTATTGTATGATTTGTGACACCCTCGTGCTTAGCCATACTAGAAAATTTGGGCTACCTAACAGATTTGAGCAAGACTCTAAACATGGACCTCTGTCTCTATCCCTCAATATTTCTATGCATATCACCCACACGTAGGAGACCAATGAAAGAAAAATACACATTTTCTTTGATAGAAGTAAATTCGACCTCTTCTTAAAGGATCTAGAGAGGAATTTAGGCTCCATGACTTATAACAATAACATTGATAAAATTTATTACGATTTCACTACTATCCTTTCTAACACCATTAGAAAATTCTCTAATTAGACTTCGTTTAATCACACTAATATAAATTTCAATTCATGGTATGAAAAATATTGTAATATTTCTAGGAAGGTGATCAGAGACGCTCTTAATGAAATCATTAAGCACTGAAATATCAATATAAACAAAAATATCATCAAGAGGAAGAAAAGGTCATATATTAATAAAATACAGGATTATCTTCTCCACCTTTCTAAAGTCGTGCCCAAAAATTTTGGCGGAATGTGCTTGTTCGTAAAACCAACGATAATCATTTTATCCCCTTAGAAAAATAGGAAAACTATCTTAAGAAGTATTATGTCTCTACAGACACTCTGGGAACCACCTTAATCACTCATATTAAGGAGGATTTATTCTCTCTGGATGATGTGGAATCTGGTATTAATAAGCTCACAAATGGGAAAGATAAAGATATTCAAGGTTACCAACCCGATATCCTTAAAATGGGAATATCTATCCTCATTACTCATCTCCACAATCTTCTCAATCTGGTTGTAACAAATGGCTTCCATAATCTTTGGACGCAAAGACTTATTGTTCCTATCTCTAAAAATGGGGAAAAAAGTGTTCCATCTAACTATAGCACCATTATTATTAGCCACACCCTAGCCAAGATTTATGAGATCATTTTGGAAAAGAAGCTTAGCCTTTGGCTTGAAAGCCAAGGATAAAAAGATAAATGAAAAGCTAGTTTTAGGAGACACCACTTGACTATTGAACATATTGTCACTCTCATAATCATTGCGGAAGAATGTAACAAAAGTAAATACAATCTCTTTTGTTCTTTTGTGGACTTTAGAAATTATTTGACATTGTTACTCGAGATTAACTTTGGGAGAATCTTAAAGAGATCATGCTCCCTCCTGAGATGAGGATTGTCCGTCTCTATGAGACCATCATTTCCAAGATTAATACCAATGAGGGGTGGTCTAAAGAAATTAAATTAAATATTAGAGTTAAGCAAGGGTGTCCCCTATCCCCTACCATTTTTGGCATATACATTGATAAGCTAGATGAGTGTCTAGAAATTGTGGGATGCAAAGGCGGTGAGCTTGCTGGTGTTCTCATTACTCTTCTCCTTTTTTCTGATGATATCATTATTCTTGCTAAAGTTCATGATGACCATGAAAAGAGGCTTCAGACTCTTCATACGTACTACTCCAAGATGGGTATGATAGTTAATACTGAAAAGACTGAAGTCATGATCATTAAATCCCAAAAGATCACCCATGGTAGTTTCATGTATAACAACCAGTGCTGAGAGAAGGTTTATTCTAATAAATATTTGGGCATTGGATTCCCTCATTAGCTCAAATGGAATTATAGAATCAAGAAAAGGATTATTTGAGGTTGGAAAGTTTATCTTGAACTTGAAAACAATGATAAGTCAGTCGATCTTTACATTTGGAGTAAAAAGAGGTTCCTCTTTCAGAATCTTATCACCCCTGTTGTCTTATACGGATGTGAAGTTTGGGGTTGCATTATATCCATAGAGTCTTGGAGGAATATTGATATGATTCGAAAGAAATTCATAACCTACAACCTTAAGATCAAGGGAAATACCCCCTATCCTATCTTCTTGAACAAAGCTGGTTTTTACCCCATTGAGAGTACGACTATGTTAAGATATCTAATGTATAATAAGAAGATTTAAAGCAAGGAATCCAAAAGGTTCCCAAAAATTTCCTCTAACTATAGTTAAAACTGCTACCTTTGCCTAAGCACGAGTGGCATAAATATGCCCAGCCTTTTCTTCGCCATTGGGGAAGTAAGGAGGAGCTCAGTATGGCAAGAAAATATAGTGTCAAAAATATTATTACCTCCAAGTTCAAGGACAATATGTGGGAGGATCACGAGATGGAGGGTTAAAGGAAGCTAGGATACTATAAGGAGGTGATCAACCCCACCCTTGAAAATAAAAATTATCTCTACCTGTTGAAAAACGCTAAAAAAATGAACGTCGCTAGGATTATAAATAATTCTCATGAGCTTTGGTGTGAGATGGGGTGATGGTCTATTCCCAATACTCCATAGAACGATAGAATCTTCCAAATTTGTGATACTAAGCAAGTGGAAGATGAAAATCACTTCCTTTTAGATTGCCCTGCTCTTACTCACATCTACTCTCAATTCCCTAACATATGCGACACTTCCAATCTTCTCAAACTCTTAAGCCAGTCCACCTATAGCGATCTTGGAGCAATAATTTCCCTTCTCTTTGATCATAGAGAGAATATTTTGAATAATCAAACATGGATTATTTTTCCTTTCTTGAGGTCTGATAGGCTGCATTGGTTAGAAGAGATTAATCGTCATCATCATCATTAATATTTTGTTTGTAAAATATTAAATTTATAAATTAATATAAATTATAGTATATTAATAGTAATTTATGTTGAAAATTTAAAATATATATATAATAAATATTTATGAATGTTGAAAAAATGTTTCCTATGTGAATTTTACATAGAAAATACCTGAACATTCATAATATGGATAAAAAAAGCCTAAATTCAGAAATAAATATTTATATTTTATTTTTTAAATCATTAATTTTTAATTTTTGGAATTTAGACTTGTAAATTAATAAAAGTTAATTATTATCTTAAACTTAATTTGACATAGTCTAATTTTTTAGTGAGAATATAGCAATACAATTTCTAATAAGATTATGATTTCTTGTAGTTTAAAATACATTTTATAATAAATAAATGGATTGTGCATGCTAAAAAAAATCTAAGGTACTTTCATATATATTATTTACTATAATTATTCTTAATTTTTCATATATATATATATATATATATATATATATATATATATATATATATATATATATATATATATATATATATATATATATATATATATATAAGTGTGTTTAATTAACATTAAATCAAAAAATATCACCCATAGTACTTCTGTGAATAACAACCAATTCTTAAAGTAGGTTTCTTCCTATAAATACTTGGGCATCGACCTCCCTCGTTAGCTCAATTGGAATTCTAGAATGGAGAAAAGGATATTTGAGGTTGGGAGGTTTATTATGAGCTCGAAAACAATTGTAAGTTAGCCGATATTTACATTTGGAGTAAAAATAGGTTCCTCTTTGAGACTCTCACCACGCTTATTTTCTTATACGGATGTGAATTTTGGGGTTTTAGTATATCCAGAGAGTCTTGGAGGAAGATTGAGATAATTCAAAAGAAATTCATAACACACAAACTTAAGATCAAGGGAAATACCCACTATCCTATCCTCTTGATTGAATTTGTTTTGTATGCCATTGAAAGTATGACTATGTTTAGATATGTAATGTATAAGAAGAATATTTACTGCATGGAATCTAAAAGGTTCCCAAAAATTTCTTCTAATTATAGCCAAAACCCCCACCTTCGCCTCAAGCGCAGGCGGCATAAAGATGCCCATTCTTTTCTCAGCCATTGGGGAATTAAGGAGGAGCTCAGTATGGGTGTTAGGGCCATATATTACTAGTGTATTCCCTTATTTTTGTTAGTTTAGCCCCTTTATTGTTACTGTTGTACCCCTATAGTCCTCATATTGTTATTATTGTGCCCTTACATTATTATTTTTTGGTCGGATAGGATTATATTGTGACCCCATGGACTCCGATATATAAAAAGGAGGATTTTTCATTTGTGTCATCCAAGAATTGTTCATTTATGTAATTTAAAGGAAGTTTCCCCCTCAAAATGGCTGATTTCTAAGTCATTGATCTCTCTTTTCTTCTATTTGGGAGTTGGTTTCATAACATTTTGTATCAGAGCTTTGGATTATAGGGTTTTTAAAAATCAAACAGGTCATCATGGAAATTTTGCTATAAATTTTTTTCTACGAATGTTCAAAAGCTAAAAAAAACGTGTTATCATCATAAAAGTTTTTTTTTTTAAACTTTGACAGTTTACATTGTTCCTAGTCATGGTCTTAGATAGGTGTTGGGTCATTTCATACTTTAAAGGGTAGGTGATAGGGTAAGAGTCTAAAAGGTCTCATTTTCATATCCAAATAAAGTTTTAAAACCTTATTTCATGGTTTAAATGTCTCATACCTTGTTTAGAAGTCATATCTTAAACCCTTTTAAAAAAAATTGGAATTAGCCACGAAACCACACTTTCGTAGCGCAGACAATGTAAAAAACCTATTTTGTGCTACGAAAGTACGAATTCATAGTGGGTCATGTCAAATCAGAAAATTATTCAAATTCTCTTAGTTTTTCATCATGAGGTGTCAGTTAGGGGTCATTTCTAAGGCAAGAAACTATCCAAATCCATCATTTCAAATGTAGGGTCATCATGATAGGTAATTTCAAATTTGAAATGGCTGGTTGGTTTCTTATTCCATTTTTCATGCCAAAAAAACATTTCGATTTTTTTTTCAAGGATAAAGCTTGAGGGAATCTCACACCCAAGCTTCCATTATCCTTTATCAAGTGAGGCTGATTACCAAATCAAGCAAGGTTGATTGTTTTTAAATCAAGAAAGGATGATTATTATAGGTTTATAGGAAACACACAGAAATTCAAGGGCAAAGATGACAAAAGAAAAGAAAAACCACAAGTCTAGACATTTTTTAAGAACAAAGCCTGAAAGCACAGAGGCCCTAGAAAAAGATAAATCAATATTGGAAGCTTTCAAGAAGACAGGGTGTTAGAAATTTTGTGAAAAATTTCAAGGAGGACAGAGTCAGGTGACAAAGGAGTTTAACCTACATTTCACTGGCTCAAACACAAAATAATCCTAAACTTGTCAATTACTCTTGAGATCATAGATTTGGTGATAGAGATTCCTAAGGGGTAATAGAGATGGTCCAAAGGCTTCGGATTTGACATGCAAGAATGTAAAGTATTTCTAAAGCCCGAATTTGTAGAAACAGACTTAACCAAGACAATTCCAAGGAGCTACATCAAAGACACCTATGAAAATTTTCTCTTCAACATCTAGAGGTATTTTACCTGTGAGGGAAGGTATCATAAAGTATATTCATATCATTTTAAACATCTGTTGCACTTTATTGGCATGATTTCTCTAGATTTTCCATTCTTTTTGTATAGAATTATAGCTAAGATGGCAGATAAGGTGCAAATGAAATCTTAGGGATGTGAAACTTCCCTTTTTCATCATGGTCTAATTAAACTAATAGTTTTACATGAACTCAAAAGGATCAAAAGGGAATGGTCGTCATTTTTTTTTATGAGGTTTTGGAGTGGAAACACAAGCTATAGGCATTAACCCTAAGACTAAAGAAATCCCACCAGCAGAAAGTAGTAAGCCTGTAATGACAAGGTAAAAAATATTTGTTAAGCTAAAACCTAGAAAGCAGGTGAAAGAGCAAGTGAGTAAAGTATCAGTGGTTATTATTGAGACTCCTCAACCTACGAAACAAAAGATAGCTGAAGTTAAAGAAATGACACAAGAACAGTGAGCTAATAAACCAGTTCAAAGGAGATTGACTAGAAGTAAAATTGCAAAGGAAAGGGGTAAAGCAGTGATTTCAGGAGAGAGTCAAGGCTTCAAAGGTAACTTAAATGATATTTTACAAGCCATTGATACAGGCAAATTTCATAAAAATTTTATGAAGGAAAACTGAAGAAGATGAAATCTTCTAAGAAACTAGAATTCGAGGATGAGGTTGCAGCATTTGTATTGAACCCTAGAAAGCCTTTAACCATACAATCCAAAAATATGCAAGAGATTAATATTGAGTTAGAGAAAATAGTGGAAGCCTCCACTGTTTATGAAGAGTTTTTAGACCTTTCATCACCAATACCTGAAGGTGAAAAAAACAGGGTATTTTCCACTCAAATAGAAAAAACCAGTTATGAATAAATGGAAGAAAGGTTGAAATTAGCCTATTATGAAATTTCTAGACTAAGGAAGAGAGCAAGAAGGCATGCTGCTGAAAAGACAAATTTCAAGAGGATAAACACTCTTTGGGAAGTTGAAAGGGTTTCCAAACTAGAAACAATTAGTAGTGAAGCTCAATATTTTACTTGGACTGTACCTGCAATTAAAGAAGCCAAATTTGTGAGAATGATGAATTTTTAGTTGAGGGCTACCAATAGGAAATTGAGGAGAGAAATTGAAGACCTAGAAATACTGCTGACAAAATCTGAAGAGAAGCTACAACAACAATGAAACAGAGAAGTAAGTGATAAATCCTTAAAACAGTTTTTTCATTAAGAAGAAGATCATTTTTTAGGAAGAAAACATTTTAAAGCCAAGTTATTTTTCTTCTTGATGTTGATATCAATCTTTGAAGAATTTTAAATATCCTCAAAATGTAAATTTTTTTAAATTGTGTTAAAGGGAGCATACACAGCAGTTTCGTAGCGCACTACGAAACTGCTGAAGATGAATTTTGGACATTTTATACATGTATTTTGGAGGTAAGAACTGTTGGGTTTCAAGTTTTGGTGTTGCTGGTGGAAAGATCAGGATCACAGATAAAGACTCAGATAGCAAAGCATAAGAAATAATGGTTAAAATAAATGTTTTACAGTGATATAAAAACCGCACTACGAAAACATGCTATTTTCGTAGCACAGACATATCTTATCTCCTTTCCCATTTTTTCGAGGATCTCTTTTTGCACAGGTGGAAAATTGAAGTTTTAATGGAGTATTAGCACATGTGACCTATATGAAATAGTCATCAATACCAGCAAAGCTGCTCAAAGATAAGCATGGAGGTTAAAGGCTAAAAAGTAGGAACTCTCTCTCCTAGTTTTTAGGGCAGTTAGGTCATGAATTAGTAGGGTTTACAACAAGATTGGAGGCATCATAAAGGTCAAAGACATGGATTATAAGCTATCAAAGGAAGCATTTAAGTTTCAGATAAGGTTGTTTCAAACATTTTAGGAGTTTCACTCCTATTTGTATTAGCACTCTTAAAAGACAATTTAGTTGTCAGTATGTAATTAATAGTTTGTTTCATGAATCGAATAGTTGTCAAGGATAGAATTTGAATTCTCCTAATGGTGGGTCATGGAATCCAAGATTATAAAGGCTCTATATGAAGCATTAGGTTGAATTCATCAGGGTTGGAATTTTTACTAGCAAAAGAAACTGTGTTACTGTATGTCATTGTGTTCTTCTCAACTTAATACAGAGATTGGTTTTTCTACTCAAGATTCACAAGGCGTTTATGTGTTTGATATTTCTGTGGCCTTTTTCAATTACCTATTTGCAGTGGTATGAGCATGTTACTTAGAATTCATTGGATAATGCTCTAACTTCCTTCACATGCTTGTAGACTATGTTTATTCACTCTGTTACTGTTTCACTTATAAACCTAAACTCCAAGTGCCTTGACTTCCATGTTTAGATGATTATGATGTTTTGTTGAAGACTACTTTGACTCCATGGCCCAATAGATGTTTGCTAATATTTAATTCAACCAGTTATACATTTTTGTCTATTTTTTTTTCTAGAGTTGGCCATCTAATCATTAATTAAAAATATTAAACCTATTGAGAGATCCCTCTTAGGTTGAGGCTATGCCTCAGCCAAAATTTTGGTTTGAAAGAGTTACTCAAAGTTTACTTGATCAACAGCCTATCAGGGTTAGATTTTGTGATAAAAAAACCTATTTGTGCTAAAATCGAGAGGAACTTCGTGGAAAAATTTCAAATATTCATTCACAATATTTTTGGAGATATGTTATGTGGAAGTTATGGTTTTTGCAGGCTCCTAAATTTCATCTCAAAAAGGTAACCTTTGGAAAATCTTCATAACTCTCTCTTTGAGCATCGGATTGGAATTTTGTAAAATGTGGAAAAAATATGCTGACTATAGTTTCTTGTTTATCAATTTCAGAGCCGAAGGAGGAAACAGTGACATGTGGCATGTCGTACAAGTTTAATCTATTGAACGAGTCCATAATTAGGTAATTGTGGGATATTGGGCATAAATTTTCCTTGAAGAATCCAAATCAAGTCTGGCCTTTGGCATTGGAAAGAAGATTCAAAGGTCTACTAAAGGATTCAGGATAAAATATTGGGGAGCCGAAATTACAGAGATACATGAGTTTCAATATCAAGCTCTGAAAAGAAAGAAAAATGTGTAATTTTTTTTTAATTGTAGAAGTTTTGTTTGAAAAATCAATTTGAAATGATTCCAAGGGCATATTGAATCATATGTATCAGTATTGGGTTCTGAAATGCCTCCTAAAAATAATTAATCACCCATTAAGCCCTTATAAGGCTCTACTATGACTCATGAAGAGGAATAAGTGTAACATGATATATAAAAATTACAATACAAAGTGCAACAATTTTTTCTCTCGCAAAGAGTAACAAAAAATGAAATGCATGGTTTGAAGAAAGGCGTGGAAGCTAAGATGGATGGTTTGAAGAAAGGTGTGGAAGATAAGATGGATGGTTTGAAGAATTACATGGAAGCTAATATGGATGTCGTGGAAGCTAAGATGGATGGCATGGAAGCTAAGATGGATGGTATAGAAGGAAACATGGATGGTTTGAAGAAAGTCGTGGAAGCTATTGGTTATAGATTTGAGGCTTCTGCGATGATTATCTTGTGTAGAGAAGTTTTCCGGTTTAATCGCATCCATTTTTGTTGAAGCTATTGGTGTCAGGATATGAAAAATATTCAAACCCTTTTTCCACATAAATTATCAGTCTGGGTGCGTTAGTTATTTCAACGCTAATGCATATAGTATATGCAAGAGAAATAACATAACTTGTTATTGAATCATGCACTTAATCAGTGAAAGCGAAAAAACTACTATAACATCAATTAAATATGGATTAAATAATTATAAAATTATTCACGGCAATTGCATAATCATACCAAAACAATAATTACAATGATAAACCAAAATATGAAATTTAAAAAAAAGGACAATAATGCAGCACCTTATCAGAAGAGTGGGCCCAACTCTCTGATTAGGGTTGTGGAAAACTCATAGCTCACAATAGAACATCAAAACACTATATTCAATTGATTAAAGGAACTTATGTTACAATATTCATTCCTACTTAACCCCGACTCACAGCTCAGAGGCCCTTTATATAAAAAATGTTCAGGGAACTGTAACTTCCCTCTAACAATTAAATATCTACAATTATACATATGTTACAACAAAAACCTATTTACAAAAAGGAAACCATGAAAATTTTGATAATAGAGCTTCATAAGTATGAATTTGTTGCATTGTTGAAGCATTCTGTGATGGCGCTGAGAGTTCGGGGTTGCTTCATGGCTTGCAAGCATAATTCATTTTCCTTTGCCAAGTCTATGGAGATAACGGAGTTAATAATTGCAAAGGTAAAACCTGCATGACCATTACTTCATTAATTAAGTATTCCATATAAGAGAATGGGAATGGTTTTACCTCGTGTGTTTTAGAATATTTAATGATACAAAGAGATAGAAATGTGGGCGAAAATGGGAGAGAAAAGTGTACAGATTTGGCACCCAACATCCCCCCCCCAACTGGTCTATCTACATGTCCTCATGTAGCTCGTCGTCTCCTCGGATCTGGGTTGGACTGACTGTGGCTGGCATGAAGCTGTGCGAGGTCATATTCTTCGGCCATCTCTGTCCCAAGAGGTTTATAACCTTTCGTCATAACAACATCCTTCCACCAATATGGGCTGACATTGTATGCAAGAGTATATTGCTCTACTAGCAACGAAATACTGGGAAAATAAAACCTTAGCCCCATCCATTGGACCCCACAATTATGAATGCATGCTACAAAATGTGGCACTCTTTCTAATGCTCATGAAAAATTTGGTGCTCCAAAAGGTTCTTGACTTCTGACGGCTGATGATGACAACATCCACCTTTTTTGACAACTGTCCAGTTCTTAATTTCGGAAAGTTACTATCTATCTGACACATAGGTTAGCACACCATTTATGGGTTGTCAACATATGTCCCCTATGTACCTCAACCTATAAAAAGGTAAAATGCTTTTTATAAAAATTTTATGCCTGGCCATGCTCCCTCCTCATCATTAGTGGCCTTGCAACTTGGTTTTCTTCAAACGTGTCATAGGCCTTTCTCCATTTAATCTAATTTATTGTAGGAGGTTAAGGCTCTTAAATTAATATCCCCCACTAATGGAACAGGGTTGAAGGCTTGATCGTACCTTAGGAAGTAACTATGCATGTAGAGTTCACACATTAAGTGCTGACCTATAATATCATGAATTTTTAGAATAAAGAGGAACTGAATTGGATCCTCGATTTCGTGAAAATTTTCCTTATATATACTCTCAAGGCAAAAGAAAAGAAATTTTTCATGAAGGAATAAGGCATAACTATGTGTGGGAGGTCTACAGGACATTACCTACAACACCAAGAAAAACTTATCTGATTGCAGTGTTTGCTCTTGTTATTCTAGCTCCTCTATCCTGCTCTGCTATTTTCTTTGCCTCTGTCATGCTCTTAAAATTGGTCTATGTACCTTGTGACAACCCCGATAGCATGCTCTTGAACCTGCATTATTTTCTTCTTATGTCCATTCACAAAAGACTGCCACATCTGAATTTCAGTGACCAGGAAGAATTATTGGCCTTCAAAAAGATGTTCAATCGAACCAATCTGTGTAGCCATAGAGGAGACCTCAATTTTAGGCTTTAATTCCTTCCACTTATTTACTTTTACATTCTTCTTCAACTGAGATACTTCCCTCTTCAGCTTCCGAACTTTGTTTTTTAATCGCATGGTTTCACCGAACTGAAACTGATACCTTTTCTTGAGAGGTAATCTTCATCTCTCACACTGTTCAACCCATTCCTGTTTGACAATAAATTCATCCTTGAAGCTTGTAGTAGGCTTGGGAAGCGGTGGAATGTTGTTGATGTCATTAAATAATTCTTCTATTAGGTCTTTCTGGTTTGGCTCCCCTTCTTCAGGGGCATTCTCCCTCTCATTTTCCTCATGGAATTTTTTGCTTTCATCGTCCATCCTATGTTCCATCGTTTCCACAGAAATTCCTTTTTCTTGTTGAGCCTCTAGGTGCCCTTTCTGAGAATTAGCCATTGATGGGCCGAGCTTGGTCATATCTTTCCCCAAGTTGACGAACCTCAGTACTGGTGGGACAATGATATCCTCCATTAATCGTTGGGATGAGAGAAACCCCCTCACCCCTCTGAGCATCATGGACTGAAAAGGAGAATGGGGAATAGCTTCATCGTCCATGTTTCCAACTTGGGCCAAAGTTTGATGCACTGATGCTTCAGTAGTGGTTGACACTAGTTCTTGTGGAGCAGTGTCAAATTTGTAGGTTATTTATTCTCTCTTTCCCTGTTCTTCATGCATTACTTCCTCTCCTGTAGTCGATACTGGTTCTTGTGGCACAGTGTCGACTTCATGAATTATTTCCTCCATGTATCCTTGCTCTAACTAAATTAGGGGTGGTTCTCGTGTGATACCCCTGCTTGTTTCAATACTTATATATACTTGGGAAGGTGATGTTGTTTCTTGTGTAACAACATCACTTGCCATCTCTCTATCTGATGTTACACCTTCCTGTTCTTCATTAATGAAATTTGATGACTGTAATATAGTCTCAACGTGCACTATAACCATAATTCCTTCATCTATAGATTCTTTAGGCGATGAGGGTTCTTTTGTGACAGCCTCGACTGTATTACCAATTGTCTCCTCCATTTCCATTTCTTCCAATTCTTCCTGATCAACCTCCATATCCATTTCTTCGAGTTCCTCCTGGTCTATTTCCATTTCCTCTGATTGTTTTCTTCTGCTAAATCGAACGGAGGTACTAGTTCTTCTTCCCTAGTAGCAATAACAGTTACTATCACTTCTTCCAATGACCCGCAGAGTTCTGCCCAAGAAACTTGAAATCGAGATATTGCATGCATGAACAATAAAAGAACAAATCCATGATTGGAGAGAACTATCTTCATCTGGCGTGAATTCCGAGTATACTATGCCATGTGCTCTAATTGTTTTAGTAGAAAGAAATGCATGTTTAAGGAATGAACTTGGGCCTGCGGAAATTGAAGGTCAGCCAAGATTTTGAAATGATATTTAAATAGAGTTGTGAAGAATCCTTCGCGGGTTATGTATTTCATTACAAAAACTGCTACTTCGTTCCATGGATATGGTATATATTTGTGCTCATAACCTCTCCCATATTGAACAATGATTTTTCCTGCCTACAGAAACAGTTCAGGAAACTCTGGGAAGGGAACTCTGTGATAAAACCACTGCTGCCCTTTCTGTCTTACCCTGCTGACTTCTGCAATTACTTCATCTATGATGGGAATTTATAATCCTCCGACCTGCGAAAAATCCTCATTCAAATTAAGTGAAAAATCAATTGTGATTCCTTTGTCAAACCTCTACAATCTATCAAAGTAGATATTCCATATTGTATTGATAAAATATTTCCACACATCTAGATTGCCGCGGACTAAGACTATGTTTTTAGGTTCATGTTGCACAACTAGTTTTCCCATCTTGTAGAGACTGTAACAAAAAAATGGAGAAAAATGAGGGGTAATAACAATAACTACGGATGGTGATTCTCGAGAAATGAGTAAAATCATGGAAAAATATAGTAAGTGCAGTGAATGGAATAGTAATTATTTCATATGATGTGGAAAGGACTAATCAGTTTGTATCATATGTGTGTTACAAATCCCAATAAATCCTTAATGATTATACATAATATGGTAAGGATCGTAGGGTGTACCATCAGACGAAGTTGTGATAATGACTTTGAAATCATCATTATGTCGTCGTTTAGTTATGATGACAACCCCCCCCCAGGCCAAATTAAAAGTAGTTGTCTATGACATCAATGTATTTTCCTTGGAATATTTAATTAAATCCATAAAGAGTCAAATGGAGACGTACCTGGAAGCCTACCTAGAGGAAGTGATAGTTGGTAAAATAATGGTGCAGTAATGATGCGAATGGAGTAACAGCATCGAGGAGTAACAACATATGGAGTAACAACATTAGGAGTAGCATCATCCAGAGTAACAACAACATGACTAGCAACATCTGGAGTAACAACATTCTTGAGTAATAGCATTGAGTAGCAGCATCGATACTTAGAAAATTTTCAAGCTCTAAAACATTACTCCTTAGCAGTAACTCCTACAAAAAGACAAAAAATAAATAGTAACAATATGTATATATATAGAGTGAGGATGCAGAGGAAGAATTCTCTGCATTGATAACCTTAAAACCAAATTTCTCAAAGAGATGTTTGATGAAAGCATCCTTAGAGGTTAGACAGTGGTATAATCTCAGGTGATGACCATTTCCTATGAAAGAAGCACGGGTATCATCAATTTTAACTATCCTAACTATTCCATTATCAAAGACAACTTCCACCTCATAGGGTCCCATCCAACGAGTGCAAAGCTTTCCCTTAAAATATTTAAAATGAGATTCATAAAGTAATGCCCAGTATCCCCTATGAAACACCTTGTTTTTGATAAACTTATCATGCCATTTCATCCTTTGTTGTTGAGTAGTAGTATTCCTCTGGAAAACCATTGAATGGATTTCATCTATTTCATAAAGTTGAGCCAATCAATGTTTCTGGGCATGTGACAGATCCAAACCAACTTCAAGAATTGTTATGAGCGTACTGTTTTCAAATTATATCAGAAACAATGGGGACTTCTCATAAACCAACTCAAATGGTGAGAACCCAATTTTGTTCCACCATGTTGTTCTGTATGCCCAGAGAGCTTTAGGCAGCTTCTGAGCCCAATCCTGAGGATGGCATGCCACAGTTTTTTTTAAGATGTTTTTCAATGTCTTGTTTTTTCTTTCTACTTGTCCATTTTCCTAGGGGTGGTATGGAGATGTCACCCTATGCTTGACCCCATATTTCTACATAATATTTTTTATCATGTGTGATGTAAATTGTGCTCCTCCATCTAAAACAGTCTCCCTTAGAGTACCATAACAAGCAAATATTTCTTCAAATAGGAATTCTGAAACCACCTATTCTATTGTTTTTGCAATAGCTTTGGCTTCTACCCACTTAGTCATGTAATCAATGCAGACAAAAAATTGAACCTTTTTTTGGGAGAGCGGGTTGAAGGGTCCAATGAAATTGATAGCCCATTTCTCAAAAGGTTTTAGGACTACTTGTTGCTTCAAAGGCATTTCATTAGCTCGACCGGGCTATACCACGTGCTGGCAACTATCACACCTCCGGACATAATTTTTCGCATCCTGAAAGATAGAAGGCCAGTAATATCCCATTTGTAGCACCTTCTGGCATGTTCTTTTATTTTCAAAATTCCCCCCCAAAAGGGCCATCAAGGGCAGCCTTCACCACTTCATAAATATCATCCTCAGATATGCAACGCCAAATCTGCTTATCGGCTCCTGTATGAAAGAGGTACCCTGCCATCCAGGAATATCGGGCACTGTGATGAATAATTTTTCGTTGTTCCTTATATGAAAAATGATGAGGCACCTTCCTTATAGAAATATAGTTATCAATATCTGCATACCATGGAGGGTTAGTAGAAATTGCAAAAAGATGTTCATCCAGTAAACAAGACAAGATTTTTTTAAAGAATTTTTTATATTGATGACACCTGGGAGGAGAACATAGAAAGGTGTTACCAATCCTCCTCAATGGGATGGGTTATTGTAAGCCCTCAGCACTTCAGATCTAAAATCCCTCTCTCTTGATGGTGTAGAAGACCCAGAAAAAAATGGAACTCGAAGGGAGCTCACAAGAAAAATGGTAGCAAAATATGACAACGATGGTGGATCAAAGTCAGACCAAAAGTATAGATCCAGAGTGATCTTTTGGAAACAAAAGGTAGTGAGTGAATGGAAAAACCCTTCTATTTATAACAAAATATTGAGTTAGTCTAGATATTGTTGCATAATTAAAATATTATTAACCAAATCAAGATCCAACTTTTATGGAATATTTTATTATATTTGTTGGAGGAAAAAAGAATTTGACTTGGGTAAAATCTCTTTATTTGTAAATAATAAATAAATAAATGATTTATTTATTATTTTAAGGATGTGGTTAAGTAATAATCAAATAAATAATGATTTATTTAATTATTTATCAATGAATTAGTCAAATTTAACAAGGAATATTATTTAAATAAGGTTTAAATAGTTATTCCTAGAAAATAATAAGATAAATAATGATTTATCTAATTAATTTTCTTGTTTTGGGTTAAATATGACCAGCAATATTAATTAAACTATTGTTTAGCTAATTATTCCTCGAGGAAAATCAAACAAATGAGGATTTATTTAATATTTCCTCATGAGGTTTCCTATTTAGACCATAAACAACTTAATAAATGTGGTTTACTAAGGTATTTTTCATAGTGAAATAAATTCTACTTAGGGTAAAATTGGTCTTACATGGTGTACTTAGGTCTAACGTGCAAGCGTTAGGAGCTAATCGTATGACTAAATTACATTGTAAGAACTCAATCACTAGACACCAAAGAGGAATTTAGAGAGAGAGAAATATAAGGTAGACCAAAGCCCTATATGACTAGACCATAAGGAGGGAATATTTACAGGTGCGACAAATATCTTTTATGAGTGAGTACCTATGCTATAGGCGGCGAGGGAGGCCTACCTATGCTCTCCGAGACAAAGTACAAAGAATAATGCGTCCAATAAACAAGGGACTGAACTATATAGTACATGCTAGCATAAAGATGAGGCAGATAAAAACATGATAACGAATACCACATAAATACTGTGCCTGGGATAACAGCCAGGACTTATACAATAATATATGAGTACATGAGATATAAATACAACCAAATTTCCCCTGTAAATAGTAAATGATTCTGAAAAACTGACTCATACATACAAAGTAAAAGGCGTTGCAAGAAGCTAAGGCCGACATCATCAAATCTATGGAGCTGCATCGAAGGCTATAATGAAGAGGTCATCTGGGCATGTGGGGGGATACCTGAAGGGCCACCCCTCATGAGGCCTCAAACACCTCACACACATTCGGGAATATCCAGTATCATCTACTGCATTACTAAACCATCAAGTATACATATCTCGATCATGCTATGAGGAGCTAGAACTGAGAAATAATCAATTCAAATGGAAATAAGGAGTCCCTTTCCTTGAGACGAGGCACCGAACAAGAGTGGAAACTAGAACCAAGGTACAATGCCCTTTAGACCTGTCTTCTGGAATGAATGATTTGATGTCGACAGATGGAGGTCTGCCATAGGTGAGGCAATAAGGGATCCTCAACTAAGGCATGAGAGAAAATAGTAGAGCGACTGACAAACTAACACCAGGGATGATGATGAAATGGGGGGTATTGAGTAGCGGACGAACGACTTCCCTTATTAGAGAATAAATGGCATGTATGACCTCACAGCAACTAACACAATATCAAAGGGGATAAGGGTCAGTAGGACTGAAGGCCATAATGTGTGACACGAGAAAGGGACCAAGCAATGAAGGATGGAGGACTATAATGGGATACAAAAGGACTTGGGATAGACTCCATGAATGTTATGATGACTCAAATAGGATGCTCTAAAAAAGGGTGACTCGATGATGTTGCCACATAGAAAAGGTCCAATGGGGACCATAAATTCATGAGTACAAGATGGTTACTCATGACGAAAATTGACACGAGCAAGGACAAGTATGGAGGAAAAGTGGTGGCCCAAGTACAAGTGTTTCAAGTAAGAAATTCAATTTTGAGGAGTGGTGAAGTGATTCTTCTTGGAAAAAATGTGTCCTGGTGAAGTATCAAATCACAAAAAACTAATAGATACCCATTTTAGGGCTCAGTGAGAGCTTTCCAATGGTATGGACGGTTTCTCAAACTGAGCTATAGTTTGGTCGTAGCGGGTAAAATAAAAATATCAGGTTTCTATTTTAATAAGGCATTTTCTCTCCAAATTCACTTATTTGCAAGTGTATCTGTGGTGAATGCAGAGAGGAGAGAAGGCCCTAAATCATGCGACGATCGTGGTGGACAAACCAATCGTTGGAATCTAGATCCGTTAGTTGCAGGTAAGTAGCCTAACCCTACTCTTTCATTTAAGGGGATCAAAATTTTAGTTTAGGCACCTAGAGCTCATGAACAGGCCATCTCGCATGTTTTGGGGTTTGTTCTACGACCTGGGTAGTAGCTACTGGGAAGAAAACTATGACCTGTCCTAGGAAATGACCTGAAAAGTGTGACCTGTCAGAGAAAGGGGGTTTTAGAGATGGGATTTTTATGGTTGAGTGGCATAGGTGCCCACAAGCATGTTATGGTCATGCCAAAATGTATTTAGAAAAGGGGAATCTAAACACATTTTTATGATGTGGTGCACCATTTTATTTATTTATGGCTATCCAGTTCAAGAAAGGGAATGGAGGATTAATAATCTCTTTTGGTACTGCATATATGAAGAAAATGGACTTAAATTTCTGGGTTGGCATACATGGTGTCACTATCCTAAAAAGAGGATTTAGAGATAATGAAGTGGTGCTCTCCTAGAAAACCCACAAGTTGGTCAACAACAATGTCTAGGGCACTAGGTTGCTGATGTAAGATGGAGGAATGATGAGGATTATCCTCCCTAGAGTGATCTAAAGTGACATGGGACTCTAGAGTTTCTTATAAATTGGGAATAATAATAGTACTAGATTCGACACGACCATATGCACTAAGAGAGTTGTGGAGAACTGCTTCTCCTGGCCTCTCCAATATTGGTGACCCCTTACCCAAACATTGGGTGTCAATGTAATGGGCATAAGGTGTATGTGGTTTGAATGCATGGGTTAGATGTAAGGGGGGGTAGATAAATTCAAGGGTGGTGACTACTTCCATAATGTTTTCATCAAAATATAAGATGGGGTGACTAGTGGAAGAAAGACCACATGGTGCAGTGAAGCTACCTCACTCATCATCATGAGAAGAAAGGTTCACATGCGGATCATCACATAGGGTTATGAAAGAAAAAGTAGATGAAGGATCCACCGATGTTGGGCCCAAGGTGATCGTTGAAGGGAGGTCAGATGAAACAGAAGGGGAAGGCCCATGGGGGTCTTCCACTGAGGATCTCAGATATGATGACAGGTAGTGGACAATGGCTGAAGACTCTATCATTTTTACATCTAGAGGGGGAATGTGTATGGGAGTGGATGTTTCCTCTAGTTTTGCTGAAGAAAAACACACAAATAAGGAAGCGGTGGACTCGTTGCAATTTGCCTCGAATTGGTGAACTGCTACAAGAGAGGTGTGAAATTCCTCAAGGTGGAGACAAAGGTGGGTATAATGGCCATGGAGATCACACAAAGAACATGGGTGGTTGGTGTGAATAGTCTTGGGGTTCTTGGCTGAAGTCAAGGAAGGAATAGAGGTTTCCAAGACCGTCAACTCAGGGAACGTGACATTAACCATGGGCTTGAGATGAGGCAATTCACAAAAATTATGGGTGGCATAACCGAAAACATCACACAAAGCACATAGAGGTATATGCTTTGGAGGCTAAGGAGGAGCATGGTTTGTTAGGGGAGCCTTTTATTTAGGTGTCTTCTTGCAAGCTTTACCCCCCTTGCCCAAAGCTTTCGCAATAGGAGTAGGTTCTTGTTGAAGTGATTAAGGCATAGTAGCAACGGGAGGAGTCATGGGGACTGGTTGAACCTGGGTCAAAGTAAGATAATTTTTGGGTTGACAAGGCGGGGTAGTGGCTGGGGGATCGATGTAATAGATGGGAATCCCCTGGGTTAGGTTAAGAAGGGATAGGGTAGCCATGACAGGTACCAAGAAAACTCAAGGAGGGGGAGCTAGTAATAGTATCTGACCAGAGGGGTAGTGGCTAGGCAGGATGTATCTGAGATATTTAAGGCCTAGAGGAACCGTTCCAGGAGGGTAGAGAGGCTCATGGATACTAGCTGCAGGAGAAGGGCCAGGAGGAGGAGGTCCAGAAGGCTAAATCGAAGGGTTAGGAGTAGGTTGCAGAGGGCGGGGTTGCTGACTAGCTGAAGTGGGCTGCTTGAGGGAAGCCCAAGATGATTGTAGCATGCAAACATTCGATGAGTTGGGAATAGAGATAGGAGGAGGAAGAACAGGTAATGTACCGAGCAAAGAGGAGTATTTGTAGACTCCAGGTGAGACACTGGTCAAGGGATCGACGGTTTGCTTACTGGCCACTAAAGATAGGATGGACTCAGGGGAGGTCTGAGACTTTGGTTCGTAATATGTCAACTGTTCAATGGTGACTATCTTTCCATTATGGGGAAATGAAATCTTGCGGTGAACCGTAGATGGTACAACAAACATCGCATAGGTGTAGCTACGGCCCAGTATAATTTTGTAATATAAGGGGGCGTCAATGACTTCTACGTCAATTCAAAGAGTCTTTCCTGTAATAGTAATAAGATAATTGCGAAACAATCTGATGGCCTGGGAAGCGTGGCCATCCCACGCTCAAAGAGTGATCATGGAAGGGGCTAGCTCAAGTGATCTGAGTTTCTTCCTGTTAGCCACCTATAATTTTTGTTATAGCGAAAAGGTGGCTAAGAATTTTTGAGCCTTCAAGGAACAAATTTCATTGCTAAAAATTGTTGGCTCTTGAAGACTCTGAAAGGCCTCATGACTCTATCCAAAATCTTCATTGTTGTTCCCATTTTATACTTAGAAATTCTGCTGAAATCATGAGAAGAAACTGCTACAAAAACATCATTTTTTCCCCTTCCCCTCTTTCAAAACTAACCTTCATTTTCTCCCCTTTTTCTCCATAAAAACTCCTTTGTCTTCGTTATTTCTCTTCTTCTCTTCATGAAAATCACTTTTCCATAGTTAAAAACTCATTTTTTAACTATTCTGAAACCCTCAATTCCTTTGAAAACCATGAGAAATTTCATAAAAAACAAAGTATTATGACTATGGAACTAAGCCCCCTTGGGCTAAGTCCTAACCACTTCCCCCCACATGCCCTTTCCCTGGAACCAAGTGCTAGCCCTGTTCGGTGCTCATCACATCGGAAATATCCAAATGTGTGAGACTTGTGTTCTATTCAAAAGTTCTGATTGTGATCATGCCTTGGATTGAAAAACCCCGATGCGATTAAACCTTTATATTATAAAAACTCTTGATCACATAAATTTTATATATATATCTTGTGGGCCCACCTCTGGTGCTTAATAATTTCTATTTTTCATCCCCAATCCATTTTTTCCTGTGCAAAGTCGAAAAACCATTTATCCTAACTTTTGGTCTAAAAGCCAAAAGCACGTGTTAAATATTTTAATGGGTAGATTGAAAGACCAATCGCGCAATCACAATCGGGGAAAATTAAATGAGTTGATCAAAAATACCCGCATCCAAAGTTCCGACGTAATTGGGTCTTATGTATTATAAATCCCCCCCACCACTGTTTCATATGACCTATGCCCAGGACCGAGTGATGAAGTCCCAAGCACTGAAATTGCATCGCAAGTTTTCAGAATGGGTAGATTAAAAATACCGAGCCCGATGGCCCAATTGCGATTGGCCCTTGTTTTAATACGCCCTGGCCATATCACATTTCATAAAATCCAAAGGCCCCGCAGTTGGGCGCCTGTCCATCTTATATATATTTTCCGCCCCCGCTCCATTAAACCTTTGATTTTATTCAAAAAATGTTTGATTTTTATATTATAAAGGTTTTCTCCGCCAATCTGCTCTAAACAAATCCCCACCGTTGATCAAAAGCCAATCAAGCGGCCAACGCTCCATCGCATCGCAACCTCTCCATCGCATCGTAGTTTTTCATTGCATCGCTTCCATTTGTTACTCCCGCCGATCAGCCATTCCCCGATTCATTCTCCACCGTCGATATAATCTGTAGATTGACGGCCTACGCTTCATCGCATTGTGTGATTCAATCGCCCCATTCGCTCCCTACCCCCGATTGTGATCCCCCAATTATGATCTGCCGATTTAATCCGTACCGTCTACGTGTCTGGATCGAACGGTCCAAAATCTCTCTCCTTTATTCTTCTCCTGCTCTCCTTTTTGCCTTTCTGCGCATATCTCCACTGTTGGATGCTTTCATCTAATGGCTATGCTTCTCCCCGATGCCTCCAACGCAGTTTAACCAATTTTCGTAGGATTTCATAACACTTTGCTTGTTTTGCAGATTCCGAAGGCTTTTTTCCATATTAAAAAGGAAAATAAATCCAAAGGCCCCAATCTTCTGGCCTTTGGTTATCAAAGGGAAAATGACTAAAAAAGGGTTCCACTCCACGTATATCAACGTTCCATGGGCGCAGATACTATAAAGGCCCTGCGTGGCCCTCCACATCGACAAGACACTGTTTTATTCAAAGAACAGCTAAAGAGTATAAGTTTTGAAGAACAGAGCACAGCCGAGAAGAAGATTAAAGATAGATCTGGGGAATTACGGCTAAAAATAATTATCAAAAGCCTATTCACTAGATTAAAACACAATTGAAAGGACATCATAAGTGTTTAGCAGACAGAAAGGCCTCCACTGATGCATTTGAGTGAATTGATTCCTCCTGGCTACAACAAAGCCACCTATTGCCTCAAACCATTCAAACAGAGGCCGAAGTTATTGATTAAGGAAATATCTGCCTCACAGCACAGCCAAGAAATTAATTCCGCTAAGGAAACTAATTCAGACAAATATCAGCGGAGTTTTTTCATCCTGGGTAGAGCCTAAAAGTCAATAAAGCTCCCACCGAGCTTTGATATTAATTTTAAAAATAGTTAATACAGTGAAACACATGTTAAAATTCTTCATCAAGCCCTTCAAAGGCTGAGAAGTCATCACTTTGTATTAATTGAACTTAGAATATATTTTATCGTCTTCCACCTCCTCATTTCTTCTATAAATACTTCTGAAGAAGATGAAATAGGGGTTGGTTGTTTTTTGATCACAAGTTGTAATACTAAAAATCTTTGAAATAAATATATAGTCTGTTGAAGTTGAAGAAGAAATTGAAATCTTGGAGGTCTTGATGATGTTGTTGCATTTTTGTTCCTGAGAAGGCTCTATCATTGGATCTATGAGCTTGGCTGCTGGTGAAGTATTCTGAACTGTTTTATGCTTCCCCCTGTTTTCATTATGTTCCATAATTTCGTTACTATATTAGGTTGAAAGTTTTGGGCTAAGAAATGACTCTTGGAAGCACTTTAGACCTGTTCATCCTTCACTGTTTTATGTTTTCTTCTTCTAAAGTATTTTAGAGGCTTTAATCCTTCTCTTTAGTCTTCATGCTTGTTTATTTCCTTAATAGTTTGAACAGTTGGTTTCAGCATGATTTATGGTTCTCCCTGCTTGTCTGCTGCCACTTAAATTTTTTTTATTGAAGTCTCCCTTTGAATTTATTTGCTTACAGTGAATCAAAGAGGTCTGTTTCGATCTTTCCCTCTGTCCTCGCTTAAAGAGTTGGCTTAAAGGTCGTTTATAATTATTATCATAGATGTTTTTAGGTTTTCCCTCTTCTATGACTTTAATTTTCAGTGAATCTTTTATGTTTTCTAAGTCATTTGAAATAAAATCTTTGAGGAAATAGGGTGTTCCCCGAATCCTAGATTTCATTTTAAAATTTGTTTTGAGATCATTATTTGCTTAAAGCTGTGATTTATAGCATTTATGGTTAGCCCTGTCTATCAAAGAGCTCTTAATTGTTCAAATTATGCTTTCGAATTCCCTTTGTTGAGAATTAAACTTCTCTTTCCAAATCATTAACGTTCATCCCATTCCAAAAACAAAAGGATCCTGTGGCCAAGTTAGATTTTCCCTTTGATATCCCATATCCATTGATGAGTTTTTTATCACCTTTTCTTGACTCCATTGCCCAATGAATCAGATATTTCTCCATTCTGTGTATCTTTCCTAGACCTTTCATGTTCTGTTGTATCAATTCCATCCAACCAAACAAATAAAAAAACACCTGCACTTAATAACTAGTCTAAAACCAATACTTAAAGCACACAAGATAAACCTTTGCAAACAAAATTTTGAGAGATCCCTCTCTAAGAGCAAGAGGACTAGATCTTGTAACTCTAAAGATTTGTTCTAATGTTGCCTTGTCTTTTGATTTGCAAAACTATCAAAACACAGGACACCAACAAAATGGAAATCACGGTGGGACCCTGAGTAAAATCTTTAAAAAAAAAACACTCACTGTCTAAGTATAACATAAGTAACCTCCCTCAAGCACTACCAAGAAATGGTAATCATGATAGGACTTAATTGAATCAATGAAAAACTAATTAACCCTTAGGATTCTCTTTAAACCTTATCAAACCTTGAAGAAAGTAGTTACCAATCCATAAGAGTAAACTTTGTACGTTTTGACACCCTAGCTAAGTGTTAAATCAGAATTAGAACACTCTCTTAACCTATAAGATGAAAATAACTCAGAAAAACCCAAAACACTTTTCAATTTTGGCTTCATAATAAAATTGGTGGTGGACCATAAAAACCTTTTACCTCTAAAAAACATAAAAATTCCCACCTGGAGACTCCACTGGGAAGACCCCAAGTCTTAATAGCATCATACAAACACAGCTAGAAGGCTTTAGCATTAAAATTTTCCTTCTTCTGAAAGATCAGTTAGCCTCTTAAAGATTGTCATATTTGGTTAAACTTTTCTTTTAAACCGAGTTTGAAAAACATAACATAGTGGCTCCTAGAAAGATTCATACTAGAGCCTACCCTGACCCAAACCTACCGGAAATAGTTGACAACCCTGAAAGTATCCTTAGGAAGTCTCCTAACATTAAATTATCAACCGTTTTCAAATCACCCTTGAGAGCTAATTCAGTTCCTGAAAATATTTCAGCTCTAGAACAATCTCAAGTTGACTTAGTAAATCCATTTATAACTAGGTCTCTTGGTGATTTGGATCAGTTAGATTCTGAGTCTTCACTATCATCTCTTGAAACAAGTGAACCTCTTGGTAGCAGAGAAACAACACCTCCTGATTTAAATTTCCTTCACAACTTAGGTGTCTCTCATCCTAGATCAGCTCAGCAGTCTATTCCTGGTCCATCCACTTATGCTCACCCTATATCCACTGTTCAAACCACTACATTTCAGCCCACTGTTCCTATTGTTAATCCACTCCTTGTGAATACACCTCCACCACATATCATGGCAACATGGTATGCGCTGTTAGTCCTTCCTGTACCACTATTAAACCTTCCACAGGACTATCAGTCCAAAATTCCATTATATGATGCTAGCAATGCTACAACTGCATCACAACATGTGGATAAGATGAATGACTACTTTGACAGAAATTAAATTGATGATGATTCTGTCAAGCTTAGGTTATTCGCTCAGAGTTTAGAGGGAGAAGAAATAAAATGGTTCAAAGGCCTAGCCCCCCATAGTATTAATGATCTCCAAGCCTTCCATCAAACATTCTTAAACAAATGGGAAGTAAATAAAAATCCTCTCCAAGTCCTTTCTGACTACAATAACCTCCATAGAAACACTAGGGAAAGTGTGCAAGCTTACTGCACTAGTTTCAGTAGTGTTTATAATGCACCATCCCTAGAACTAAAACATCCACTGGGCTTAGCTTTAAACACATTTCCTGAAGGGTTTGACTCTGACATGACCTATCAGCTGAGAGAAATATATTTTGCAACTCTTGAAGATATGCAAAAGGGTGCTCTTTCTGTGGAAGTCAACTTAATGGAGAAGAGAGCAAGAATGAAAATTGAGAAGAGAGTATCTTTTAGAGAAGAGTCCACTCCTTCTACTTCAAGCTCAAAAATGGAGAGGATGTTAGAAGAAATGATGAAAGAGATGAGCGTAATTAAGAAAGCACAAGAAAATCAAAACCAAGCTACTCCTCAAAATAGAAACCAGAATTTTAGAAGAAACCAACCTCCAAACAAACCCAGGGAAGATGATCAACATATCACTCCTCCTTTTCATCAGAACTATGTAGATCAATATGAGGAAGATAGGGAGTTGGAAAGGTTGGAATAATCTCATGTAAACTTGATTGGATCAAACAGTGGGGATGATGTTTTCCTCACTGAGGAAGAACAAGGTTTCTTCTCCTATGATCAAAATACAAACACCTATGAAGACTCTGATGACTATAGATTGGGTTTTGAAAATGAAATCATGGAGGTACACAAACAGTATGATATTAGGAGAAAGGGAAGCATAGATAACTTAAAAGACAAGAACACTAATACTACTGTCAAGAAAAACGCAGAAACTCGGTCCAAAAAGATAGTAGAGAAAACCAACACTTTGGCTAAGAAACCTGACTTAAACAAAGACAAAGGTGTCCAGCCAGATATTGAACACAGTACCCCTAGCACTTCAGCCAGTGGTCCTAATAAAACTATCCCAATTACCAGTACAAACAAGGTTCAACAAATCAAAGTTGCTGAAAAGAATTCAATCGAAAAAACAGATGTAAATACAAACAAGTCAATTATTCCTTTCAGCCTTGAGGGAGAGATTGCTAAGATAAAAATTACCATCCCCCTAGCTGAACTAGTAACCCAAGAGGTGTAAAAAAACCAAGTTTTGAAAGCTTTGAACTTAGGAAGTGATACAAACACTTTAAACTTGACAGATGACAAACCTGAGTTGTTGTTTGGTCTAGAAGTTGAAGGAAAATATCAAGAAGGGGATGTCCCTCCCTTCTATGTTAGCTTGAACATACATGAGAAAATTTTACACAATGCCATGTTAGATTCAGGAGCTTCACACAATCTGATGCCCAAGGTGGTAATGGAGAGCTTAGGCTTAGAAATTACTAAACAATACAAATATTTGTACTCTTTTGACTCAAGCCGAGTCAAATGTTTGGGTTTAATCAAAGATTTATGTGTTAATCCAGCTCAGATCCCTGCTAAGAGTCTGGTTATGGATATAGTTGTAGCTGAAATTCCCCCTAAGTATGGCATGCTCTTATCAAGATCGTGGGGAGCAAAACTTTAGGGACGCCTTCAAATGGACATGTCTTATGCCACCATCCCTGTTTTTAACCAAAACAAAAGACTATATAGGGAAACTCATATGAATTACATGGTGAGCAACCTAGACAAACCAAACAACACTCCAATCTATTCTACTCAATCAAGTTTAGATTCCTTTATCTTATGTAACGAAGATGAAATTACTCAACAAGATAAAGAGAACATCGACCCCATTGATTCACCAGAAAAAATTGAATTTTCTCTCAAATCAACTTCAAAACATCGACAATCAACAGCAACAAGAAAACGAAAATGAGTCAAACGTAATTTGGACAATAAACTTTGATGGATCCTATAATAAAGCAAGTGTGGGTGCAGGCGTATGGATCCAGAATACGAATAAGATTTTCTCATTTAAATTGGATTTCCCATGCACTAACAATATTGCTGAGTACGAAGCACTTCTCCTAGGTTTACAATTGCTCAAACAATTACAAGCCAAAAAGGTAACAATCTTAGGAGATTCTAAACTTATCATAAAACAAATCAAAGGAGAATACTCAACCAAAGATCTAAGGCTTAGGGAATATCAGAACATTGCTCTCAATTTATTGAAAACCTTTGAAAAATATGAACTTGTTTTCATTCCTAAAGCGTTTAATCATTTAGAAAATGAACTCGCTTTTAATGCCAGTAATTGTCAAATACCTAAGATAAATGAACAACTTAGCGTAAAGGTAAAACATAGGCCTGCAGTTCCTGATAACGTAGATCACTGGTAAGTGTTTGATTCTGACCAACACATAGATGATTTCTTGAAGTTAGAAAATGATTTCACCATACCGACATCAGAATCTAGCCATAATCAAAACTGTCCATATATTGAAGAAATAATAGAAGCTGAAATAACACACTCTACTGATATAAGTCATTATGAGAATACGTTTGAAGTAGAGTCAATTTACAACGTGGACGAAAATGACCTGGAAGTTTAGAATGTAAAAACAGTTCAATTCCAAGAGGTCTCTCACCTTTGGAACACCTTTTTGACTTTAATGATGCAGCCAAAGAACCAAAGATGGAGCCTGTAGAAACAAACATAGAAGAACACAACATAGGCTCCCTAACGGAACCGCAGATGATTAAATTGTCCATCACTCTTCCAACTCACATAACATCTCGTTACATTGATATGTTTAAGGAGTTTAAAGATGTTTTTTCTTGGGCATACACATATCTGAAGTCTTACGATACCAACATCATTCAGCACAAAATTCCCTTGAAGGAAAATCAAAAGCCCTTCAAACAAAAACTGAGGAGAATAAACCCACTTTTATTACCTTTAGTTAGAGCTGAAATTGAAAATATGCATGATGCTGGCATTATAGTAACTGTTAGATTTTCAGAATGGGTATCAAACTTAGTTTCTGTTAGGAAAAAGACAGGGGAGATCAGACTCTATATCGATTTCAGAAACCTAAACAGAGCATCCCTAAAAGACAAATACCCATTGCCCAAGATGGATCATATACTTCAGAGGGTAGGGGGGTCAAAAAGTATATCACTCTTAGATGGGTTCTCGGGTTATACCCAGGTGTTAGTGCTCCCAAGTGATCAAATCAAAACAGCTTTTACCACACCTTGGGGCACCTTTATGTATGTCCAAATGCCTTTCGGGTTAATGAATGTAGGGGCCACCTTCCAAAGGGCCATGGACATAGCCTTTTCTGAAGATATTGGCTATTTCATAATTATTTACCTTGATGACATAATTCTCTTTTCAAAAACTGATGAAGAACATTTGATTCACTTAAGAAAAGTTTTTGAGAAGTGTAGGAAATTTGGATTGTCATTGAATCCCAAGAAGACACTCTCTGGTCTCCAAGAAGGTAAACTTCTTGGGCATATAATTTTGGAAGAGGGAATCAAAATAGACCCTACAAGGATAGATGGCTTATTACAAATCAGTCATCCAAGAAGCCTCAAAGAGTTTCAATCTTTCATCGGAAAGATTAATTTTTTGAGAAGGTTTATCCCTAACCTTGTTGAGATATTAAAAAACATTACAAACATGCTTAAGAAAGATGTGGGTGTAAAATGGACTTTACCAGCTAAACAATCATTCGAATTGGTCAAACAAGCTCTTACCCAAACACCGGTCCTGATTAGTCTAGATTTTACCAAAGACTTTTACATCTTTTCTTTTGCATCTGAGCATACAATAGCTGCAGTTTTACTTCAAAAGAATGATTTGGGGCAAGAAAAACCAATATCTTTCTTTAGTAGGGCCTTAAGAGATGCTCCTCTCAAATATAATATCATGGAGAAGCAAGCCTTAGCATTGGTGAAAGCATTCAAATACTTTATGGTCTATATTTTACACTCTCACATAATTGATTTTGTTCCACATACTGTTGTCAAGGACATTCTAAGTCAAGACCCTGATGGTAAAAGGGGAAAATGGATTGCAACTATTATTGAATATGACTTAGAAATTAGGGCCACCAAACTAGTTAAAGGGCAAGGATTAGCAAAACTTATGGCTGAGTCTAACTTCCAAGCACTAGACATCAATATGGTAGATGTGTTGGAAGAAATAGAAGAATATGATGCTCCTGTTATTAAAGAAACATTTCTAAATTCTCCTTGGTATGCTGACATTATTTATGTGCTTTTATATTTAAATACCCCTCCTTCTTTGTCCAAAACTAAAGCTAGATTCTTGAAACAAAAGGCTTTGAGTTTTTGCATCTTGGATGGGGTATTATATTGGAAAAATGCTATTGGGATTTTTCTTAAATGTTTACTTGAAGATGATGCAGGAAAAATCATGCATGAGTTGCATGAAGGAGAATGTGGAGGACACCTCTACTGGAAGGCCACAGCAAACAAAATTCTTAGATCTGGTTACTATTGGCCTACCCTTTTCCCAGACACTCAAAAGATGGTCATGTCTTTCCATAAGTGTCAAATCTTTGATGGCAAAAGAAAACTCCTTCCCTTACCTTTACATCCTATCAGAGTTGAGGCACCTTTTCAAAAATGGGGGCTGGACTTCAATGGGGAAATTCATCCATCCTCCTCAACTCAACATAACTGGATCCTCACAACCACTGACTTCTTTACCAAGTGGATAGAAACTATGCCCTCTAGAAATGCTAATGACTCTGTCATTATCAAGTTCCTTGAAACAAATATCCTATCCAGATTTGGTTGTCCCAGAAAAATCATAACAGACAATGTTGCTACTTTTAAATCTAAAAAAATGGTTGATTTTTGTTACAAATACCACATAACCTTGGGCCATTCCACTGCTTACTATCCCCAAGGAAATGGATTAGCTGAATCCTCCAACAAGAGTCTCCTCAATATAATAAAAAAACTGTTGGAGGAAAATCAGAAATCCTGGCATAGTAAGCTAGTTCATGCCTTATGGGCTGATAGATTAACTTCAAAGAAGTCAATAAATATGTCCCCCTATCAGTTGGTTTATGGAATGGATGCAGTTTTTCCTACCTCATTGGGAGTTCCAGTCATGAAACTGCTTCAAGAAGTGCAGAGTGAAGAGAATGATATGCAGAGAAGGATCAACCAAACAATCCATTTACAACAGACCAGAGAAGAAGTTTATGAGAGAACACAGTTAGTCCAAGAAAATATGAATAAAATATTTGATAAGAGGACTAAGGAAAACAATTTCCAAATTGGAAATGTTGTTCTTAAATGGGATTCAAGAAGAGAGGAGAAGGGAAAACATGGCAAGTTTGAGAACTTGTGGAAAGGGCCATATATTATCCATGCTGAGAGGGGTCACAATGCATTTTTTTTGAAATAATTGAATGGAGAAGATCTATATGGAGGTCCTGTCAATGGAAGGATGCTCAAGCATTACTTCTGACAAGAATCTTAAGTTTCAAAGAATTTTATTTTTTCATTGTAAATATCATAGTCTAACCATTTCATTCAAAGTTAAAAAAATAAAAAATACAAAACAAAGAAAGAAAGAAAAGAGGGCAGATTATAAAAACAATAAATGTATGGCCCCATACCAAAAAAAAGAGAGAAAAAAATCTGAAAGTGTGCAAGCTTAAATGCCACTACTGAAAAACACACTTTTATTTAGTCAAACTACCTAATCTTGACTAATTAGCTTTAAATTTTCTGTTGATAGGATAGTGAATTCATTTTCCAAACTGTTTAATCTTAGCTTATTAGTAGATAGTTTAGGATAGAAATTAAAGGATCAAACAAGATCAAAACCTGAACCTAAGGTTTCAAGAATAAAATGACTCAAATATGTTTTATTTTTCTGAGTCAAGAAGATGTAAAAGTCTGGTTCTAATTAACTCAAAAGCTGAACCAGAGAAAAATAAAGAACAACTCAAACAAATTCAAAATAGAGCTGTGAAAAAGGATGAAGGAAGTGCTTTGAATTTTCAAATCTTAAACCTTCATCATTTTATTTTTAATTTTTCTGAAAAAAATAATCTATGTGCAATTTTTTTTATGCCATAGATCAGCATCAAGTTAGACTGTCTAAACCTAACTTGTATGCTTTTTTAATTTCTTTTGTAGAATTTAGAGAATAAAATATGTTGAATAGTTCAATCCCAACAGATGGTAGATTAGGTAGAGAATTTTATGGACTCAACTATTTAATCTAAGTCCATGGAGAAATAAGGAGTAGAAATAGATTAGATTTCCTACTTTCAAAAAAACAAAATTATTGTGAAAATAGTTTGCCAATCCAAGTGCACTCTAATGAAGAAAAAATGCTAGATCAGTAGGATTGGGTAGGTAGAGATCTTGTAGATGAAAAATCCATTTTTTTTTAGTTGCTAATATTTTTTCAGAGCGAGATTATCCTAGCAAAGGAAGAGCAGCCCAATGGATCAGGCACAGGTCAGCCTCCTAGAGAATGCAAGTCTGAAGTTCTTGATGCCTTCAAGAAGGCATCATCCCCAAGTGGAGCCACTATTAGCCACCTATAATTTTTGTTATTGCGAAAAGGTGGCTAACAATTTTTTAGCCTTCAAGGAAAAAATTTCATTGCTAAAAATTGTTGGCTCTTGAAGACTCTGAAAGGCCTCATGCCTCTATCTAGAATCTTCATTTCTATTCCCATTTTATACTTAGAAATTCTATTGAAATCATGAGAAGAATCTGCTGCAAAAAAATCATTTTTTCCCCTTCCCCTCTTCAAAAATAACCTTCATTTGCTCCCCTTTTTCTCCATAAAACTCCTTTGTCTTCGTGATTTCTCTTCTTCTCTTCATGAAAATCACTTTTCCATAGTTAAAAACTTATTTTTTAACTATGTCGAAACCCCCGATTCCTTTGAAAACCATGAGAAATTTCATAAAAAACAAATAATTATGACTATGCACTTAAGCCCCCTTGGGCTAAGTCCTAACCACTTCCCCCCACATGCCCTTTCCCCGGAACACCCTGTTCGATGCTCATTGCATCGAAAATATCCAAATGCGTGAGACTTGTGCTCTATTCAAAAGTTATGATTGCAATCATGCCTTGGATTGAAAAACCCCGATGCGATTAATCCTTTGTATTATAAAAACTCCCATCGCATCATTTATATATATATATATATATATATCCTGTGGGCCCGCCTCCGGTGCTTAATACTTTCTATTTTTCATCCCCGATCTGTTTTTTCCTTTGCAAAGTCGAAAAACCCATTTATCCTAACTTTTGGTCTAAAAGCCAAAAGCACGTGTTAAATATTTTAATGGGTAGATTGAAAGACCGATCGCGCAATCGCAATCGGAGAAAATTCAATGAGTTGATCGAAAATACCTGCATCCACAGTTCCGATGCAATTAGGTCTTATGTATTATAAATCCCCCCCACCACTGTTTCATATGACCTACGCCCGGGATCGAGTGATGAAGTCCCAAGCACTGAAATTGCATCGCAAGTTTTCAGAATGGGTAGATTAAAATGATCGGGCCCGATGGCCCGATTGCGATTGGCCTTTGTTTTAATATGCCCTGGCCATATCAAATTTCATAAAATCAAAAGGCCCCGCAGTTGGGTGCCTGTCTATCTTATATATATTTTCCGCCCCTGCTCTATTAAACCTTTGCTTTTATTCCAAAAATGTTTGAGTTTTATATTATAAAGGTTTTCTCCGCCAATCTGCTCTAAACAAATCCCTACCGTTGATCGAAAGCCAATCAAGTGGCCAATGCTCCATCGCATCGCAACCTCTCCATCGCATCAGATTTTTTCATTGCATCACATCCATTTGTTACTCCTGCCGATCAGCCATTCCCCTATTCATTCTCCACCGTCGATCTAATCTATAGATCGATGGCTTGCACTTCATCGCATCGCGTGATTCAATCACCCCATTCGCTCCCTACCTCCGATTGCGATCCCTCGATTACGATCTGTCGATTTAATCTGGACCGTCCACGTGTCCAGATCGAACGGTCCAAAATCTCTCTTCTTTATTCTTCTCCCGCTCTCCTTTTTTCCTTTCTACGCAGATCTCCATCGTTGAATTCTTTCATCCAATGGATATGCTTCTCCCCGATGCCTCCAATGCAATTTAACCTATTTCCGTAGGATTTCATAACACTTTTCTCGTTTTGCAGATTCTGAAGGTTTTTTTCCATATTACAAAGGAAAAGAAAGCCAAAGGCCCCGATCTTCTGGCCTTTGGTTATCAAAGGGAAAACGACTAAAAAAGGGTTCCGCTCCACGTTTATCAACGTTCCATGGGCACAGATACTATAAAGGCCTTACATGGTCCTACACATCAACAAGACACTGTTTTATTCAAAGCACAGCAAAAGAGTATAAGTTTTGAAGAACAGAGCGTAGCCGAGAAGAAGATTAAAGACAGATCTGGGCAATTACGGCTAAGAATAATTATCAAAAGCCTATTCCCTGGATTAAAAAAAAATTAAAGGGACATCATAAGTGTTTAGCAGACAGAAAGGCCTCCATTGACGCATTTGAGGCGAATTGATTCCTCTCAGCTACCACTTGCCTCAAACCATTCAAACAGAGGCCGAAGTTATTGATTAAGGAAATATCTACCTCACAGCGCAACCAAGAAATTAATTCCGCTAAGGAAAATAATGCAGACAAATATCAGCGAAGTTATTTCATCCTGGGTAGAGCCTAAAAGTCAATAAAGCTCCCACCGATCTTTGATATTAATTGTAAAAACAGATAATACAGTGAAACACCTGTAAAAATTCTTCATCAAGCCCTTGAAAGGCCGAGAATTCATCACTTTATATTAATTGAACTTAGAAGATATTTTATCCTATTCCACCTCCTCATTTCTTCTATAAATACTTCTGAAGAAGATGGGATAGGGGTTTGTTGTTGTTTGATCACAAGTTGTAATACTGAAAATCTTTGAAATAAATATATAGTCTATTGAAGTTGAAGAAGAAATTGAAGTCTTGGAGGTCTTGATGATGTTGTTGCATTTTTGTTCCTGAGAAGGCTCTATCATTGGATCCATGAGCTTGGTTGTTGGTGAAGTATTCTGAACTGTTTTATGTTTTCCCCTATTTTCATTATGTTCCATAATTTCTTTACTACAGTAGGTTGAAATTTTTGGGCTAAGAAATGACTCTTGGAAGCAATTTAGACCTCTTCATCCTTCACTATTTTATGTTTTCTTCTGCTAAAGTATTTTAGAGGTTTTAATCCTTCTCTTTAGTATTCATGCTTGTTTATTTCCTTAATAGTTTTAACTATTGGTTTCAGCATGATTTATGTTCCTCCCTGCTTGTCTGCTGCCACTTAAAAATTGTTATTGAAGTCTCCCTTTGAAGTTCTTTGCTTATAGTGAATCAAAGAGGTTTGTTTCGATCTTGCCCTTTGTCCTCGCTTAAACAGTTGGCTTAAAGGTCATTTATAATTATGATCATAGATGTTTTTAGGTGTTCCCTCTTCTATGACTTTAATTATCGGTGAATATTTTATGTTTTCTAATTCATTTGAAATAAAATATTTGAGGAAATAGGGTGTTCCCCAAATCTTAGATTTCATTTTGAAAGTTTTTTTGAGATCATTATTTGCTTAAAGCTGTGATTTGTAGAATTTATGGTTAGCCCTGTCTATCAAAGAGCTCTTTATTGTTCAAATTATGCTTTCGAATTCCCTTTGTTGAGAATTAAACTTCTCTTTCCAAATCATTAACGTTCATCCCATTCCAAAAACAAAAGGATCCTGTGGCCAAGTTAGATTTGCCCTTTGATATCCCATATCCATTGATGAGTTTGTAATCACCTTTTCTTGACTCCATTGCCCAATGAATCAGATATTTATCCATTCTGTGTATATTTCCTAGACCTTTCATGTTCTGTTGTATCAATTCCATCAAACCAAACAAATAATAAAATGCCTGCACTTAATAACTAGTCTAAAACCAATACTTAAAGCACACAAGATAAACCTTTGCAAACAAACTTTTGAGAGATCCCTCTCTGAGAGAAGGAGGACTAGATCCTGTAACTCTAAAGATTGGTTCTGATGTTGCCTTGTCTTTTGATTTTCCAAACTATCAAAACATAGGACACCAACACTTCCAAACCAAAGCAGACATCATACAGGTGTATGTCCCCTCATCAATGATACAACGAGAAATGTTGGCGTTCCAGATCTTGACTGGGATTTGAAAGGCAATAGAAGTAGGAAGAGGAGGATGTTTTGACCAGTCAATATTGAAGATGATCAATCGATCATCTAAAGGATATACAGTGCCCATGGCAGATAATATAGCTTTTCATTGTGAAGGGCGTGACTGGAGGAGTTCCAGCATTGAGATCGCAGCAATAGATTGTGCCAAATGATCTACTATACTATATGAATGGGAAGATTTTCCAAAAGCATTGTTTTAGCATAATGGTCCCCTAGGGATCTTCGTATGAACCTCTGCCTTAGGCTAAGGGATCTAAAAAGGACCATTAGGTATTTAAAGAGGCTCTGCAGAACCTGAAGAAGGGGGCTCGGGGATAGATGTAGTGGGAGCCTTGTTGTACTGACAGGACTGAGTCTGAAGGTTGAGTTCTATGGTTATAGGTGGGTCAGAATTCATCATGAAAATCCAGTAATCGGAGGTACCAGATGGAAGAGGTTGAGTGGTTGCCTAACCTTCACGTGGTTGGGTAGCCACAAATCCTTGTTGAGGGAAAGGATTAGTACACACAGCTAGCTGACTAGGTGCAGCATGGGGAGGGATGGAAGGGGAGGCTTGTTGTCCTCACGATGCTACTTGAGTCTCCCACATATGCCACATTTGTGGTAATAGTGGAAAATCATGAGTGCAATGACCATAAACAACACAACAAGAACAAGGCTTATTCATGCGAACATGCCTGTCCTACTTGGTTTGAGTGCCTTGTTGCTGGTTAGCAGTGTTAGGTGCATTATTTTGAGGATAAGGTCTAGGATTATAGGGGAAAATTTATTTTGAGTGCTTTTCCTCTTCTTTTTTGAAGTAGGAGGATTAGTTGCACCCTATTGTGCTGACACCTACCCCTGAGGGGACAGTGGCTGCTGTTGTGAGGGTTGAGAAGGAAAGGGAGGTGCAGGTGCTAATGCTTGAGGATTTGGAGCATAATGACGGGAAAATTTTTCCGACCAACAGCAAGGGATCTCCCCGGTAAAAATTCCCAATTAGACCTTTAACCATTTGGAATAGGGATCCCGTCCGAGGGGTGGGTCCGGCTACCGCTGATTTCTCCTTTCTTTGGGTCTCGCTTAAACTCTATAAACCAGTAGATATACACACTTAATAAAGTGGTACAAGACATATGATTTATGCATTAAACATGCATAGAACACTATGATTAGCAAGAGGAAATAATAAAGCATAAGTGCCGAAGGAAGCATTTTTAACAACACATCATTCGGGCCATGCTTGTAAATTGTTTTGAGCACAAAAGAAACAATTCCTTATGGCAAGAACACCCTTCACTTCCTAAAAGTTTTAAAAAATAACACAAATGCTAATAAACAAAGTCATCAACATCCATTAAGAAAGTGAAATGAAATCAACCACCATTAACATACTCAACAAACTATTATGCAATTGTGATATGAATTGAAGATATAGTTCCCTTAATCTAAAGATATTCAGAAACTGAAAATATAATACTCAATAGTGCTCATACATATGTTAACACCAGATTCACAAAGGGATTTTTCAAAATTCTTGTATTCATGCTCAAGTTGTATATTCCTCTGGTAATACAATGTACTCAGCTCGAGTCCCCAAAAAAAAAGCTCCCCTTTACAAGTTCCCAAAGGAGCATTTATAGGAAAAACTTTCCCTTTGGGCTTCCTTGACTTTTCGTCTTCTTGACCATTGGGCTGCCTTGTGACCCAGTCTATTCTGTGACTTGCGACTTGACTGGATCTTGCGACTTGCGAACCCCAGCAGTCCGCGACCTGTGGCCTTGATAAATTTGTGATCTGCAACTTGCCAACATCTGCGACCTGCGACTTCATGCAATCTGTGACCTGCGACCTCGATCAGTCTACGACCACATGAAACAACATCTTCTATCTGCTGGAGATGTCATGGCCGTACTAAGGGAATCTGCCTATGTTGGTAAGTGGGAGAGTGGTGTTTATGTTTTGGGTGAGATGCTGAGCATTTGCATAATGCAGGTTTTATGGTTGAATTGAAGCCCAGCTTTGCATCCTCTGGAGAGAGCTACCAGTTCTCTTAATCCGGGTGGACATTACTATCCCCTTATGTTACCTGCAAGTCAACAAAGTAAATCAACATTTTCTCATTGTTATTTGCATATAAGCGTATTTAAATCAGCCACATGTAGATATATGTATATATATATATACACACACATTAGGGAGTCAATATACGAAATGCAATAGTTTTATCAAATTTAAAATCAGTTGGACCCCTGTGTGGTCAAATATTTTGTCGTTATGTTCTTAGGCAGAATGGCTCATGTGGGTTATCTTTGCACTTATTCAATCACTGTAACATCCATTGGTATCACTATGGGCTTAGTGTTGAAATTGAATCGATGATCACTTCACAAAGATGTGGCTTAAATGCTAAGACATGATCCTCCCTCCTCCTTTCTGAACATGGTACTATATAGAAATGAATTTATGAAACATGGGCATAAACACAAATCCACTGCTCCTACTTCCCCTGATGATATGGGTCCTCCATATTTGCGATTCTTGAAGAAGCATATCTTTCAAGTTGTTGAAGCCTTTTGCATCGATACTAATCACATAAAAAGAAAAAGAAAAATACTTCTTCTATGATCGCGGAGGCCTAAGATTGATGGTGTACTTAGATGCTATTGTGATGCGAAGAGTTTACTCCTTGAGATTTGCAGAATATCAGTATGAGATCTCTCTTAAAAAATAATTTTTTGATCCTGTAGTACATTAGCATAAGGTTGAAAACTTTGGTGGATGTTGCTGAGTCAGGTGTTCACATCTCAGATCAGTTTGCATGTTCTGTGACCTAGCGACTTGGTTGCACAGTCGCATGGTCGAGGGTTGCATAATCTGTCAACTTCCTTGGTGAGTTGTTTCGCGACCTAGAAACATGGTATAGGTCGCGTGGTTGCAAAGGGACTGGGTCACATCCCTTGATCGACAGCAACGACCCCATAAGGTCGCAGATCTGCAATACCTTACTCCTCTGCCTCCTTTTTTTGTTAGAAACGAAACTACGACTAGTCATTCTCCTGGCCAGCTACAAATGGCATTCATCGGGTTGCGGTAGTTCTTCTAGGCATGGCCTAGCGTAGTGTCATACAAGGTGCTATAGGTGTGTTACATAGTAAGTATCGTTTTGGATGCATCTTCCATAATTGAGGTATGCACCAGGCTTACACACTGAACACCACACTTGTAGCTGTGTTTTTTCTTGAGTCTACTTTTAAGTGCAAAATAGAAGAATGCATATGGTTGTGATACCTTTTTGTTGCCATTCCAAAGTTCTTGACATTCATCCCAATCTGATGTCCTGTTAAAAACAACCTGCACTTCCATGTTTTTGATTTATTTACACTTCTAACCTCAAATATACCTGTAATGGCCGATATTCGTGTTCATTATTTTGGGTTGCTTCTATATCCATCGTGTAACCATACAGCACATGGTTTGAACAGTCAATTAATTAATCCTAACGGGTGCCCATGTTTCTCGGTGTGGTGCCTAATGCATGCTTAGTCTTTAAGCGTTAGCTACAGCGATGCTCAAGCCGTTGCTGTCAATCACGCTTCTCCTGCGATTTGAATACGTGTGTTCCCTCCCTCTCACATTGCCACCCAAATCCTTATTCAATGATTCATCCTTTTCTTTGTTCAGCCAAGCCTCAAATGCAACTTGACCAGCAATTCTGGCATGCTCTAAGTCTACTTCCTTTGCATATTTTGCAAGAGACACATCATTTCCAGCATATGTGTAAACATGATCAAAACCTCTCAATTCATGAGAATGGAGATTAATTCCTTCGTCATCCAAGTTAGGGGAAGCATAGCCTCTTCCCAAAAACTTTTTAGTCATGTTTTCACATCAGCAAATTTCATTTCTCTCGATCTTCCTTCTATGTTGTCATGATGGGTCAAATTTGTGCAGGCCATAAATTATTATGGACCTCAAATCACCACCAGCTATACCATCTGATCCATGTGCTTCTGGATCGGCATCATCATGGCCAATCACATTGTGACTAAGCTACAATTTTTTGTTTTCCCTTTGTATAATCACCTCCTCAACTGTGTTTTCTATTACAATTCTTATTGCCAATACATGATGTAGCTGACCAATGTGATGAGCACGCTGTAATGTTTGCTTGTCAACTTGTGGATTCCAGTCCTGCTCATAGAAAATGACAGTATCAGCTCCTAGAAGATTCAAAACAACACCGCCAGCTTGAGTAGATATTAAAAATACAAACGCCTCACGAGTATCATCATTGGCCTTCCTGATGTCACTTGACTCTGGCAGTGTCAATGCTTTGACACCAAAGCTTTGCAAAGCTACAAAGCGCTCTTCTTCTCTTACTGATCCATCAAGACGCTCATAAGAATACCTTCACAACTTTAAGTAATCATGAAGAATGTCTATTGTCCGCGTCATTTGAGAAAAAATCAAGACACGATGTCCTTGACTATGTAGCTTCTCAAGTAAAATGTCCAAGATGATGAGCTTGCCACTCACGTGAACCAAGTGTTCACCTTCTTCAAATGGCTCTGGCTCCACACCATTGAAAAGATAAGGATGGCTACATGTATTTCACAGTTGTACCAAAATATTTTGTAAAGATTGATGTTGAGTGCCTGAACCACTTGTTTGAAGCTTGGGCAACTCTTGATGAAATACAGATACATAAATTTTCTTCTGAAGTGGGACCAATGGAGCTAGTACTGTAACCTCAGACAGTGGCGGAAATGTAAGAGTTCCATTCTTAGCAAGTAAATATTTTGTACACTGAAGCATGAATGCATGCACAATACATCTTAGGAGCTTAAAATGTTTGCTACATCCATAGGTATTGTCACCTTGAGTCATGGTTGCAACTTTCTTGAATGCAGTGATGAAATCTGTTAGTTCACTAAAAACTCCGAGGCATACAAAAATGTAACAAAGCCAAAATCTCAGAAATATTTTTCTACACAGGGGTCCCAAATCATCTATTGTTAAGAAAACATCGAAGGGTAGAAGTTGATCACGCCAACATAGAGACATACATCTGATCTAGATGTTTGTTGGCTCACATGTTCAACTATGGATTTGCGCATCCGCATTCTCCGTCCTTTGTCAACAACATAGCTGAGAACTCTCAGTCTGGGACAAAACTTAGAAAACTCAGTTTCCTAGCCATCCATTATGCTTAATGGACACAACACCAAAAATGGCCCTGGGCATTTCCGTTGATCTTTCAAGTAAGCCAACAAACTTATAGCCTGCAATGTTTTCCCAAGTCCCATTGTGACCGAAAGTTCCCTTGACTGGCGCGGTCTTATTTCCCGTGTACATGCGATAGATGTCTTCCACTTCTCATGCTTTAGCTCACACTACTCTTATCCTTCTCATCGGTGTGGTGATGACATTTTTGGTGTATCATCCGTGGGATTGACCTGTATGAAACATTATAACATTAATTAGTTTACAGTTACCCTTTAGAGAACGATACCCCCCAAATAATAAACATCAGATTATGAGCTTGGTGAATTTCCCAAACTGAGTGCCTAGACAATCCATGGTGCAAGAGCTTTTAATGTAAATACACAAAAGTTTCCATTCGAAGGTATGCACGGCGATACCTTCACACATGGCGCGGCTGCAGTAAGAGTATCTTGTCATAATGGTGAGAAGGCTCATGAGGGGCTTGGGACAAGTTACGAGGATATCATCGTTTACAGGACAGGTTAAAACCTAACGGCTAAGCAGGTAGAGGGGGACCTAGAATTTTAAATATACCCAAAATTTTGGGTGTTGTTGTAGCGGCTACAACAAATGGCGAACCATTGGTATAATTTAGCATCTCTGTCAATATCACAATAATAGTCGGAGTCGATATATTGATGCAAGGGAATATTGAACAAGTTCTACGGGTACCCTTTGTATTACTCTGGGCTTTATAGGTATGCCCAGTCCTTGTGCCTTGGCTAGGTCTCGCTAATCAAGACACACCGAAGTGGGAGTTCACGGACGCCAGTAGCTTGTTGATGATGTGAAGAGCAAGGCAGTGGGTTTATTATTTTCAAGATTTTTTAAAGTAAGTTTCTGGTGTTGCTCCGCTGCCAGCAGGCCTGGACAGTACCCCAGCAGAGTCACTTCAAGAAATCACAAACGTTGCTCCACTGCTAGCGAGCCTGGTTAGTACCCTGGCAGAGTCGTTGCATTACCTCTCTGCACAGGAAGCCTTTCTCAGTCCTTTAACCTTATTTGTTTCATGTTCTTGTAGCACTTATTTTCATGTGCTCGTGGCACTTATTTTTCATGGGCAGATGAGGGATCTTGACTTATTTTACGAGCAAGAGAGGTTGTTTCTTGTTTTACAGAAACTGCAAGATATCCTGATTTGGATTTTCCCTTGTGCCAAACCTTCACATCCCATCTACCACAATAGGCAAAGCACGCAAAATAGATCATTAAAATGTCAAAGACTATGCTGGGCACAAGGCTTAGGCTTATGGGTATTGGGCCATTCAAACTCATTTGGTCTCCCACAACAACCGGCTCGCATCTCCCCGGCTAATAAGTTTAGACTCATAGGAATCTTGTTGAGAATGCGACTTCAATGACATATCCTACGAGGAAGCTGCCTTTTGAGATAGCCACCACAACCTCATGCAAACAATGGGGTTACTTTTTCAGCAATCGGGGTAACACAAGTCCGCAAGGTGGTAGGGTTTCAATGAGGGCTCATGCGATGATAGGCGACATGTCGAAAATTTCAAAGCTATATGAATAAAGTGTACGACGTTATGTAATCAACAAGGCTCAAGATGCAATGCAACGCCATGTGTGGGAATGATCAACCAGTTGTAGGTGGAAAAGGGGAGTAATACAAGCAGTGATTATTTATGCAGCAATAAGGGAACTAAAAGAGATGAGTGCAAAAAATTTGTAACATGATGATGCCTAAGATAATAATCGTAAGAAAAATAGCAGACACACTTTTAAATCATAAAATAAAAATCTCATCAGTAAATCTAATTAAACTTTGAACTAAAATTTTTATTAACAAGTCCTAGCTAGCCTACACCTAAACCCTAGTTTAACCAATGAGGTGGTCGGGTTATGTAAAATCAGCTTTCTAGTGCAGCCACCGCATTAGTTCACATCCTGCAACAACAAAAATGCTCAAGATCAGAGCTAGCATCCAAAAAAGTGTAGTAACAACAAAACTTACCTGAAGAGCATGTGCAATGGCAAGAAGATCAAGGATACTTACCAAAGAACATGCCAAAATAGATTGTGCAAGTTGAATCCCACTTTAATCCTGATACACACCAATATGTTCTTGAAACTCAACATTTATAGATGACACACATCCATTCATGCACAATCCTAGGTCTGATGGGCACTGGGTGAGCCATTACCTATTTGCAGGCACATCCACCGAATAGGGTTGGTCGAGTTGATCGTCAATCTCATCATGGTGTTCAGGACCATCAGTTTTATGGAATGGAAACAATAAGCATGTGCCAAGCGAATTATAGATGCTTGCACATGCAAGTGCATAAACCCTAATTTAGAAAACCCTAGTTCAGAGTTGCTCCTGGAATCTGTCAAGGATATGAGGATCCAAATCCATTTTTAGTGGAGGCTGCAATTCCTTATCATTTTGAACAAAATTTGGACCTTCGAGCAGGGTGTTTCCCAACTTTGGTGATTTGGAAAGATCAACAAGCGAATGGATGTGATAATGGATAGTGGTGAGTTGCAAAATGTCAGCGGGCTTTGTATCAATCCAGTCAAATGTTTGCGCACTAACAGAAAGATAATCCAAAGCATTGGATTCTCTAGATTTGCTAGGGTGGGGTGAATTCGATGTGGTTATGCTGGGAGGAGCATGGTACTTGGGGATCTTCACTTCAGAAACAATTGGCAGAAGCTGAAGCGCTTCAATTTTCTGATGGGTACTTGAATCTTCTCAAAGAAAATCATCGAATTCTGGTGTCTCCATATGGTCAGAAAATATATGCGAGTGATAGTCCTCAACGGTATGATTGAATATGTTTTCAGATAAGCAAGGATCGTTGTAACCATTTATTTGATCAAGTTGGTTACCTGGCATGTTGGGCTCCCTAGGAGTTACTGACTGGGATGGATCAATAAAGAGGACATCTTGAGGTTACCCAGATAGGAAATCACTCCTATGGCTATCTAAAGATTCCAAGTGAGAAAGATCAGATCTAAAAGATTCATCAATTTTGAATTATGATTGTGAGACAGCATCTGCGTGCTTATGATTGTCACCAATACCAGCATAAGGAAATTTTGAATGTCTTGAAGAAATTACGGATGTGGCAGAATTGTGAAATAAATTGGGGAATAGTGAATGAAAATATTGAGCCATAGTGGCGTTAACCATACAAGGCTTTTCAACACATGCATCTGTGTCATTCAGAGAAAACAATGCGCTGGAAGGCCCTATAAGGGAATCAACTTCATCCGGGATAGGATTCGATTCATAATCAGTATGTGAATCAGATGTATGACTGTGTCTGGGGAGACATCGAGTGGGCTCGAGGTACATTTCATGAACCTGGAGGGATGTTGGGACCATCTGGTTTTCAAGCCTTGATTCGACAGGGTGCGTGAAATATTCAAAGGTAGTAAAATAGGCTTTATCCTCATGCACCCATCTATCATTGCTCAGAACTTTCGAGGTCACAACTCCACTACCCAACAACTCAGAAGGAGGAGTGAGAATGTCATGAATAGAAATACTCTCCTCGGAGGCCTGAATGTGGTCTGGGCTAGGGGAGATGGACAAGGAAGCATTAGGGAAAAAGTTTGAACAGCTGGTAACTTGTGGGTAGTCATAGGGAACACTAGGATCAGGCCAGGTTGCTAACTAAATTTGTTCAAGGGAAATGAGAATCACATACCTGAACTGTTCACTTAAACATTTCCAATCAACATCCCTTTTAGGGAACTCAAAACAATAATGAAAAAATCTGATAGAGAATTCATCTAGAGGTTCGTGAGGTTCCATTCTGATGTCATTTAGCTTTATCAATACACATTGAAAATCTTACCTATGAAAATCTCGTTGTATTTCACTGGCGAGTTGTTCAAACGAATGGATGGAAGCTTTCTGGCAATGTGTGGCACCATTGCTTAGCGCGACCTTCAAGAGTGAGGAAGAAAAGAAAGCAAATCAAACCTTCATTGTCAATTTCATAGCACTCACCAAAGTCACGGAAATTTAAAAGGTTTTGGGTTATGGATACTCCATTTTCACCATTGAATTTTAACTGGGACAAGTGATACATAAGTTCATCGGGGATGAGAAATCGAGGCTCATAAAACTCTGACAGACATCTCGGGAGAATGATTTGGGAATGAGCCATTACAGATATAAGATTAACTGCAAGCTCTAAGGGCTCAGCTTGTCATCTATCCTTACTTCTAGTGCCAATTCTATTCACGGGAAAATCTATCCGACTAATAGCAGGGGATATCCCCAGTAAAAAGTCCCAATTAGACCTTGAACCGTTTGGAATAGGGATCCCGTTCGGGGTGTGGGTCTGGCTACCGCTGATTTCTCCTTTCTTTGGGTCTCGCTTAAACTCTATAAACCAGTAGATATACACACTTAATCAAGTGGTACAAGACATATGATTGATGCATTAAACGTGCATAGAACACTATGAGTAGCAAGAGGAAATAATAAAGCATAAGTGCCAAAGGAAGCGTTGTTAAGAACACGTCATTCGGGTCATGCTTGTAAACTGTTCTAACCACAAAAGAAAAAATTCCTTATGGAAAGAACACCCTTCACTTCCTAAAAATTTTAAACGATAACACAAATGCTAATAAACAAAGTCATCAACATCCGTTAAGAAATTGAAATGAACTCAACCACCATTAACATACTTAGCAAACTGTTATGCAATTGTGATATGAATTGAATATACAGTTCCCTTAATCTAAAGATATTTAGAAACTGAAAATATAATACTCAATAGTGCTCATACATATGTCAACACCAGATCCACAAAGGGTTTTTTCAAAATGCTTGTATTCATGCTCAAGTTGTATATTCGTCTGGTAATACAATGTACTCATCTCGAGTCCCCAAAAAAAAAGCTCCCCTTTACAAGTTCCTGAAGGAGTATTTATAAGAAAAAATTTCCCTTTGGGCTTCCTTGAATTTTTGTCTTCCTGACCATTGGGCTACCTTACAACCCAGTCTATTCTGCGACTTGTGACCTGAGCCACTGATGCGACCTTGCGACTTGACTGGATCTCGTGATTTGCGACCCCCAACAATCCGTGACCTATGACCTTGATAAATTTGTGACCTGCGACTTGCCAACATCTGCGACCTGAGACTTGCCAACATCTATGACCTATGACTTCATGCAATCTGCGACCTGCGACCTCGGTCAATCTTCGACCACATGAAACAACAACTTCTGTCTACTGGAGATGTCATGGCCATACTAAGGGAATCTACCTATGTTGGTAAGTGGGAGAGTGGTGTTTCTTTTTTGAGTGAGATGGTAAGCATCTACATAATGCAAGTTTTGTGGTTGAATTAATCTGCATCCTCTAGAGAGAGCTAGTAGTTCTCTTAATCCGGGTGGACATTACTGTCCCCTTATGTTACTTGCAAGTCAACAAAGTAAATCAACATTTTCTCATTGTTATTTGCAGATAAGCGTATTTAAATCAGCCACATGTATATATATATATATATATATATATATATACACACACACACACACAAACACACACATTAGGGAGTCAATATACGAAATGCAATAATTTTATAAAATATAAAATCATTTGGACCCTTGTGTGGTCAAATATTTTTCCATTATGTCCTCAAGGAGAATGGCTCATGTGGGTTATATTTGTGCTTATTCAATCACTGTAACGTCCATTGGTATCGCTATGGGCTTAGTGCTGAAATTGAATCCGTGATCAGTTCATAGAGATGTGGCTTAGTCGCTGAGACATGATCCTCCCTCCTCCTTTCTGAACATGGTACTATATAGAAATGAATTTATGAAACGTGGGCATAAACATGGATCCACTACTCCTACTTCCCCTGATGATATGGTTCCTCCATATTTGCGATTCTTGAAGTGGCATATCTTTCAAGTTGTTGAAAGCTTTTGCATCGATACTAATCACATAAAAAGGAAAAAAAAAGTACTTCTTCTATGATCGTGGAGGCCTAATATTGATGGCGCGCTTAGATGCTATTGTGATGCGAAGAGTTTACTACTTGAGATCTGCAGAATAGCAGTATGAGATATCTCTTTAAAAGTATTTCATGCATCCTATAGTGAATTAGCATAAGGTTGCAAACTTTTGTGGAAGTCGTTGAGTCAGGTGGTCGCATCTCGGATGATTTTACATGTTCTGCGACCTGGTGACTTGGTCGCACATTTGCATGGTCGAGGGTTGCATAATTTGTCAACTGCCTCGGTGAGTTGTTTCGTGACCTAGCGAATTGGTAGAGGTTGCATGGTTTCCAAGGGACTGGGTCGCAGCCCTTGATCGACATAAACGACCCGATAAGGTCGCAGATCTGCAATACCTTACTCCTCTGCCCCATTTTTTTGTTGGAAACAAAACTGCGACTATTCGTTCTCCCGGCCAGCTCCAAATGGCATTCATCGAGTTGCAATAGTTCTTCTAGATGTGGCCTAATGTAGTGTCATACAAGGTGCTGCAGGTGTGTTGGGTAGTAAGTATCGTTTTGTATGCATCTTCAATTACTGAGGTATGCACCAAGCGTCCACACTGAACACCACACTTGTAGCTGCATTTTTTCTTCAGTCTACGTTTAAGTGAAACACACAAGAATGCATGAAGTTGTGATGCCTTGTTGTTGCCATTCCACAGTTCTCGGCATTCATCCCAATCTGATGTCCTGTTAAAAACAACCTGCACTTCCATGTTTTTTATTTCTTTACACTTCTGACCTCGAATATACTTGTAACAGCCGATATTCATGTTCATTATTTTTGGTTGCTTCTATATCCATCATGTAACCATCCAGCACATGGTTTGAACAGTTGATTAATTAATCCTAACGGGTGCCCACGTTTCTTCGTGTGGTGCTTAATTCATGATTATTCTTTAAGCGTTAGCTACAACGATGCTCGAGCCACTACCGTCGATCATACTTCTCCTGCGATTTGAATACATGTGTTCCCCCCCTCTCACATTTCCACCCAAATCCTTATTCAATGATTCATCCTTTGCTTTGTTCATCCAAGCCTCAAATGCAACTTGATCAGCAATTCTTGCATGCTCTGAGCCTACTTCCTTTGCCTATTTTGCAAAAGACACATCATTTCTAGCATATGTATAAATAGAATCAACACCTCTCAATTCATGAGAATGGAGCTTAATTCCTTCATCATCCAAGTTAGGGGAAGCATAACGTCTTCCCAGAACCTTTTCTGCCACATTTTCACATCAATAAATTTCATTTCGCTCGAGCTTCCTTCTATGTTGTCATGATGGGTCAAATTTGTGCAGGCCATAAATTATTATGGACCTCAAATCACCACCTCCTATACCATCTGATCTGTATGCTTCTGGATCGACATCATCATGGCCCATAACATTGTGACTAAGCTGCAATTTTCTGTTGGCCCTTTGTATAATCACCTCCTCAACTGTGTTTTTTGTTATAATGCTTATTGCTAAGACATGATGCAGCTGACCAATGTGATGAGCATGCTGTAATGCTTGCTTGTAAACTTGTGGATTTCAGTCCTGCTCATAGAAAATGACAATATCAGATCCCAAAAGATTCAAACCAACACCACCAGCTTGAGTAGATATTAAAAATACAAATGATTCATGAGTATCATCATTGGCCTTTCTGATGTCACTTGACTCTAGCAGTGTTGATGCTTTGCCACCAAAGCTTTGCACATCTGCAAAGCGCTCTTCTGCTCTTACTGATCCATCAAGAAACTCATAAGAATACCTTCACAACTTTAATTAATCCTGAATAATGTCTATTGTCCGTGTCATTTGAGAAACAAATCAAGACACGATGTCCTTGACTATGCAGCTTCTCAAGCAAAATGTCTAAGATGATGAGCTTTCCACTCACCTGAACCAAGTGTTCACCTTCTTCAAATGGCTCTGGCTCCACACCATTGAAAAGATAAGGATGGCTACATCTCTTTCGCAGTTGTACCACAATATTTTGTAAAGATTGATGCTGAGTGCCTGAACCACTTGTTTGAATCTTGGGCAACTCTTGATGCAATACAGATACATAAATTTTCTTCTAAAGTGGGACCAATGGAGCCAGTACTGTAACCTCAGACAGTGGTGGCAATTTAAGAGTTCCATTCTTAACAAGTAAAGCTTTTGTACGCTGAAGCATGAATGCATGCATAATACATCTTAGCAGCTTGAACTGTTTGCTACATCCAGAGTTATTGTCACCTTGAGTCATGGTTGCAACTTGCTTGAATGTAGTCATGAAATTCGACAGTTCGCCAAAAATCTGAGCCATACAAAAATGTAACAAAGCCTAAAGCTCAGAACGATTGTTTTGCACAAGGGTCCCAAGTCATCTGCTGTTAAGAAAACATAAAAGGGTAGAATTTGTTCACGCCAACGTAGAGACATACATCTGATCTAGATGTTTGTTGGCTCACATGTTCAACTATGGATTTTCACATCTACATTCTTTGTCCTTTGTCACCAACATAGCTGAGGACTCTCAGTCTGGGAAAAAAATTAGAAAAATTAGTTGCCCAACCATCCATTATGCTTAATGGACACAACACCGAAAAATGGCCTTGGGCATTTTCGTTGATCTTTCAAGTAAGCCAAAAAACTTATAGCCTGCAATGTTTTCCAAAGTCTCATTGTGACCAAAAGTTCCCTTGAATGGCACGGTCTTATTTCCCGTGTACATGCGATATATGTCTTCCACTTCTCATGTTTCAGCTTGCACTACTCTTGACCTTCTCATCGGTGTGGTGATGACATTTTTGGTGTATCATCCATGTGATTGACCTGTATGAAACATTATAACATTAATTAGTTTACAGTTACCCTTTAGAGAACGATGCCCCCCAAATAATAAACATCATAGTATGAGCTTGGTGAAGTGCCCAAACCGAGTGCCTGGACAATCCATGGTGCAAGAGCTTTTAATGTAAATCCAGAAAATTTTCCATTCGAAGGTATGCACGGCGATCCCTTCACACATGGTGCAGCTGCGATAAGAGTATCTCGTCATAATGGTGAGAATTCTCATGAGGGGCTTGGGACAAGTTACGAGGATATCATCGTTTACAGGCTAGGTTAAAACCTAACGGCTAAGCAAGTAGAGGGGGGACCCGAAATTTTAAATATACCTAAAATTTTGGGTGTTGTTGTAGTGGCTACAATAGAGCACCAGGCTATGGATACGAATAATAAGTAGGTTGAGTAACATTGTGGTAAACAGGTTGGGAAAAAGGAGGAAGCATGTCGTATCCTGGATACATGCTACTGGGAGGGGGAAAAGTGCTGGAGGTGCTAGCCCCTCCTTGAGGGAAACCATAGCCCATGGGAGGCTGAGAATATGGATGAGAAAGAGCTCCAATGATACCATCGGTAGCATGAGATACCCCCGGTGTGTTGGCACCACCGGGTCTAGGAATATCAGGTAGAATAGTATAAACATAACCTAACTAAGCGTAGATCAGGTACCCCCGGTGTGTTGGCACCACCGGGTCTAGGAAGATCAGGTAGAATAGTATAAACATAACCTGACTAAGCGTAGATCAGGTCATATTTTAGCGCAATCTGGAGAGTGGCTTCTTCACTTTGAGGGAAATGCGATGCGCCATCTTTGACTACAGCAGGAAAAAGGGATCTAAGGAACTAGTCCATGTAGACATGGTATTCGAAGGTAGGGGCTCGACATAGTCTCTTTATTCTCTGCCATTCCTGGACATGATCAGATAGGCGGGTCACAGAATATTGACAAAAATAACTAAAAATTTTGGTACTAGTGTCATAATGAAGGGGAAGCTGGAAATAAGATAGAAAAGGTCAGGCAAGTGTCACAAAGGTGTTATGAGAGGATGAGGCCTAATCAACATACCATTTAGAAGCTTCGCCAATAAGCATACGTTGGAACAACCAAAGAGAGACGGAGTCATCGGTAATGGAGTTAGATGAACACCACATGTGGAAAGATCGAACATGATTTGTAGGATTTTCTCCTGCAATACCTTCAAACTTGGGGATGTTAGAAGGGATTTTGGTTGGCATAGCAAGCCAACCAGTGTCATGGCATTTAGGGTCATTGATCGACTAGTTAAAATTGGGAAGATTGAGGCCTGCCATATAGGGGAGCAAGGGAGTATCCAGAGTATTTCTTGCTGCGGTCCCATTAGTAGTATTCCCAACATTAGGGCCAGGTTACCACCAGTGTTAGGTCCTAAACCAAACATGGTGAAGGTGATACGGGGAGAACCGGGGGCGGAACCGGAAGGGGAACCCAATGAATGAAAAGAGGAGTCAGAGTGTTGACTTGGTGTAGGACTAACTCGAATCCTATGTAAAAGAGTAATTCTTCCTACCAAAAACTGAGGATGAAAGCCAAGAAGTCTCTGGGATAAATGCCTTGGTGGTGCAATGGTGAACGCACAAACACAACTAAAAGGGAAGAGATACCAACAAGGGCAAAGAGGTGTAGGATCAACTGATTACAATTTCGAAACAAGGGTAGAGAGGTGCAGGATCAATTGATTAAAATGTTAAAGTATTTTATTGGCGGTGTTAACCAAGCTCTTCTTCACTTAGGGTGTGTGTGTTAAGTGTGTAAATTTTAATTTGTAAACTCAGACGTTCATAGAGAAAAAGAAAAAGTGTGTTTTATAATTGTAAATAAACCTGCAGATAATAGTATATGAAATTGAAATAACAGAAAATAAACAACTAATTATGCATTAATATAATCCCAAGGAGGCAAGCCTCTCAACAACTAGTCTGTGGTTGGTAAAAAATATAGTCAAAACACACCAAAATAGCCAATAGATCTAAATTCGGGAGGGAAAATGTTCTGAAGGTTAGATCAATTGGAAATAGGTGCAGACAAATAGCAAAAAATTAGAGGAAAATTTGTTGTAAATGAGGTGGCGAAAGGCTATAACCTGGAGGGAAGCAGAGGGGACCCTAGATGAAAAGCCAAACAAAACTAAAAAGAGGTGTTTTGGATGGATAAATAACTAATATGAAGTGGATCTGAAGGTAAGGTATCGGATCTGAAAAATGGGTGAACACATTGAAAATTCAGACAACCTGTAGCAACTAAAACTCTTCCATAAAAGGTGGAGGGTATTGAAGCCCTAGGTGGCTAGGTTCCCACTTTGATGAGTAAAATAAAACAAGTACAGGTCCAAATCAGGTGGAAACAGATGTCATACAACCCTGAACAGAGGCCTAGACAAACCCAGAAAAATCTCATAAAAAATCCTGCAAAAAGTCCAGATTGTAGCTTCTAAACTATTTTCTGCATAGGTCATAGGTTTTGACCTGTTTTCTGCACCCTAGAGGTTCAGGTTGTAGGGTTTGGAAAAAAAAGTGCAACCTTCATTTCCGGCACTCTGGAGAGCAGGTTTCAGAAAATTTTGTCGTCTCAGCTGCAGCTGATGCTTGTCACCTGTGCAATAGGTCCGAAAACACACGAAAGTTAGAATTTTTAATATTTTAGGGTTTTATAGGTTAAAAAATACATCAAGAAAAGAAAAAAAAGAAGCTAAAGAGAAATCCTAGGGTTTGAAGCAGCTGGATATGCAGGGATCTGAAAAATAATAGAGGTCATAATCGTAAACCATTGTGGAGTCACTAGTTGTTAGTATGAATATTAATCGCAAGTATACGAAAAAGGCTCACTTCAGCTGCGCATAACAAACAACCCTAACAGCAAATATGGTTGCTAATATATTTAGATATGAACTTAGTTGACCAAGATAAATGCTGCAAAAATCTAGATCTATGCATTAAAAGACATTAAGAAGTAAATAAAAGCAAGAGTTTCTCCATGTATCCAATGGATAAGACAATATTTTTTTAAATAATTTTTTGTATTGATGAAACCTGGGAGGAGAACATAGAAAGATGTTACCAGTCCTCCTTAAGGGGATGGGTTCTTGTAAGTCCTCAATACTTCAGATCTAAAATCCCTCTCTCTTGATGGTGTAGAAAACCCAAACAAAAATGGAACTCAAAGGGAGCTCACAAGAAAAATGGTAGCAAAATATGACAATGATGGTGGATCACAGTGAGACCAAAAGTACAGATTCAGAGTGATATTTTGGCAACGAAAGGTATTGAGTGAATGTTATAAATCCTTCTATTTATAACAAAATATTGAGTTAGTCTCCATATTGGTGCATAATTAAAATATTATTAACCAAATCAATGTCCAAATTTTATGGGATATTTTATTATATTTGTTGGAGGGAAAAAGAATTTGACTTGGGTCAAATCCCTTTATTCGTAAACAATAAATAAATAAATGATTTATTTATTATTTTAAGGATGTGGTTGAGTAATAATCAAATAGATAATGATTTATTTAACTATTTATAAATGATTTAGTCAAATTTAAAAAGGAATATTATTTAAATAAGGTTAAATAATTATTCCTAAAAAATAATAAGATAAATAATGATTTATCTAATTAATTTTCCTGTTTTGGGTTAAATATGACCAGGAATATTACTTAAACTGTTGTTTAACTAATTATTCTTTGAGGAAAATCAAACATATGTGGATTCATTTAATATTTCCTCATTGGGTTTCCTGTTTAGACCATAAACAACTTAATAAATGTGGTTTACTAGGGTATTTTTCATAGTGAAAGCAATTTTACTTAGGGTAAAATTCGTCTTACATGGTGTACTTAGGTCTATATAATAGTAACAGGTTAGATGACCAAAAAATGGTGTAACATTCACTATTAAAGATTAATTTCTCATTCTTGTGATTTATGAATTATTGGATGAATTACATAGAGAAATTTATTTCACCAAGTTGGATCTTCGTTCCAGATATCATCAAATTATAATGAAGACTCAAGACATTCTGAAAACAAGTTTTTGAACTCATGAGGGTTATTATGATTTTTTGGTCATGCCTTTTGGCCTTACGAATGCACCTTATACATTTCAAGGGATAAATTCCATTTTCAAATCCTTCCTTAGAAATTTGTGTTACTATTTTTTGATGATATACTAATTTACAGCAAGTCTTGGAAGTATCATGTTCAACATGTTGACAGGGTGTTCAAAATATTGGAGGAGAAACAATTATATGCAAAAAACTCCAAATGTTTCTTTGGAGTACAAGAGGTGGAATATCTAGGTCATATTATATCTCAGGAGGATTTTAAGGTAGACCCTAACAAAATTAAAGCCATTAAGGAATGGAAATACCCCACAACCATATGTTGAGAATGCAGCAAGATGATGGAGCTTGGTGAAATGAAGTCGCCTTCACCAAGTGGGCCCGCAGGCAAATTCTGGCGCAAAGTCTATTTTTAGACTATGTCTATTTTTAGACATATGGAGCATGGTTCGGGGATTCCAGTTTGAGATTCTCGGAGCATTGGTCATGTTGGTAAAAATAGATGAGACTCTATTTTTTAGGTCGAAGAGGTCGAAGGCTATTTTTAGACTGCCTCTCCTAAAAATAGGGAAGTCAAATATTATTTACCCTTAATAATATTTTAATTATAAACAACAACATTTCTTGAGCACTTCGGGCCGAGTTACGTAAGGGTTCTTATTCATCCGACGTAGTGGAATCATGTGGTTCCCAAGGGTTTGATGGCATCATGCATGGTTGAATCTGTGTTGGCTATCAAGTGGCTAAAGGTTGGAGCATGTGTTTTGTATGATCTGAGCTTGTGTAGTGTGTAACAATTGGAGATTGTACTGAGAGCTTGTGAGGAGTTTGTACAATGATTGTTACATGATCTCTATCATTATAATATACAGATAGTTGGGGGTTTTCAGTTTTAAGCTTTCCCATAAATACTGTGTTTATATGTGTGATTGTTTATGGTTTTAATGTGCGCATGCGATTGTTTAATTTCCGCAAATTGATGATCAATAGTAGAAGAGGTTATGTATTATGCATGAAGCTCAAATAGTGTGTGATCAGGATAATCTCGGTGAATAATTTAACAGTTATTCAAATTTCCACATGGAATACTTTCAGCTATTGAAGCAGAGATTGATCATCGCAGTGATTACAAACTTATTTCGGTAGACAGAGTCTGCATGCGGGCCAGGTAGCCTCCGGATTCATCTTTCTTCGGAAAGTGAAAGGTCTGGTAAATGCCCCTTGCAGTCGATCTCCGTGCTAGAAATAATTTGTTCTCACAGATCTAGAGCAGTTGAGCTTTGAGGTGGAATTCGAAATTTTGCAGCAGTTTTGTTTTCTTGGTGCCGGTGTTGAAAATGTCTTTCAACGGTTTGCAACTCGAATATGCTCTTGAAGGCAGTTTGAATTATGTTGCATGGAAGGATCGAATGGAAGCAGTATTAGAAGATAATGGTCTCAAGGAGTTCGTAGATACGGATGTCCAAAAGCCCACTGATCCTGCTGAAGTCGATGCATGGCAAAAGAAGATGGTGAAGTGTCGAAGGATCCTGTTGGAGGGCGTCAAGGATCATATTGTATCCAGCCTGCATGGAAAGGCTACTCCATATTTAATGTGGAAAGATTTGACGGATCTATTCCAGAGTAAGAGCGACCAAAGGAAGCTGGCACTCAAAGATAAGCTCAGAACATCAAGATGGAGAAAGGCGACAGTATCGCCAAATACCTCACGAAGTTCACTCAGTCCAGAGATGAGCTGGGAAGTGTGGGGGAGGGCTGTCAAAGTTTCACTGATCGCATGCTTGGTTTCAAGTGTGATGGGATCGATGTGGTTCTTGGACAGCGGTGCGTCATTTCATATGATGGGATATCGGGATTTGTTCTCAGATCTGGAGGACAAAGATTTTGGTGTGCACATCGAGATGGGCGATGATGGTAGATACAGTGCGACTGGTATTGGTACCATATCCTTTCAGAGGGAGTCTGGTAAACCCTTTGTACTAAAGGATGTCATGCATGTACCCGGATTGAAGAAGAACCTGATTTCAGTAGCTATGTTGGAGGATAAGGGTTATGATGTGGTCTTCAGCGAAGGAAAAGCTCGCCGCAAGACCATCGAGAGACCTGCAACAGGGGGTTCGAACCAAGAACCTTTATCATTGTAGGATACCAGCCTATGGCATGCAAGTATGAGAAGTGGTGAGTCAGATGAGGACGAATCGAAATCTGAGGATGAAGCACCTTCACAAAGGAGCTTTGAAAGATTCTCGCAACAGAGTTTTCATCGGTTTAGGGGCACTTACAAGTAATGACTGGCAAGGGGTGTACCTTGGGGAAGTATGTGAAAGCCACCTTTCACGAGAAGGATAGTCATGCCATGACGATCCTTGAGAGAGTTCACACAAACGTGTGTGGTCCTTTCTCAGTTGCTTCGACAGCAAAGCACAAGTATTATGTGATCTTTGTTGATGATTTCTCTCGAAAGTGCTGGATCTTCTTCATGCAGAAGAAGAGCGATACATTCGCGAAGTTCTGTGAGTTTAAAGCACTGGTCGAGAAGGAGTCGGGGAAGAAGGTGATTGCTCTAAGGAGTGATAACGGTGGTGAATTCATCTCGGCTAAATTCAAGGAGTTCTGCAGCGCAGAAGGGATTCAGAGAGAGCTCATCGCACCCCATAACCCACAGCAGAATGGGGTGGCTGAGCGAAAGAACAGAACAATCGTGGGTGCTACACGGGCGATGTTGCATGATCAGGGCCTACCCCTTCACTTGTGGGCTGAGGCATGCAATACAGCAGTGTATGTGCAGAACCGTTGTCCTCACAAGGTTCTTGGCATGAGTACACTGGAGGAGGCTTATTCTGGCAAGAGGCCCGATATTTCCCATTTGCGGATTTTTGGTTCTCCTGTCTACATGCATGTGACGAAGGATGCGAGAAGGAAGCTGGATCCAACTGCTGAGGTTGGAATATTTTTTGGGTACACTGATACACCTCACAACTATCGGGTGTATTTGTCAGACAGTCGCAAGACTGTTGTGCGACGGGATATAAAATTTCAGGAGGAGAAAGCCATGCAGTGTTCGCTTAAGAGGGAGCTACACTTGCATGCAGATGAGGAGCTGTTAGTTCCTAAGGAGGAGCTTCCGGATGTGGATCAGCCACAAGAGGAGGTTCAGGAGGTGGAAGAAACCACCCAGGCAGCGCCAACCATCAGAGGGCGCATGCGCACTACAGAAGCTGAGCGACTGGCTCGGGATGCACAGAAGGTTGTAGGACCACCTACAGCACAGCGCAGACAGAGACAGTCACCGGATCGGTACACTGGATACATGGCTCTTATGAGTCAATGTGTTGTGACAGAGCCATCCTCTTTGGAGGAAGCTGTGGAGGAACCCGCATGGGTTGATGCCATGATCGAAGAATATGATTCGATCATCAGGAACAGTGCATGGGAGATTGTCCCAAGACCTGTTGGGAAATCAGTTGTAGGTTCGCGATGGATCTACAAGGTGAAGCAGGCGGCTGACGGGAGTGTGGAGAAGTACAAGGCGAGATTTGTCGCCCGTGGCTTCTCACAGATCGAGGGGATTGACTATGAGGAGACTTTTGCACCTGTCGCAAGGTACTCTTTCATACGGACGATCCTTGCTCTCTCAGCGCAGATGGGGTGGCACATTCATCAGATGGATGTGAAGACTGCGTTCCTCAATGGATTTATTGAGGAGGAGGTGTACATAGAGCAGCCTGAAGGTTTTGAGATCTTCAGCAGTGAGTCGCATGTGTGCCGACTCAAGAGAGCATTGTACGGGCTGAAGCAAGAACCTCGTGCTTGGTACACTCGGATAGACAGCTACTTCACCGGGCTTGGATTCTCCAAGAGTGAGGCGGATCCTAACCTGTACCAGATTGTGGTGGAGGGGAAGCTGTTGATCATCGTACTGTATGTAGATGATCTGATTTTTACTGGAGATGAGCAGTTGATACTTTCATGCAAGGAGGATCTTGCACGAGAGTTTGAGATGAAGGACTTGGGAATCCTTCATTATTTCCTAGGATTGGAGATTTGGCAGCGCAGCGGAGGACTGTTTGTTTCTCAGGGCAAGTATGCCCGGGAGATTCTGGAGAGGTTCAACATGCAAGGCTGCAAGCCTGTTGACACTCCTCTTCCCGGTGGTTGGAGGAAGGAGGATGCTACTTCAGCGGAGGTAGTGGATGCCACTGTCTATCGACAGTTGGTGGGGTCGCTTATGTATCTGGTCAATACACAACCCGATATATGCTATGCTGTTAACCAGCTTTCGCAAGCTATGGTTAAGCCTACCAAGCTCTTCTGGAAGGCAGGAAAGCATGTATTGTGTTATCTTAGAGGCACATCGGATATGGTTTGTGGTACAGACAGAGGATGGAGCGAAGTCAAGCCACCGATGCGTATCATGGTGGAGTCCAACCACCGGAAGAGCATCAGAGGGAGTTAAACATTGGATCGACGTCAGCTTCCGGTACAAACAGAAGAAAAGATCCGTGCACTCATTTCAAAAGAGAGGTTTCCAGTACATGGCAGCCTATCTTGGTCGCATGCGAGGCTATTTGGGATGAGGAAGATCTCGCTGATTTTGTTCAAAGGTATTTGGAGCCTGCGTGATTCATCAGGATAACCGCAGTTGCATTAAACTCTCGGCTAATCTAGTATTTCATGATAGGTCCAAACATATCGAAGCATCGTATCATCATATCGAGGTAGTGTTCTGGCTGAGAATCATGATGCTTTCATATGTTCTGCTTGATGGAGGGGATCGTGGGATGCCCTACAATAGACGAAGGCGCTCACCAGGAGCAAGTTTGAATTCCACAGAGGCAGGATAGGGATTGCAGATAATCCATATCTTGCTGAGAGGGAGTGTTGAGAATGCAGCAAGATGATGGAGCTTGGTGAAATGAAGTCGCCTTCACCAAGTGGGCCCGCAAGAAAATTCTGGTGCAAAGTCTATTTTTAGACTATGTCTATTTTTAGAAATATGGAGCATGGCTCGGGGATTCCAGTTTGAGATTCTTGGAGCATTGGTCATGTTGGTAAAAATATATGAGACTCTATTTTTTAGGTCGAAGAGGTTGAAGGCTATTTTTAGACTGCCTCTCCTAAAAATATGGAAGTCAAATATTATTTACCCTTAATAATATTTGGACTATAAACATCAGTTTACTCTCTTGGAGCACTTCGCCCAAGGCGAAGTGGCTCATGCATCCGCGCAGGAATCACGTGGTTCCCAAGGGTTTGATGGCATCATGCACGGTTGAATTCAGGTTGGCTATCAAGTGGCTAAAGGTTGGAGCATGAGTTTTGCTAGATCTAGCTTGATAGTGTGTAGCATGGGAGGTAGTGCATGAGAGCTTGCAAAGAGCTTTGTACTATGATTGTTACATGATCTCCATGACATGTATAATATATAGATAGTTGGGGGTTTTCAGCTTTAAGCTTTCCCATGAAATACTGTGTTCATATGTGTGAATTTTTATGGCTTTAATGTGTGCGTGAAATTGATTTTATTTCCGCATGTGATGATCAATGGTAGAAGAGATTCTGTATTATGCATGAAGCTAAAATAGTGTGTGATCAGGAGAATCTCGGTGGATAACATATCAGTTATTCAAATTTCTACACCATAAAGGGACTGCGAGGATTTCTCGGGTTAACAGGGTATTATCCAAAGTTTCTTAAGGATTATGGGAGAATAGAAACACCTCTAACAACATTGTTGAAGAAATATGAATTTTCATGGACTCTAACTGAAACAAGGGAGGAATGGAAGAATGCCGAAGAAGTATGGACACTCATTCAAAATTTACAGCAAGATCCTAGAACATCTGACACATTTAGTTGGAAAAGTGATTCCTTATGGTACAACTATCACTTGTATCTTTGTAATAATTCCCAACTAAAACAAAATATTCTTTTGGAATTGCACACCTATCCCTCAGGAGGACACTTGGGATTTTTAAAAACTTACCACAGGGTGAAGAAAGAATTTTTTTTGGATGGCCTTAAATCTGATATTCAAAATTTTGTGGCGGAATGTTTAATTTTCTATCAAAATAAATTTGAGAGAATAAATATCCCGGGTCTACTAAAACCTTCATCCATTCCAAGTCAACATTTGGCGGAGGTGTCAATGGATTTTATCATAGGTTTACCTAATTCTGAATGAAAGAGTGTCATGATGGTGGTAGTTGATAGTCTTACCAATTATGCACAATTTTGTGCATTATCTCATCCATTTAAAGAGAGTAAAACTACTACTTCATTTATGGAAACAATTCAAAATCTACATGGAAACCCAAATATTAGTGTAAGTGATAGAGATCTCATTTTCATTGGAAATTTTTGTACAAAATTATTTTCTTGTTTGGGTACTCAACTAGCTCATAGCTCATATTATCATCCTCAATCTTATGGTAAAACTAAGATAGTGAAAAAATGTCTGGAATGATATCTTCATTGCTTTGTATATGATAAACAAACACAATGGGTCAATTGGTTACCTCTCGCTGAAATGGGATTATAACACTTCCTTCAACACTACAACATAAATGACCCCATTTATGGCACTTTATTCATATCATTTGTCATTCATCACATCATATTTAACAGACAATTATAAGGTTAAAGTAGTGGAATATCACATCAAGAATTAACAACAATTTCTCCAACTCTTAAAGGATAACCTAAATTTGGCACTAAATCAAATGAAACAATAGGCAGATCAACATCGCAGTGAGAGAAGTTTAGATGTAGGCGACTAGGTTTTTTTATGGGTACAAGCATACAAACAAATGTCCCTCAGGAAATCTAAGAAGGATAATAAATTATCACCAAAGTACTATTGTCCTTACAATGTGTTGCAAAAGATTGGTACTATGGATTACAAATTGGAGCTTTCGGCATCTTCTCGAGTGCACCATTTTTCCATACTTCATGCTTAAAGAAGGTTACAGGTGACAAAATTTTGGTTCAAAAAATATTGTGAGAACTTGATAAGGAAGGAAAAATCATATTGGAACAAGAAGCAGTCACGAAATCAAGAACTCGACAACTACGAAATCGATCAATTTCAGAGTATTTCATAAAATGGAAGAACTTACCCACTGAAGATTCGACATGAAAGGATGATGATTTTATACAAAAGCATCCAGAACTACTCAAGCGCTGATGACAACAATTTTTTGAAGTAGAGGGACATGTTAGGGCCCTATATTAATAATTCAATCCCTTAATGTTGTTAGTGTAGCCCCCTTATTGTTATTGTTGTACCATTGTAGTCCCCTTATTGTTATTATTGCACCCTTACATTATTATTGTTAGGTTGGCTAGGATTATCTTTTGACCCCATGGAATACTTTATATAGAAAGGAGGCTTTCTAATTTGTTTCATCCAATAATTTTCCATTTATGTAATGTATAGGAGGTTTCCCCCTCGAGGCGGTTGATTTATAAGGCGTTGATCTCTCTTTTATTCTAGTTTTGGATTTGGTTTCATAATAATGGGAAGCAAATATAGTGTCAAAAAAATGATTACCTCCAATTTTATGGACAAGATGTGGGAGGATCATGAGATGGAGGGTTAAAGGAAGCTAAGATACTATAAGGAGGTGATCAATCCCACCCTTGATAATTATAATTATCTCTCAGTGTTAAACAACACTAAGAAAAAATGAACATCGTCAGGATTAGAACTAATTCTCATGATCTTTGGAGTGAGACCAGGTGGTGGTCTATTCCCAAGACTCCTTGGAGCAATAGAATCTGCCAAATTTGTGATGCTAAGCAAGTGGAAGATGAAAAGCACTTCCTTTTAGACTACCCAACTCTTACTCACATCTACTCTCAATTCCCTACCATCTGCCACACTTCCAATCTTCTTGACCTTTTAATACAATCCACCTATAACAATATTGGAGTGATTATTTCCCTTCTCTTTGATCATATAAACAAGATTTTGAAGAATGAAACTTAGATTATTTTTCCTTTCTTGAGGTCCGATAGGCCGCATTGTTTTTAACAGACATTAATCATCATCATCATCGTTAATATTTTTTTATTAATATTAAATTTATAAATTTTTATAAATTATAATATATTAATAATAATTTATGTTTAAAATTATATATATATATATATATATATATATATATATATATATATATATATATATATATATAGATAATATTCATGAATTTTGACAAAAATTTCCCTATGTGATATTTACATACGAAAATATCTCAACATTAATAATATGGATTAGGGGTTAAATTTAACAAATCCCCCTACCTATCATAGAATTTTTTTTATGACAATATTATTTTTAAATGACCCTTCATATCACTTTTAATATTTCCTTTGACCAGTTTCATCTTACTTAAAAGAAAAGTATACAATGTATACCTGAAAATATTGAAGCTAATGCAATTAAAATTTGAAGAGATCAGGGTGAAAAACAACTTGCCATTGCTAAAAATAGATTTCCAAAGTTTGATTTTCAATTAGATTTATTTTTCAGAAAATATAACATTTTATTTTAAATTTCAATAAGATTTTTCTAAAATGATGTCTAACCTATAGACCAATCCATTGGCCTTAGTCTCTCTTGTGTATTCATTATTTACTTTTATGTCATTTTAGCTAGTTTTTCTTATGATTATTTCACTATTTTGATTGCATTTCAATTCACTGTTTTAAGTTTTCTTCCATTTGTCTTTTGCTATAGATTTAGATTGCTTACATGTTAGTAGAGTAGGCTATAAACTTATAAAGTTGTGAGTCAAGCCTCCCCCCTCTCATCTCTTTCATTGGAGCTTGAGGATGGTAGAACTTCCCCACGAACCAAAATTTACATTTTAATTTATGATTTCTTGGAATGAATAGATTTGGTTGTTGTAGCTCCATGGATATGTTTACAATGTTGTGTTAGATCTATGTTTCTAGGCTAAAATATATTTTATTTCCAAATTCAACTCATCTTTTCCATTTTCTTTATCATGAATTTGTCCATATTTATTGCATGAACATGTATTTTTCTTGCAGTTTCAGGTAGCACAGCCAAGGATGGCTTCACCAACACCTCCAACTTCCTTTCTCACCCTTCATCAGCCTTCTGTTCATCAAAATCACCATCAACCCCATTTTCATATTTTTCACCTCTACTCCGTGAGAAAACCCCATAGGTGTAAGACAAGCCTCTCAAGAGATTATGAACTTGGCCAAGGAGTGGGATACCTTACATTCATCAAAACCCACCTTCACTCCACCTTCCCTACACTTTTCTCACCCATTTTTGGCCTCGGATTTCCCTCGGACTATTTCATGTAGCAATTTAGGACTTTCCTGTAGCACTACAGGAAACCTATAGAAACACTTGTATTCACACTAATGGGCCCCTCCTTAAGCCCAAAAACCACCATCCACCTCATCTAGACCTTCCAAAATAAACCAAAAACCTTCATCGTTGCACCCATGAGTTCAAGCCTTCTATAATCCACCTTAGCGCTTTCTCCTCCTAGCTGCAAAACAATGCATTTACAAGCATAGTTAGGTCATTATTAGCTTCATGATTAAAAGCATGATATATAGAACATAGAGTGGATAGAGTGTGTTTATCCATTTTTCCCATCAAAGTGTAATTATGTTAGTTTCCTTTATGAAATTTCAATTCAACAATTTACTTCATGCAAGATGCCTAGTTTGCTTCCATTTCTTCTCATAGCTTAATGTGTAGATTTATTTCATTGCAGAGTAGTTAGATGTAATTTCTTGTTGTAGAATAGTTATGTACTTTCTGATAGAGCCATGGCTTTGAATCATTTTTAGTGCTAGGTCTAAATTAAAAAGTGTGACAGACTTCATCCAGAAACCCTAGATGTAGCACCCTTTCGTAGAGCTCAAAAGAGGATGACATGATTAGAATGCATATGTTGTGTATATAGCACTGTCACCTCTAATTTTTTACGAACCTTGGATTGATAAAGTAAACTAAGGTAGCCTCTACGAGTTGCAACATTCTTGGTGCAATACGAGGGCTCACCTCGTTTTGGCATTGCTACGAGGGAGGTGTCTAGTATATTCTTTGATTTTATTTTAGCAATCTTTTTTCTTTCCTTTTACATGTTGTTTCAAAAATATTGAAAAAATTCAAAAAAAATATGATTTTCATGCCTCGTAGGAGTAGGGATACTCGAGGAAATTTTTTTACCTAAAACCCCCACATCACCACATAGTCACCCTTCACTCTTCTTCGCTGGTTGTGAGGTTGAGCACACCATAGGTGAGCCTTATGGAAATTTTGAAGTACCTATAGGAGAAGAAGAAGATCTTGTTTCACCTAAGGAACATGCTTCACCTACTCAAACCATGGTTGAAACTGAATCCCATGGAGCCTTTCCCATTAGAGAGGGAGATGGGGAAACTAAAATGAAGAACATCAGTCCTCAGCCCTTCCACACTTTCATGGAATTACCTTTGAATATCATGACACATTCATGTTTGAATTTTTTGATGTTTGTATGACCTATGACTATGCCGTAGATTATCAAAAGATGAAGTTATTCCCATCTACCCTTAAGGATACAACCTTGCACTGGCTCATGGGTCTACCTGGGAACAACATCACTACATTGGCATAGATGCAAGAGGCCTTCAAAAACAAGTATAGGTACTACTGTAGGTCCAAGAAGACTAAATATGAGATATTCGAGATGAATCTCGGGCCTGATCAATCCCTAAAAGAATATGAAGAGAGGTTTCAGTTAATCTATAAGGGAGCCAACTATATTCTTGATCGTGGATCACTTAAACTAGTAATTCTATGAGGTACCAGGGAGGAGGTGATAGAAAACATCAATATTTTATTAGGAGAAGATATCTACTAGTTTCCTTATGAAATAATCAAAATTTTCTTCAGGAACCATTCTAGGTCAGCTAGGAAGAAAGGCAGAGCTAGCCAAAGAACAAACAATACCCCTTCCTCTTCCATCACCATCAAGCATGAGATTGGAAATATGTTGGAGAACTTCAAGAGTGACATGTTTCACACCTTTCCATTGAAAATGTACACAATGTAGGTCAAGAGGAAGCAAGAGGAAGAAAAAAGGGCCTTCTCTTTATTTTTCCCTAGATTTAGTAGAAAACACCTTAGGAATGAATTTCCATTAAATGTCGTAGGGGTTTGCTTAGTATTTGAGGAGAACCATGCCACATACAAGTGTCACTCCTCACATAGATTCAAATTTGTATATCAAGGTGGGGAATTAGGATCAGAGCAACTCTGTTTCATGAACCAGAGAAGGCCTCAAGGCCCTAGGTCATATCATCAGGGTATGAAAGGTGCACCTTACTCTTACTAGCACAATAATCAGAATGAAACCATGCAATATTAGTACACCCCAACTCATCCATCCTAGCCTACACCTCCTACTTGGCCTTACAACCCTCCATATCATCCTCAGCCTGTGAACCAACCATTCCAATAGTATGTTCCTCAAAAACCTTATTGGAACAACCCATCTCAAGGGTGGAGGCCTAAACATAACCAACCACCTGCTCTAATTCCTCCACCCCAACCTCAACCTCAGCTTACTCATGCTGCTCCACCCAAGATTCCTCAAATGCCTGCACAACGCAATCCAAACCTGAACAACAGACAAGCACACTAGGTTTATAGTGGAGAGACATCGTATGTAGCTTATTCTATGGAGATACATGAGATTAATCTCAGGTAGAGAAGAGTACTCCTATACAACCTCCCTTCATATCCACTTGTAAAGGTTTAGGACGGAAAGGAAGAAAGTAACACTCCGATCCAACAACCTCCTTTTCCTAAGTACTTGATACATTGAAGTCAGAACACCCCAGAGGAGACTAAACTTATGGGAGAACTGAAAATTTTGTGTGTAAATATATTGCTTCTCTAGGCCATTAAGGATGTCTCTATATACATTAGCCTCATCAAGGAAAATTACTTCAAGAAACATGGGATAAACAAGAAATATACCCCCGCCATCAATGTAGCATGACAACTTTCCAACTTAATGTTGGGAATGGTAATCTTTCCAAAGTACTTGGACCCTAGAAGTCTAGTTGTAGATGTGCACTTAGATGGTGTCATAGTCCCCAATACTTAGATTGATCTTGAGGCTGACATAAATGTAATGACCAAGGAAAATATGTTAAAATAAACTTCCAAGGGACTTTGAGGAACACCATAATGGTTCTGCAACTTGCAGATTGGTCCATAGTAACTCTAGAAGGAATTGTTGAGGATGTTATGGCCTCAATTGGCTCTTGGGAGTATCCTACAAATTTCCTGGTTTTGCAACCAAAAAAAAGTTCAATGGATATCCTCTCATCTTAGGGAGACATTGGTTAGCCAATACTGATGCTTATATCAGCTGTTGTGCCAGAAAATGACTATTAAGAATGAGCCCTTGTCTAAATAGTTGGTATTATATCCTCCATTCCAGTCTTCCATTTATCATGATCTACCTATATGGTTGGAGGATGAAGAATATGAGGTATACAACACTACCCCCATTTGTACAATATATGTTATTCTTAGAGGGGGGCAACTTGATGAAGATGAAGTCAACCATGTCATTCAAAACCAGTCCCGCACTAACAATCCACTTGAAAACCTAATCAAAGAATCTAAAAGACACCCTTCGATGGAATGTCAGTTAGTCGATTCAACCTCTGAAATCACCAAGGCTATGGAGTTTGGCCCATACATATATATGAAAATTAACTCAAACCTCTCAGATAAAGAATAAAAGCAGCTATTCCAGCTTCTAAAAGAAAACCTAGATGCATTTTATTAGGATTACAAGGACATGAAAGGGGTGCATCCCTTAGTATGAAGACATAAAATTTACATTAAGGAAGGATGCAAGCTTGTGCGCCAACCCCAAAGGAGAATGAACCTAGCTCTAAAGGACACAGTCAAGGAAGAACTACAGAAATGGTTTTTTTCAGGGTTCATTTAACCTATATCGAACAATGAGTGGGTTTCTCCTCTTGTCCTAGTCTTGAAGAAGAATGGAAAATGGAGAATTTGTGTTGATTATCGGGACCTCAACAAAGCCACCAAGAAGGACCATTTCCCTTTTCCATTTATAGACCAATTCATGGATGGACTTGCAAGAAAGAAGCTCTTTTCCTTCTTAGATGGGTTCAATGGGTATAACGAGATCCAAATCAGCCTTGAAGACTAGGACAAGACTACTTTCACCTGCCCTTGGCGTACCTTTTCTTAACAAGTACTACCCTTTGGGTTGTGCAATACCCCAGCTAGCTTCCAAAGAGCTCTCCTTAGCATTTTCTCTGAGCTAGTACATGAATCAGTTGAAATCTACATGGATGATTTCACACCCTATGGAGATGAATTCCAGGAGGCTCTCTCCAATTTGGGAAAGGTGCTGAGAAGGTGCATTGAGGTGTATTGAGCCCAGAAAAGTGTGAATTTTTGAAAAGAGAAGGATTTTTATTGGGGCACTCAATCTCCAATGCAATAATATAGGTGGACCCAAGCAAAATTAACATCATCAAAAGAGTACCTTCTCCTCAAAATTAGAGAGATGTCAGGAGTTTCTTTGGATTAGTTGGCTATTATAAAAGATTCATCAAATATTTAAACAAGTTGGCTTCGCCACTATTTGGTTTGTTGGCTAAATATTTTGAGTTTACTTGGTCGAGTCTTTGTAAATAAGATTTGAGCTCATTAAGGGAAAGTTAACTACTTCCCCCATTCTCTAAGGTCCAAATTGGACTCCACCTTTCCACATCCACACAGATGCATCAGACAAATTTGTGGGGGAAGCATTGGGGCAGTTAGAAGAAAAATTACCTTATGTAATCTATTTCATCAATAAGAACTTGTCTAAGGCCAAACTCAATTATACTGTCATAGAGAAGGAAATTTTAGCCATTGTCTATTCTTTAAACAAATTTAGACACTATGTCACTGGTTATTAGACCTTTGTACACACTGACCATGTAGCCATCAAATATTTAATGAACAAAATAGATGTTAATTCTAGAATAATTAGATGGTTTTTAATATTACAATATTTTGACCTAACCATTATTGATAAACTTAGAAAGGAGAATGTTGTTGCATATTTTTTACCCAGGTTATCCCTATCTGTAGATGAAGAAGGAATGGTAGATGATCAACTGCTAGATGAACATATTTTTTCCATCTCTGCACTCTCAACATGGTTTGATGACATAGCTAACTACTTGGTTGTTGAAAATTTCCTTCCTAGTATCTCATTCAATGAGAAAAGCAATATCATCAGGAAAAATGCCCCTTTCACATGGATTGGGGGAAATCTCTTCAAGCTATAGCCTGACCAAATTCTCAGAAGATGTGTGAGGGAGGAAGAAGTTTTTGATATCCTCTCTACATGTCACGATAGCCCTTATGGAATCCACTTTGCTACAAAAAGGTTTGCCTTCAAAGTTTTGCAGGAAGGGTACTATTGGCCTACCCTTCACTAGGATGCTATAAGATACAAAAGTAGGTGTGACCAATGCCAAAGTATGTGAAAACCTGCAGAGAGGGATGAGATGCCTTTGCACCCTCAAGTGGCTCTTAGTCCATTTGAAAAATGGGGCATGGACTTTGAATTAGACCTATTGATCCACAATCTAGCTAGAAAAAGTATATCATAGTATGCATTGAATATCTGACAAAGTGGGCTGAAACAAAAGCTGCGAAGGTAGAAACTGAGGAGAAAGTAGAAAATTTATGAGAGAGAATGTGGTTTAAAAATTTGGATACCCCAAAGAGGTAGTCACTGATCAGGTGGAGAAATTCACATCTCATCTCATTGAGAATATTTTGAGGTGGCACAAGATAAAGCATAAGACTTCCACTTCCTACCACCCTCAAGAAAATGGCCAAGTGGAAGTGACCAACAAAGCCTTGGAGAATATCCTCACCAATCTTGTGAGCAGCAGCAAAAAATATTGGATGGACAGATTGGTAGAAGCTACTTGGGCCTTCAACACTACTTGGAAAACAATAATAGGGTTCACTCCTTATGACCTGGTCTATGGCAAGAAAGCTCCGCTTTCAATTGAATTTTATTTCAACACCTTAAGGATGGTAGTTGAGTTAGACCTAGATATATCAAATTCCCAACAAGAGATGTTGATTCAATTAAATGGATTGGATGAGTTCAGGATGAAAGCACTCCTTTATATAGAAGTGATTTAGCTACAAATGAAGGTTTGACATGACAAGTACATTAAGGAAAAGTCCTTTCAAGAAGGATATTTGGTGATGTTGTATTACTAGGGGTTTAAGGATTTCAAAGGCAAACTAATGACAAGATGGTTGGGACCCTACAAAGTGGAAAAATGTTATGAATATGGCGTACTTCATATCAGAACCATAGATGAGGAAGTAATTCCCCTACTTGTCAATGGTTATAGACTTAAGGTTTAGAAAAAGCCCCTGTCTAGGGCATAATTTATAAATTCCATAACAGGGATGTGTATGTCATGGGAAACTCCATAGTTTCTAGTGCCTCCAGATCCTAACAAAAAATAAAGAGACATGGGTGAAAACCTGTCTGAGCTGCCCTAGGCCAACTCCAGTGTTGAAGACCTCCACGAGGCAATCTTGGAGAAAAAAAAGGAGAGAAAGAGAGAAAAATAAAGGATCATATAATAAAATATCCTTGGGTGAAAACCTCTCCGAGGTGCCCAAGGAAGGCTTGTGGGTTGAAAACATATATGTAGGCAGCCCACTTGCCTTCAGAAAAAGAGAAGAAAGTAAAAATGAAACAAAGAAAAGGAATAAGAAGGATAAAACCTATGCACTTATGTGTTTTTTTTCTGTTTTGTAGGTTATTGATTAAAGAATGGTTTTTGGGATCCATAGGAGTAGTTTCTCTTCATTTCCCTCTCTCCTCTGCTTACACACTCCATGGACAACTCTAGATATACCCCTTCATCCATTTCACCCCTTAGATAGGCAAAAATTTAATTTCCCCCCCTAAACTATAATTTCTACATGAAATTCCAACAACTACGGGATTTTTGTAGCACTACAGGAAATTCCTATAAACGCTACAAGAAATTCATTCATGAAGGAAGAATCTCTCTTAGGGATTTATGAAATTAAAAGAGAGCATTATATTTTATTTTTTTCCTATAAATACCATTCAAAAACCCTTATTTCACTTCACGCACAAGGATTCACTCTCTAAACCCTATGTTGCACTATTAGCAACTAGATCATTTGAAAATTGGAATTAGATCCATTCACTTACCTATCCTCCATAAACCATATCCCTCCATTTCTGAGTGCACTAAAGCAATAAGATGTAAGAAAAATATTTTTACAGGAATTGGAAAGTTTCCTCTGGCAAATCTGTGTGTGTCACAACAAGGCCAGACGATGAAGGACAATTGACGAGGATGACTCCAACAGAACACAAAAATACTTTAGGAGGGAAAACACACCAACCATAGCACCTGAAGGCCTCCATGCAACATTTTCAAATGAAAAAGAAAAAAATATTAAGAAGCTCACTCAGAAAAGACAAGCATGTCATTCAAAAAAAGCTGCTCACTCACAAAATAAATAAGAAGTGAAAACACAACAAAGAAGAAATCATGGATGCAACCACCAACTCTAGCTCCTTGCACTAGCTCATTCAGCACCACACCAACACCATGTAGGCTCAGGTATGGCCCTTCACCTCTCATACATTCATAATGACCAAAACAGTTTAATGTCAAGTTTTAGAAATTTAAAAGGAAAAAAGGTGGCCAATTAACTTAGCCACCTTCGTAAAGTTAAATTGGAGGAAAATTGAAAGTACATGCCACCTGGGAAAGTGAAATCAAGTCAAGAGGAAGTGAATGGGTATGAAGAGGGTGATTATGAGTCTCAGAAATAATTAACTGGAGTGGGACCAACAGTCTTAAAGAGGAAAAATCGTGTTAAGTGCGAGTCAATACAACACTTAAAATTTAGTTAAAAATGAAATAAAGGTAATATCTATCTCATTTTCACCATTTTGTGGAGCATTTCAAAGAGAAGAAATATAAGGAGAGTAGTGGGAGCCATCATGAGAGAAACATCGATATTTGAGCTTGTATGCACCATCGTGCTACATAAAACATATTTTTTCTACAAGCAAATTTAGAGGTAGATCAACAAGGGTATATAACGCAACACAAAGTCACTTGTGGGTGAAATTTCTTCCCAAAGCCACCATATACCAGACAAAAACAATAGATGACATAGGTAAGTGCTTTCCATCCTCCAACATTGAAATTTCTCCATGAAATTTACACAAAGCAAGTTAAATTTGGAAACTAAAGGGTAAAAAAAATGCATTTGTTTCAAGACCTCCATCTCCTAGACATAACTCTCAAACATCTCACGACCTTCATATCACAACCATCGAAATAGGAGGGGGATTCAACATAAGTGAGTCCAATAACATTAAGGGAATTAGGTAGCATCCTCAAGTCATGTAAATATTTAGAAATCAATAATGGCTAGGGCTCTTTGAGATTTTGAAATTTTTTGATGAAGATATAGCTCGAGAATTTGCAGTGGCTCTATAATCACACTGAGAGGAGAGGGCCACCATTGTGGTTAGAGGCGTATCCATAACACTATCGCCTAAACTCATAATCAAAGTTACAAATTTTCCCTTAGGAGTCAAATGGGTTAAGGAAAGAATGCCTAGCAATGCAAACAAGAAGAGCTTCTTTCTACTAGGAAGAGAATACATTGAAGACAAAAATGGAGTGAGGAGAGAAAGCCTTCCATACCCCTGGGATGAAGTAGCTTTCCATATCATGAAGTTTATTTCTTGTGAATTCAGACTTAGTGTGGTCTATTAGTATCATTTCATATTTTGAAATGAACTTAGGTTTCAAGGATAACTCCCTCTAGGGCAGAGATTAAGCATCCCTCACTTCCTCCTTAACTCCATAAATGACATGAGAAATAAGGTGAGGCAAAAAAAATATCATCACTTGGCTCATCATCACCTCAAAAAATGAATTGTGAATGATGATTTGAGAAGATTGAACTTACATGTATCATGGTGTTCATTCATAGTCATGGATAGGGACTCTTTCATAGCTACCCAAACAGGGAAAACCTCATCTTCTAGCCTTAAATATATGGAGGTATAAGAAGGAGAAGAGGAATAAGAGGCTGAAGAGGAGGTAGAAGAAGAAGAAGAAGAAGAAGAAGGGGATGAAGAGGACATAGAAGAAGAAGAGGAGGAGGTAGAAAATAAGGAAGAAAAAAAAATAAATGGAGACTGAGAGAGAAAACACAAAGACAACAGAGATAGAGAAAGAAAACATTGAGGGGAAGGAGGAATATTGAGGAAAAGAAACAATTGGACCCTATCCTAGGCAGTGAAACCTCCCCTCTAGACACTAGCATGTCACTAGACATTAAAAATGAGGAAGTGGCTGCTACCCTAGCCACTTTGACGACACTTGTAAAAACAAAAAGGAAGAGGCAGACACCTATTTATTTCAGGACTAGGAAGAGTCAAAGGGTGAGGCAAGGGAAACCATAGACTCCCACCAATATCCCTATTTCCATCGAAGAATCACCAAAGTAATATGAGGAAATAATATTAGAGGAAGGAAGCAGGGAAGAGGTCACTTCACCTATAAGGACCCTTGTAACATACATCAAAAGATACTCAGCAAGATTTCCATCCCATACACCTCATGTAGCCCCCACAAACCATCCAAGGACTGAAAAGAGTAAAAAAAAAGGAAAAGAGGATCTTTAACAAGCAAAACAGAGTTTGCTACAGGAAACTTTGTTTCTGCTATAGGAAAATCCAGCAAGCCTCGAATTAGAGAAAAATGCCTTCACTGAGGAAGAAAACGAAACCACATATGGGAAAGAGGTCAAAGAATTTGAGGACAAGGCACAAGAGGAAAAAAAAAATTGAAAAAGTGGGAGGAAAATTTGACAAGGAACAACCCACCTCACAAAAAATTGTCCTCAAATATGTAGCAGTATTGCCAAACTCTAGCCCTCAACCCAATCTTAGCTCCTACTACACATACATTAAGGGAAGAAGATTGATTCCTCAAAAATTCATAGTGAATTTATTTTATTTGTTGGAAGAGGAGAGGGAATGCACTCATAATTGGATGAAGATTTCCACATATAAAGGCATTCATGACATAGGCATCATGGAAGGAAATGTAGCTAATTTACAGACATATTTATCTAATGTTAGGCTTAAAGAATCAGTGTTGAAAGAGCAGCTTCAGAAGGCCCAAGAAGAGAATGTAGCATTACAGGAGCGACTTCAACAAAAGGAAAAAAAAGAGGCCACCATGGCTGATTTGTGCATGGAGGCCATTAAACACAGATACCCATCAAATTCATATGCAGTTTATTTGAATGAGAAATTTCTCCTATTTCAAATCAAAAAATTAGAATACCATGGATCCTTACCTTTTCAAAACTGAAGACAGTTCATTGACTCATGCAACCAATCAAGCATGGAAGACAAGGAAAAAATGGTAGAATTCTACATGCATAACCTTGTGTTGACAGACTTGAACATTTGGGACCCCAATCTTAGGATGGGAGACATGCATTTAATGGAATTGGCATCATGGATGGTTAATGAAGAGACCAGAGCAAAAGAAATGAGAAGGGTTATGAGGAGAGAAAATAGAGAACCCTTTCACATTACGAAAGAACTATTCAACTCTAGGGGAGACATCAACAACCATCTTAAGATTTAAAAGGATCATGTACTTATATAAAAATTGTCTCCACACATAAGCTCAAGCCATGGATCTCTTTCATGAAATTTCTAGGTTGTTAGGATATGAGTTCATAATGGCTAGCCAAAGGATATGGAACAACCCCCCTCACAACCTTAGAAACATGGAGTACCACACACCAAAAATATTGAGGGTTGCCTTGGAAAGAGCACCATTATAAAAGAGGGCCATGCAGGGAAAAAATGTTTAGTGGCTTGGTTTGAAGCTCAATCCACCCTTGCTGCTAGGCCTGAGTAATGGAAAGGACCAAGATGAGAAGAATAGATAATGGGAGGAAGCATAAAATAATTATGGTTTTTACCCTCCTGAAGGGACTCCCACACTTTTTCCTTGGGAAGTCAGAGGGTCCATCAAAGCTTTGAAAGAGATGCAAAAGGAGGACTAAGTTGCTCACAGGATGAGTGACCAATTGGTAGGGGGGTGATGATGAGATCCATCGTTAGGTACATTTGGAGGGTTAATGGTCACCTTTTTACCTTATTAAGTCTCTTTTTTTAGCATTTTAATTATATTATGGTCTTATTTCTCTAGTGTAGATGGTTATTGAGGCTTGTCATATTTAGAATGCCTAAAATGAGTTGAATTGTAATATCCAAAAACTGGAATTTTATTGTGTTTTAACACATAGCCATCATGATAACAATCTCAGCAACAAACTATGCATTTATACATTTCACCAAGTGGGGAAAAGCAGCTATTTTTGCCTCAAAAATGTTATTTTCTGAAAATTAAATTAAAAAAGTGGAAAATAATGGTTGTGTCCCTTAGAATGGAAAATATAGGACATGTTTGAAAAATATTTTCAGAAACAAATGCCTTTATCCTAGTTAAACAAGCCTCCCGTGCTCAAGACAGCTAAAAATTGCCAAAACCCCAAGACTGCAAAATGCTGGAGCAGCTGCACAAGTGAATGTGGAGTCTAAAGAGAGGTTAACTCAGAAAATGGAGAAATATGACTGATAATATTATTATAATTCTGAATGATGTACAAAAACAAAGATCTAATCTCTTTTACACAAATCCAAGAAGACCCGACAAGGGTTTCTTTGTCAGAAAAGATGTACAAAAGAAAGTTGTTGCAAATATGTGGCTGAATAATGTTGTATGGCTGTAGATATACATAATATTGGATGAACATACAAATAACTGGCTATAGAATCATTTTCTATTTCTCCCAAAGAAAGGCTGATCCTTCTCTTGGGAAACTAGCTCCTCAAAATGGGACTTTCACCCCTTCCACTGCACACCTTAAGAAATAATGCAGTTTTATGAAGGGAATACATTTTTGATGAAGTTATATGGTTGGACCAAAACCAAGTAGTGGAAAATTCATATCAGAAACCTCCTCTTATATTTCTCAAGAAAGATCTCCAAGAAAGAGTAGGGAATCCTCACCTGGGTAAACCCTTGCACTAAGCAATGCAACAACTTAGATAAAAAGCTAAGTATGCAGGAATTATAGTTAGACCTCATGAAAATATAACCTCCAAAATATCCATATGCTTGCCATCTCCTTCATTATATAATTGATGAGCTTCCTCACCAAGGGTCCCACCCACTATGACGTTGCTTCCATGCAAAGGCTCCTCCACAAAATCTATGCTATCCAACGAGATGGTTCAATGTATCTAGATAAATTTTTTGACTTGGTCAACCTTGAATGCTTCTTCATGCCCCATCCCTTTTCACACTCAAGGTTCCTTCATTTTATCTAGCTGGATTTGATCTCTATTCATATTGAGATGGCTTTACTTAGAATCCACTTCTTTGAGAATAAATTATGTTGAATTGGTAAAATTTGACCTTGCCCACATATTTTAGACCTTTGTCACACATTCAGATGCTTGAACTAGTTATTACATGATCCATTTTCACACTAGGATGGATTTTTATTCATACTTGAGCAAATTATGAGCCTCCTTGCTCAATTATTCATGCATCTAGATTCCAAAAGAAAATTTTAATATTCCTATTAGCTGAAGCTAAATTAGGAATATTACAGTCTCCCCCTCCCAAATGTTTCTTGTCCTCAAGCAACTACAAGGGTGCTACAAAATCTCCCCTCTTCCTCCTGTGGCCCTCTCATCCCATAGTCTCCTCCATTGCTTCAGAATTTCTGCAAAATTTCTATCTCCCAATGGCTTCTTCCAAGTGTGCAAGTTGGCCTTTGGTGAATAAACCCAATGGCTCTCATCATGAAAGAATGGAAGGGGGTTATGGAAACCTTCTTGCTAATCCCTGGCCTTCTCAAGATAGAAGTCATGAAAATCATGGGGAATTTCATCATCAATGGAGGGCTCACTCCTCCATGCTATCATCCAAATAAAATGGATCACCTTCCAGCTTGGTAATTCATAAAAAAGCTCCTCCCAATATCTCATGAGAGGGAAACCCCAAGTGCTCCAACCAAACATATGTTCCACATCATAAAGAAACAAGTGGTATGCAATGGTGGCCATATAGCTTCTCATGCTCCCCTTGGAACATGTAGTGCAGAAAAAGTAGGGACTCTCTTCCCCCAAAGACACACCCAACAAATGTGTCTCTCCTCCAACCATGTTCCCAAAAAAAATGAGAACATCCTTAGCACGTGGGATCATAAGTAGGATCATGGTAGCTGCCATATAGAATAAGGAAGAAGGAAAGTGGTCCCTCATATGCAACTAGCACAATTTTCCTCCTAACTACCATAGAATATGATATGACAAGCGTTCTTCCCAACACTTGTTTGCTGCCCCATCCTTCTTGCATTCTTGGAAAAGGTGTATGATGGTTGGTGTTGATGAATCACACCATGAGGAGTACATCATCTCTCCAAGATCTCCCAAATAATGGCTAACATCACCATTGTTCATGGCCCAAAGTGGCTCATGAAGCTCATCAGGAAAAGTGCCCCCTCTTGGAGCCAAGACCTGCACATGAGCATTAAGAAAATGCAAGTATATAATAGATACATCATAAGATTCAGCAATACAATGTTTATCACACACTTTTTTAAAATCAGTAAGGTAGCTCATGGATGAGCTCCCTCTCACACTCAAGGAATAAGGAGGTGATAATGATAACTCTTCACAAGAGCTATGTTCCTCCTCAACCAACAAATGATTCATGGAATTAATCATATGAGAGTGTATCTCCTCTTTGAAAACTTCCCACATGAATCCATATAAGATAGTATGACATGTTTTAATGAAACTAGTGGGATTTGAAAGCAAGACCTCATAAGTTGTATCAAGTAGTTTATCCTTGAGCTTGGAATATTTGGTTAAGTAGATATGATTATGAACATAAATGATTCCATTAACTACCTCATACTCTTCATCCATTGCTTTCCCATCAAGAACTTTACATGTGAATAGGTCCTTAGAATATTCCATCAAGAGTTGGGACTCCCAATAAGGGTCTAGGCTTCCCAACATTGACAGCGCTGTAGAAGTATGAAATGATGCATTTGTCACATGATGGCTCTCCTCCTTGAGATGCTTGATGTCAAAGTCACATGTTGGAGTATTCCCAACTTTCTTTTCCTGCCCTTCTTGCAGCTGATCTTGCTCAAGACAAGATTGAATTTTAGGAGAGTCACCCTTCCTTTGAAAGGTTCTCTTTCTCAAAAACTTCCACCTTTCTGCTCCTGCATACAAAAATGAAATTATATTTTTGTTATGTTTAGAAATATTCATTATATATCCGGGAGTATCTTTTGCTGCCCCAAAGCTATGGAGTAGTCTTTTGATACTATGCTCATATCAAGACAAATTTCTGAATCTATTCCCTCCAATGCAAACAGATGAATGGAAGAAAGCAAGGTCAATTTCAGAAATTTTCCTATCCTCCCATCAATGGCTTGCAATGTTGTAGTGGCTCCTTCCAAGGTTCCCTCTTTAAAAAAATATGTTTCTGCTGCATATAATTGAGATAACACTTTAGTTTCCCTCCAATCTGGAGGTATTCCTGCTGAAATGCCTCCTTGCAAAGAGGCATCAAGGCATAGAGTAGGATGTGAATGTAGGTGGACAGATTTGCCCCTACCTTTGTTGCATGGGTCCTCTTGCCTTATTTTTTCTTTCAAACTCTAAAATAGAGAAGGGTTCATGCTCTTTATCTTATGATGTCATTCCTCCTCTTTTCCTCATCCTATCTTCACGATCACATCACTTGGCAATGAAAGTACATGCTGCTCATGTGTTATGCCAAGAGCTCTATGTGTAAGACCTTTTGGAACTCCTTGCAAGAGTGCAAGAGATCATTTTCTGTGAGCAAGTGCTCCATCCTCTTCTCCATGAGGTTCTTGAGGTGCCCTTGTCATGACTGTGTTATTCTCCCCTACCTTCCCTTTCTCCTCTTCAATAGTTGAAGTTGCCTTATCTTCAACAAGAGACCTCAAATCTTGGTCTTCTTTTGAAGAAGGAATCTTAATGTATTTCCTTTGAGAATAAATCCCTTCATCCAAAGGAGATCTTGCCCTTGGTAAAGAGTCAAGCAAGCTCACCCCCTCTTCATTGGTTTTCAGAAATGGAGTTGGATTTACAGACCCTCCCAACTCATGCAAAAGTTTTTTTTGATGTGGTATGATATTTGCAATAGAAGATGTTTCACATGAAATATCATCAAACATCTCTACTAATATTTTAATGAATTTTGCATAAGTAGATGTATTTTAATTATTTAAGGAAAATGATTCAAACAACCACCAAGCATAGGCCTTACCCTCAAAATGCAGCGCTGCTACTCTGATGGCTTCAAATTCTGAAACTTGACATTGCTGCACAAAGGTGTCTAGCTCCTTCACCCAAGCCCTTGCTGGACATAGAGGTTATCCATCAAAAGTTGATAGAAATAATCTACCCCCACCCTGATTCTTTCTCCTTGTGCTATTTTCCTTCACTTGGAAAAACCCTTGGAAATTCAAGTGATCTTTTAACTCCTCAGATTGATCTTCATATTCTTGCAAATAATCACCCAGAGTATCTCACTTTGGCACATCTCCTTTCTTCCTCTTCATGAAGAAATTGTTGATAGAACATGGTAGATCCGATGAGTGCTCATATCCAAAATATGAGGACTTAGAATCTTCCTCCTGTATAGAATTTGTTGAGGGATCTTCATGTGTTTCCCTCCTCATTTCTTTGATGCCCTTGCTTTTGCCCCGCAGATTTGTCAAGAGAATTTTTGAGAACCTCCTTTCTATAGAGAAAAAGGGTTTTCTCTAAATTCTTCTACAAATCTCCTCCTCCCCATGAGAATACTACATAATTCTTGGGCTCACAGTCTGAGCCAAGATTGTTGCTTCGATACCACTGTAATATCCCAAAACTGGAATTTTCTACAACAATAAGAATACCTTAAGGTATTCCAAATTTGGATAATAGAAAGTAATCAAATAATTTAATTTGTTTGAACACATATCCATCATAGTAAAAATCTTAGAAACAAACTATGCATTTATACAGTTCACCAAGTGGGGAAAAGCAACTATTTTTGCCTCAAAAATGCTATTTTTATTAATATTGAGTTAAAATAGTGGAAAATAGTAGTTGTGTCCCTTTTAATGGAAAATATAGGACATGCATGCAAAATATTTTCAGAAACAAATTCCTTTAGCCTAGTTAAACAGGCCTCCCATGCTCAAGACAGCTAAAAATTGCCAAAACCCCAAGACTGCAAAATGTCGGAGCAACTACACAAGTGACTGCACAGTATAAAGAGAGGTTAACTCAGAAAATGGAGAAATATGACTGATAATATTATTATAATGCTCAATTATTTACAAAAATAGAGATCTAATCTCTTTTACACAGATCCAAGAAGACCCGGCAAGGGTTTCTTTGTTATAAAAGATGTAAAAGAGAAAGTTGCTACAAATATGTGGTTGAATAACATTATATGACTGTAGATCCACATAATAATGGTTGAATATAAAAATAAATTGCTGTAGAATCCTTTTCTAGTTCTCCCAAAGAAATGATGATCCTTCTCTTGGGAAACTAGCTCTTTGAAATGGGACTTTCACCCCGTCCACTGAACACCTTAAAAAATAACATAGTTTTCTGAAGGGACTATGTTTTTGCTGAAGGTAGATACTTGGTCCAAAACCAGGTAGTGAGAAATTTAGATCAGAAACCTCCTCTTATATTTCTCAAGGAAGATCTCCAAGAAAGAGTAGGGAATCCTCACCCGAGTAAACCCTTACACTAAGCAGTGCAGCAACTTAGCTAAACAGCTAAGTATGCAGGAATTCTAATCAGATCTCATGAAAATATAACCTCCAATATATCTATATTCTTTCCCTCTCCTTCATTATATAATTGATGAGCTTCCTCACCAAGGGTCCCACCCATTATGAGGTTGCCTCCATGCAAAGGCTCCTCCACAAAAACTGCGTTGTCCAACAAGATGGTTCAATGTATCTAGAGAGATATCCCAATTTAGCAATAATTTCCTGGGAATTCATGTTTATGATTTCCTCACCTTATTGAGAGGCCTCTTGAAGGTTGGTTCTTCATTCTCCACTTCTCTTGGCTCAAGGCCAAAGCATCCTCCTCTAGGACAACGTTATTGTTGCAGTAGCATAACTCTGTGTTGCAGGATGTTGTAGTGGAGACTCCACAACACCTCCTCCATTGCTTGTTTTTCAGAGGGAGACTCTTTCTTTCCTTTGAAGGATCAGATTGGAAGCTTGGGAGATTGCAGATCTTGGCACTTGGCCATAGTGTTCTATTCCACTCACGGTGCAGTCCCTCTTAGTGACTACGTTATTTTCATGGAGTATCTATAGTGAGGGTTTACAGATTGATTGGAGGGTGAAATATCAAGTGTATGGATCAGCCTTCCACTTTGGAGATCCATTGGAGAAGGCCTACTTCAGATTGCTCATCATCTTCATCCTTCTCTATTCAGTTCCATATTTGAGTTGCAGCTGCTGCCCAACAACTCCAAAAAAATTTCCATTTTATGTATTTCAGCCAATCCCTTGGAGGATTGTTGTAAATATTTTCTCCCCCACTTTATTTGAGCCATATATTGTCATATATTTCATTTATTATGTAATATGGAGCAATATCTCTTATAAACTGTGTCCTCATAGCTTGGGTTTATGCAGAAATAACAATGTTCTCTATTTTCATGTACAAGTCTTGTTGAGGCTTACATTACATTTCTTGAGTGGATGTTTCCTAAAGAACTTGTAATCTTTTGCTGCTATAACACTATTTGATGGCTATTCTGATCTTTATATGCTCATGGTTGTAAAATAACCTTGTCTTTCCATTTCCTGTTCAAGAATTGTTGCAGTCCCTCACCGAGCACTTTCTGAGGATATCTAGTAGTGGGAGATCTGTTTAACCACTCTAGAAGGATTTATTTGACCCCAACTCTTGGATTTTTATCTTAGACACATTGGCCTAACGGATCCAGGTCTTCGTATCAAATCCTGCTGCCTCCATTTCTGGAAAATGCGTTTTCCAGCCATGGATTGCTAGTTGTCCTGATTTGGGAACATTACAGTGGTATCCAAGAAACTTTCTTGGCTCAGCCTGTGAGTCTAAGCCCAAGAAGTTTAGAATGTTGAATAATATGAGTTTAATCTCATCTATTTTTATATCCAGAGGAGACCTCTCCAAGGAGGTCAAGAAGATTGAAGAAATAGAAGAGGAAGGACCATGCACTTCCTATTCTCATCAAGAAGAAGACATTGAGCATGGAAGACACTTGGATTATCAGACTCTGAGTAATTACCTTGTTGATTATAGATCTCAACCTAGAGCCTTCAAGGAGACTTGGATTTTCCTCATTTCATCCAGCTAAAGGAAGAGAAGAGACCCTGCAACAGAAGAGAGATCAGAGGCAATATATTTTTGTTGTCTACATTTGATGGGTCATATACATCAAGAGCTTGGGTGAGGAAGCTGGAAGCCTTTTTCCTGCTACATCCTATAGTAGAGGAAGAAGCTGTTGAAATATCAACTCTACACATGGAGGGTGAAGCCTATGTTTGGTGGTTTAGCCACTTGAGCAATGCAAGGGTGAAATCTTTTGCAAAGTTCACTGAAGGGTTGATCAAAACCTTTGATGAAGAAAGAACAAAGAAGGAAAATATCACACGACCACCTGAGGAGCCTTATGATAATGTTGTCACACTCATGGAGGAGTAGCCACATGCATCCACAATTGGGGTAGCCAACAGTTTGGAGGAAGGAACTCTTGCAACCCTACAAGAAGTTCCAAAACATCATCAAGGTATGAAAAGATTTCCACAATCTATTGTTGCAGCAAATTATTCTGATAGATGTGGAGATTTAATTTTACATGACCAAGGGTCAAATCCCATTGCTACCATAGAGCAGCCTACTTGCATTGCGCTGTGCAACATGGACACATTCAAGGAGGGAACAAACCATCACCTTCATAAGCCTTTGTTGGATTGCATATCACATTGTAGGTTGGCATTTGAAGAATTGATGAAGGCTGGTAGACATCTTGGAGTGAGAAACCCATTCTCCTTTCAAGATGACACTTTCTAGAGCTCCTCTCAGCTCAAAGAGGAATTTCTACTTTTAGATCCAAGACCTCATTGGTTTTGGAAGACTATTATTGAGAGGGAGGTCTCAGGGAGAGATCTCATTAGAGGTGCACTTCAACACACCAAGGAGTGCAAATATTTTCTTCCTTTCTCACAAGAGCAGATGGAAGATGGAGGACATCTTAGGATGGATAACATCTCTCATGCTTGTGTTGGACATTCCTTGGGCCACACACATCATGATGGGAGGTTTTTTCCTACCACCTATTTGGGTCCTGCTAGGGTCTCACTGACCCTTGAGAAGCTTGCATTTCAAAATCCCATGAAGTGCAAAGACAGGAACTTGATTTGGGAGGATGAAATAAACCATGACACTCCTTTGAAAACTCATGAAACCATCCTTAAGCTGGAGTATGAGACATCCTTTGCATATTTAGAGGGATTAACAACACTGTCAAACTATGATGGAGAAGAGATGCTACCTTCATCACATTTGGATCCTTATGGTTTCAACATAGTCATGGGTGAGAGATCTTCTCTAGGAGGTCTCCAAGGATCTGCATTTCAATCTTCCATGAAATGCAAGGAAAGAGAATTGGTTTAGAAGGTTGGTACCAAGATGAAGAAGAGGAGAAGGCATCCACAAGTGATTGAGTTGATGTGGTTGATGAGAAAGGAGCTGGGAGGCTACTTGCAAATATATGATACTGGGTAGTAGGAGGCTTGGCTGCGCTGGTTACTTTTGAAAGAGTTTGGCCATCACTTGGCATACACTCTTCCTAAGAGTAGGAGGAAGGAGGAGAGATGGCATGATAATTGCATCATTGAGCAGCATAGAGTATGGGTGCATGGTGTTTATATGACACTCATATCATTCATTGTGTCTTCATCACATGAGTTGTATGATGGAAGTATGTCGAGGCAGCAAAATGTTTTGTTTCTTTGCTTGTTTTTGGGAGAGCAAGAGCATATTTTCTCTCACACCTTGCATGATGTTGCAGGAGGAGGGGATGGAATTATTTCCTTGGTCGTTGATGATTATTTGGAAGCACTTCCATCTTGGGGAGTATTCCATATTTTTTGCAGCATTATTAGAGGAGTCTTTGACAAGGAGCATGTCAAAGAACAGAGTTTTGTATTGATAGGGGCTTATTTGCATGAGCTCACAGCACTGTCACTTTTGAGCAGAGATTTGTGGATGGAGTGTCCCCAAGATCACTTCATTTTGGATGCACTTGGTGAACAAGGAAGAGGTGATGATGATAGAGTGGTGGATAGAGGCATCTATCACTATGGCATATTCTTCTTGAATTGGGTTTCCAAGCATGAAGAGGATTATCTTCTTGCAGGACATGGTTCATTATTCTTCATACCATGCCACAACACTATGAAGGATTCACTCATGAATCCATGTAACATCCTACTTCCAGCATATGGTAAGGAGTTTTTTTATACATGTATTAACTTCCATACTCTTACCATTACTTTGCAATGCATTTCTTCACAAGAGGGAAAGCGTGTCACATTGCTCCATGATCATTGTTCGGCCAATCTATATGATGGAGGTGGCCATCTCTTATGTGGCCTTGGGAAAAAATTTTATCATCACATGTATGTTCATCGTATGCACTCTAACATGTATCATATGAAGACATGCATGATTAACCATGAAAAAAGAAACATTTTTCCTTGTACTTTTCTCAAGCAGCAACTTCTAAAATTGTGTTGTCACTACTAGGAAAGTTTTTGGTACCTTCTTTCATCGCTTGAAACCTTCAACATTTTCTTCATTTTTTTGTTGATCATGACTTCCTTTGTTTATATGGATCATATTTGTATAATAATCATGATTATGAGTGAGGCACATGAGTTGGATGTGTCCTTGAGCGGGAAGAATTCTCACATTTTCTGCACTACATGTTCTAATGGGAGCATGGGAGGAGATATGGCCACCACTACTACATATGTGTTCTCTTTTGAGGTGGACCATGGACTTGATATTCATCCATTGTATAGCCATGGGCAAGTCTTTTTCCTTGTATTGTTGTTATATTCAGCCATTTACTATTCCTTAGTAGATGTGATGGATTTTGTATGTCACTTGCCATGTTCCTTTCCGAGATTGCAGTGGATGAAACTGCGCATATTCTTGTGAGAAATTGTTTGTATCATGTATCATCATGTAAAAACTTCAGAAAAATTCTCATTGGGATGTTCTATGATTACCATGTCCTATTCATCATGGATGGATTGTTTTGGGCTAGCTTGTTCTTCATTGATGGAGGAGAATTCTTTGGAGGATTGTTATTCACTTTGCCATTTGAGGGCAATAATTTTGCAGCCCAGGATCAGAACACACTCTACACTTACCATAAGTGGAGAGGAGGATAGCTTGAGGCAGGCCATGATGTTTACCATGTTCAGAATTTCAGCCCACCTCCATTTCTGGAGCTTGAGGTGGAAGGAAATTTTCAAGAGTTGCCATGTTGGGAGGTGACTCATTTTGTTTGGATGATTTCTTGGGTATGGAGGATCCACATGAGGAAGAATTTCCTCATCACATTTCAGACTCTATGCCTTGGGTGGAGAGTTTCCAGTTATATCCTTGTATTTTCTTGAGGACAAGCAACATTTGGGAGGGGAAGACTGTAATATTCCAAATTTTTCCTTCAATAAATTGGAATATTAATTTTGTCTATTTTCACTTAGGAGATGAATAATTGGGTGAGAAGGTCCATTCATAATAAAAACCTGGATAAAATCCCTCTAGTATGAAAGGGGATCAGCCTTGGAACTAGATTTCACACCCTCATGTGTGAAAGGGGACATTTTGCAAAGAGGCTTGGTTAAGTTTGACCAAGTCAAACAACGTTGGGTATGAGGTGGAAAGCACTACATGGGACAACACAAAGATAGAGGAGGGAATATTCCTTTATGGAGGAAACCCTAATGGATGGGGCCCATGGAGAGAGAGCCTTCACTTACTATATACGGAGAGGAGGAGAGCCATTGTTAGTCATGCTTATGATTATTCATTTCATGTCTATTCAGAAATTGTGCATTCTTTCCTGTTTAGTGGAGGATTATATTTGGAATTCCTAGGCAGGGATTTCACCTCTTCCTTTGAGGATTATTGGAGGAGTGTTTGCTGAATTGAACCACTATTATGCTTGAGGCCAAGCTCTCCTTTCATTAGTAGCGCTGATCCATAGAGGGTTTTGCTGCTTCTGCAAGCTGCAATAAGTGGAAGTCTAGACCTGCAGAGATCTAGTGTATTTTTGGGAGCCTCTTCTCATGGAATGTGTCCTTTAATTTCCTGAAAGAGTGTCTCTTCTCCTTGTACTTCAGATCTACAATTTTTCAGTGGTTATCTATGTTATTTGAGCTAGAGCATTTTTCATCTAGATAGACTATGTTATTTTGGTGTGAGCTTCTTTATGGTGTTTTGCTCATAGTTTAGATCAAAGATCTCTAGTGATGGGCTTGCCTTACACTTGGTGATTCATGGATTAGCTTGCTGATCCATGTTCTATTTAGATCTAATCCATTTTAATGAAATGTTATGTTCAAAAATTTACTATAGCATTTTACATCTATGCAACTTGCTTCTCAGATATACTCTTATTTATGCATGCTTTTGTAAAAATTCCAAGGGTATCTTGAAGAGAAAAATATATAGTTTCAAGATGTGAAATAGATCTTATGTTTTGTCCATAGATCTGCCCTAGATCTGAGTTGTAACTTCTAGCTGCTAAAGCTCATTAAAAAATAACGTTGTTGAGTCATTTATGCAAATATACATGTGTTCTAGCTCTCTTTTTTGAAGATTTCTTGCTGTATTGACTCATACATTCTACTGTATAATGAAAGGGCTTCATCATAATGTTTATTTGCTTCTGTATTACTGAAATATAAACCCCCTTGCTGATATCCTCTGAATATCTGATAAAACTGCGCAATTCCTGAAGCAATGTTTGCATTTGGCTGCAACCTTCCTCTTTGGGTGCTTTCTAGCTAGTCTAGTTTGTGGGAGAGCTGTTTAGTTTATCTTATCTGAGTTTTTTTTATGAAATTCCATATATAAAGTCGAATATAGTATAAATAAGAGGAATCAAGTCCTGATCTGCATTTCTGTTGCACATTTTTTCTTATACAACGTTTTTCTTGAGCACATTGTTGATATTCATGACAAGGGATATTACAGTAGGAGACCAATAAGAAATAAATGAGAGATTATAGGGGGAGTTTCCACCTCCTTAACTCCAAAAGGCAGCCAAGGGATCCTCGACATTCCCTCCAAGAACTAGACATCAAAGGAAGCCAAGAAAACTCAAGATCAAGTGCACCAAAGCTACACTTCAGTTGCAGTCAAAGTGGACACATCACTTAGTTTTTAGGGAGATATTGGTAGATACCCTCTAGATTAAATAGGGTTGAGTAAGAGCTCATTAGGATTCAAAATTTGGAGGAAGCTAATAGGCTCTTAGCTCTTGTAATAGGTTTTTGAGACTTTCATGTTGATGTAATGAGACTATCTTTTGAAATAAAAAGAGTATTCAAATTGTGCTTCACTGATATAGTTTCATAGGGCTAGGATTGTGGGTTAGGGACTAATCCATCGGCCTTAGTCTCTCTTGTTTATTCATTCTTTGCTTTTATGTCATTTTAGCTAGTTTTTCTTATGAGTATTTAGTTAGCTTGCTTTCTTTTCAATTCATTATTTTTTGTTTTCTTATATTTTTCTTTTGCTGCAAATTTAGCTTACTTACATGTTGGTAGTGTAGGTTATAAAGTTAGAAATATGTGAGTCAAGCCTCCCCCGTATCATCTCTTTCATTGGAGCTTGAGGAGGGTAGACCTTCCCCACAGGCCAAAATTATTTTTTAGTTTATTTCGTGGATATTTTTAGAATGAATAAGTTAGGTTTTTGTAGATCCATGGATATGTTTAGAATGATGTGTTAGATCTCTATTTGTAGGCTAAAGTAGATTTTCTTTCCAAATTCAACTCATCTTTTCCATTTCGTTTATTATGAATTTTTCCATATTTATTGCATGAACAGGTATTTTTCTTGGAGGCTCAGGTAGAATGAACAAGGAGGACATCATCAACACCTTCAACTTCCTTTCTCACCCTTAATCGACCTTCTATTCATGAAAATCGCCATCAGCCCTGTTTTCATATTTCTCACCTCTACACCATGAGCAAACCCTAGAGGTGAAATACATTACTCTCAAGAGGTTATGAGCTTGGCCAAGCGGTGGGTGACCTTCCACTCATCTAAACCCACCTAAAATCCACCTTCCCTACACTTTTCTCACCCATTTTTGGCCTCGTATTTTCTTCAGATTGTTTCTTGTATCAATTCGAGACTTTCGTGTAGCACTATAGGAAACCTATAGAAATACTTCCAGCAGCACCAACAGGTTCCTATTTAAGCCCAAAAAATACCATCCACCTCATCCAAACCTGCCAAAACCACCCATACACCTTCAATCTTGCACCCATGAGTTCAAGCCTTCTATAAGCCAACTTAGCACTTTCTCCTCCTAGCTACAAAACAATGCATTTACAAGCACTGTTAGGTCATGATTATTGGCATGATTAAAAGCATGATAGATAGAACATAGAGTGGATACTGGGCCCTTCAGGCTCCTGGGAAAGCTCAACCTAACTCTGAGAATTGTGTGGATCCCACCCAGGGGCTCGAGGGGCTGAAAGATTTTTCCCCACTTCAGTCTTCAAATTTCTCATTTGAATATTTGCTACTACCACCAAGATCTATACCAGGGAGTGTGTTGAGCCATTTGGCCTAACAAAGTGTGATTAGGTTAGTTTCCTTTATTCAATTTCAAGTCAGCAATTTACTTCATGCAAGATGCCTAGTTTTCTTTCATTTCTTATCATACCTTAATGTGTAGATTTATTTCATTGCAAGGTAGTTAGATGTACTTTATTGTTGTAAAATATTTATTTACTCACTAATAGAGCCATGCCTTTGAATCATTTGTATCCCTAGGCCTAAATTTAGAAGTGTGACAGACTTCATCCAGAAACCCTAGAAGTATCACCCTTTCGTAGAGCTCATAAGAGGATGGCATGAGTAGAATGCATCTGCTATGTATATAGCACTTTCACCTTCAAGTTTGTACAAACATCAGGTTGATAAAGTAAAGTAGGGCAACCTTTATGAGTTGAAGTATTCTTGGTGAAATACCAGGTCTCACCACTATGGATCATGATAAAAGGTATTATGTGAATAAGTTTTGAACATTAATGTTTTAAGTTTATTAATAAAAATAATTTAAATTTCCAGCTATAAAGTTATGGGGAAATTAATGTTGGCATATAGTTTCATATTCTATAAAATTGAAATACAGTTATGAGTAGATAAATATTCCTTCTAGAACTCCTCTCCCTATAGATAAACTATCTCAGTTTGGGGAAAAGGAAGCCAAGTGGGGAGAGGGGGAGAAAACATGAGGAAACATTGTTAACTTAGAGCTTGGTTGGAAGGGTGCCCAAGAGAGGAGAAGTAATTTGTAAGTTGGAAACCCTCAAAAAAGACATTTTTGAGGGAGGTATGATACTTTCAAAGAAGGAATTCATGAGCTATTTGGCCAGTATAATTCCAACTTAAGACTTTTTGTTCAGTTAAAGCCCTAGATTAGACCTGTTAGGGTAAGAGTAGTTCAAAGTTGGACCTGACATGGCAATGTCTTGGAAATTTTTATGGATATTAAGATGGCTAAGGAGGAGCTTCAGTAGATAATATTGATTCTCATTGGTTGGGTGGAGAATTATGTTATCTATAATTTTGTGGAAAACTTGATTGCTTAAGGAAAAAATAATTGAAATGTTGTTTCTATTTTTAGATGTATGTAACCCATTTTGCATAAGTTATTATGTTGTTATGTGATGTTTATCCAATATGTGTTCAAATTTCTGATAATATGTTTGAAATATAATATCATTAGATTATGTTAGATTGATCCTTGAATAAACATTGGTCTGTTAGCCCAGAAGTAGTTCCAATCTTGATAATTAATCTAGAAAATCGATGACAACTCCCAAAATCAGGTCCCATGAAACTCCAAGATTTAATAAAATATTATTGTTTCTCTATAAATAAATCAAACCATGACTGTATAAAATGTTAGGGTTTCTACGAATATAATGATAAATAAAATTCTCTATTGTTACAGTAAAAATGGGGTACAATTAAACAATATAGTAAAACTACTAGTTGAAGGGAGACATATACATCCCATATCTAAATTGTGAATTTAAAACTTCTAGAAATAACTATAAAACAAAACCTGAAGAGACTTAATACACCCAAAATATGTAAAAGACAATCCCATAGTCTACAATCTTAACTGAAATAACCTAGAAAGATCTGGTCATTGATTAACCAACAAACCTATTTTTGTGTTGTAACTAAGTAATGCATAATGGTACTTTGAGGTAAAGTAGATGGTGGTTCCATCTACTATGGAAAACAATCCTTGCCTGAAGAATGTATGGTCCATTTCAGAACAAATATTTGTGATGCATTTATCTATAGTAGAAATGTAGATGAGGAGGTGTACCTTCTTAGTCATTATCTCTCCACACACCATCACTTTAAATGTCTTCTAATCGGTGGGGTCAACCACTATGCTGAGACATGGCCACATCCTTAGAGGAGTGGTTTTTTCGGCCCATAATTTTTCATTATACACGACTCTAGACCAATGCTCAAGGTCACCATTATATCATATAGGATTCAATGTTGCTTTTTCAATGGATTAACCACTGCCAAATTCCCTTTTGTGATCACTAAAAGTATAAGGTTGTCTAAAACTCCCTGGAGAAACCAGGTACCCGAATTAAACTCAGCTTGAAAAAATTACCATTTATTAGAGTTGATGTGGAAAGGGAAAATATCGTTGGTTTTGTGAGTAGGGCTTCTTAGTGAAATATGTGATTCTTTGTTTCTATGGTCATATAGCTCTTGAATATCTTACAGGATGAGACCATGTGATGCTAAGGTAAGTGCATTTTCCTAGCGATTATGAGACATGATATTGTTAAGCATGAGAAAATATCATGCAAGATGTCTTCAGGGAGGTGTTCAAACATTCATAGTTTAGATTCATCATTTCGTCGTTTCTTGGTAGTGTGATGTGGTAGGGTTGGAGGTTATTTGCATATATGAACATTGGGTTTCCAATTTCCTCTTCGTTTCTTGGCATCGTGACGCAGTAGGCTTGGAGGTTCTTTGCATCTATCAACATTGTGTTGTCGGTTGCCTTTGAAAATCATATTTTTACCCTACAAATAAAACCCTAAAAAATTATTGTTAACATTCAAGTACCAAATACATCAAATAAAAATAAAAAGATAAATTATTTTTTATTCATATAGAGAAGAAAAAACCTGAATGCTTTTTTATAGCTATGGACCAAGCAGAAGTAGCATTTAAAATTTTGACTATGACTGTAAACAATTCATAGCCTGAAACCCCAGAAATTATAAAATATTTTATAAATCAGCTAAAATTGTATGTAAAGAATATTTAATACTAACTTGGCAGCAGGGTCAAATTTCTTCAAATGAAAGCTTTTCCAATTTTATGCAGCGTAGCATATATACACAAACTAGATTCCAATGATGCGGTAGCTCTTTCCCTTCAAAAAAATCGCTTCAAACTCATTCAAGGAACTATATCATACTGAAATATGGGATAAAATGGATCATTCTTCTCCCCTTCCTGCAACTTCTCAATGCTCGACATGAGGGCGAATTCCTCTACACACATCCTCAATTGGGATCAATCTAAGGTGAGCCTTCATTTTGGATGGAATATGAGAACATGGGATGACTTTGGGGATTTATACTTATCTCTCAATATTTTTGTTTAATTTTAATTTCCGGTTAGAATTAAAAACATAGATATTATAACTCCTGAGTTGTTTCCCATCAATTATGGGAAGACGAGATGACTTTTGTGAAGATCTCAACTTTGCCTGAATTTTGGGTGAGCTTAGTGTTAGATTGTGGAAATAAGAAGTTTGGGGCTGATTATGGGGTGTCAAAGTATTTAAAAATAATGTTAAAATATGAGGGTGAGGGTGAGGGTGAGGTGACAATGGAGTGTCAAAGTAATTTCCATCACACGAGATGGAAGTGTTCAGAATAGATGTGAAATTTGATGAATATAAGGCCATGAAAATTTCCCATGAGAGGGAGCTTCAATTTCATGCAGTCAAGGGAATACTCAAGTCTCAATCCATATAACAACATCTTGATCCTACTGTTAATCCTGAAGAATAATTATGCAAATTTGATTCACCTGCTTAAAAAAAAGTTGTATTCTTCTCTTCTATAGTGATTCTTGCTCTGATACCATGTAGAAAATCAATGTAGATTCAAACTTATAATTGTAATATGTTAAAACAATAGAATTGAATATACTCTACTAATTGTGGAAGATAATAAATGATCGTGAAATCATGAAATCGTACAAGAGAATGAATTCAATCAGAAATAACACAATGATTTCCTAGGGAAAGCCACATCTAAACACCCTGTTATATGTATATTACATTAGTCAAAAAATATGAGAATATTACAATGTTTTTCTCATGCCTGAGAAACCCATGCACTATCTCTATGTGTCTCACTACTTCGTAGACAAGCCTTGGCCAATAAATGACCAAAATTTGGCTTGTCCAAATCCCTATTTCATTTCATTGTTTCCTTGGGTGATTAACCCATATCAATTATGGAAATCCCCATCCGATACTACAAAATCCATCCAAGGCATTCCTCTAACTGCATGCACCACCTATACAATTTCGATGATTATAAAACTAATAGTACACTTCCCTTGAACTCTAATCTCTACCGAGTAACTTTTAGTTCTAACATGCATGAATTATTTATGGTTGAATCATCAGTTAAATGATTAATCACTGCATGTGGTTCAAATTCAAGTTCCACACTTTGTCCTTTCATTATTTCCTGCAACAGTTGGAACTATTTAAACTGAATTTAACTGAGGAAAACTGAGCTAATTGATTAAAACTAAAAGAAAACTTAACCACGGCTCCTAAAAAGTAGGAACCACTCTACATGACTTAAGTTAGACCCTAAAATCAAATTGATTGAACCAAATAAGTCAAACTAACTTAGTTAACTCATAAAGGTTATTATGTGATGTGGAATTACAATTTTCTTCTAATTTAATTCAAGGGAAAATTAAATTATAATCTTTCTTAGTGTCATTTTCAACAGTTTATGTTAAAACCAGAGAAGTGCTACCAAGGAAGACTCAGATTGGATATAGTTTTTTACATGTGTGGCTTTTTTTTATGCAAATTGGGCTAGAGATTTGGATCAAAGAATATCTATAAGTGGGTTTTGTTTGACCTATTTGGAGTAGTTAGTTGGATGAGAAAGAGGGAGTCTGCAGTGGCACTTTTGATTACAGAGGTTGAATACATGGCAGCCACTCATGCAAGAAAAGGAAGTATCTTGGTTGTAAATATTGTGTTCAGGTATGGGGTTGGTACAACGAGCTATAAGGACAGAATGTTATAGCCAAAGTTCAATATTCTTGGAAAATAACCCTTCTTATTGATGAACTCTTTCATTAGACATATTTTGAGGGGTTAATAGTCACCTTTTTTCCTTTTTAGATCTATTTTTCTCGCATTTTTATTATTATTTTGGTTTATGATGCTAGTATAGGTGGTGATTAAGGCTAACATACTCTGAGTACCTAATATAAGGTTGAGTGCAGAAAATCATGATTTATTAAGAATTTTTATAAATATTTTATCACAAAGACTTGGAGGAGACAACAAGGAGAAATTATACGAGGATAGTCCACCCTCAAAGGCAGCCAAAGGATCTGTTAGAGTTGGTCCTTACAGCCCTCCGTCAGAGATCATTTCACTTTTTGCATATTCATTCTTAGGTGTCTCGCTTGTTCCACTTCGTTGCATTTCGCTAGGAGCATGCCATTGACTGACGAGGGGGTCTGGTTGTCATGTGTTTCCTCATGCTTGTACCTGCATGGCTATTTAAAAATTCCTCAAAAATCACTGAAGTTCATCGTCATTTCATTCATGGTCATTAAAGATTAGTTTTGTTAAAAAGAGTCTTTAGTCCTAGATTCTAGGGTTTTCAGGTCCTTTGCATACATGTCATAAAGCCCGCAAGCCATGAGGTTGGTTTCACAAGTTTTCTATTTCACATTTTTATCATCAAAAGCATTTGAAGACATTTCTAGTCCAAAACTCTATTTTGGAACTAGAAATTGTCTAATTTCACGTTTGTAATAATTGTATTTATTTCATCATAAGAAGCTTCAGTGCAAGCCTCTGATCTTTTCCAAAGCCAAGTGTCGCATCCCTGCAAAAGACAAACAAGTATTTTTAGTCCAGAAATCAGAAAAGCCAAAAGAGAAACATTGTATTAAATGACCAAATGTCAAAATGCCAAACATTATGAAAGTGGGTTATCAAACAAATTTGAAATCAAATCTGATTTGGTGAGATATTTTCTTCATATATAAACATGGAAAACAAAACCATTTGCAAGAAATCCGCAAGGCAGAAGTTGAAATTGATTTCTTGAAGGCCGAAGCCGTGTTTTCATAATCGTGGACAGTGTTTGGAGTGCGCGCTACCCATACATGGTGCGCGCTACCCACTAGGTGCGCTACCCACTTAAACGCCACAGCCAGTGTTAATTAACATGGGCACTACCCATATAGGGCAAGCTACCCATTGGGTAGGCGCGCTACCCATACAGTGACAGAGCCAAAAAACTTCGTCTTTGTGTCCGATTTCGAGCTCAAACGCCTCCATCCACTTGCAAACAGGTTGTTAATCATTGATCAGTGATTTTGAACAATACGAGTGTGACAAGAACATTCTTCCTCTGTTCGAAGGAGGCAGCAAATAAGAGCACCCATCGTGGAGAATCCGCTGTTGTTATAGCGCTTTCATCGTTATCTTCATGTGGAAGCGAGATTCAGAGCATCTTGAGAGTAAGGGAGCTGTGGTACAACAAGCTTATGGGCTGTCTTCTGTCATCACTTCAGTGATAATGACATGAAGTGTGATCGATCTTCAAGGCACGGAGAAGAAAATGAAATGGGACGTCTTAAACAAAAGTTAATGACTCAGTCTGTCGACCAAAATATTAGGATCTTATCACCAAAGAATTGTCAGACAATAGAGATGCATTCCAATGCTGAGAAGATGGCAAAGGAAATGGGTAGTTTGGCAGGAAAAACTCCAGAAGTATGCAGTCAAGTGGGTGGTTTATTGGTAAGAAAAGGGTTCTGTTATACAACAGTTATCTATTCCATACAAGGGGGAAAATTTTGAAACATACCATCTTCCACAGCGCAACACGAACTCCTTGGTCGTCTTGTGCTTGCATATTATTTTTGACAACAAAGTTTTTAACAAAACTTTCGCATCTTGTCCAGACTTCATTGAACGTTTCCAAACTGGTCATTTGCAATGATTATCAAATGCTGGAGGAAGTCGTCGCACCAAACTTTCACACAATATTATTTTTCTAGCAGCTGAAGTTGCTCCATACTCAAAAACAGGAGGTCTTGGAGATGTCTGTGGTTCTTTACCTATTGCCCTTGCTGCTTGAGGCCATCGTGTGATGGTAATATCTCCAAGATATATGAATGGTGTGACAGATAAGAAATACAGTGGGGCTTTTGATGTTCAGTGTCGCATCAAAATCACGTGCTTTGGTGGGGAACATTAAGTCGCATTTTTTCATGAGTACAGGGCAGGCGTTGATTGGGTATTTGTTGACCATCCTTCATATCACCGGCTTGGCAATCCATATGGTGATAATTTTGGTGCTTTTGGCGATAGTTCCGCTTCACTCTTCTGTGCCATGCTGCTTGTGAAGTTATTTTAGTATGTGGACCAGAGCCTGCTATATGCTGTCAATTCGACTTTGGTAGGATGCTTGGTTTTGGCTATGGAGTTTTCCCATGGGGTTACAATTCAGTTGAGACTTTCACTGTGAATGTGCAATACTTATTGAAGATAGGTTTGATAAAGGAGAATACAAGGTTGACCAATTGATTGAGTATGAGCATGAGAAAATCCGATCTAAGTATGACGTGCAGCCTTTGCATAGAGAATGAAAGAGACCGAGGAAACCTAGATAGAAATCTTCGACAGGCATATGAAATATGTTCCACAGATATCCTTTACTCATACCATCACTATGTATGAGCGAAAGTTATGTATGAAAAGCTGCTGGAAGTGATAATTTGATAAAAGCACCCCCAAAGTTACAGAGGATGTTAATTATAAAAATTTGGTTGTTTTCAAATGGTAAAGTTAAAAGTAAAAACCTAAATTAAACGCAGAATACCAACACAGCAGAGAGAGAGGTTCAATTGCCCATTTTGGTTTTCAGTTACGATTTCAAAGGAGTTACCTTACAGATGTCACCACTTCATCGATCATCAACAGATTCAAATAGAAAATGGGACGCTGTTTCAGAACAGATGGCCGGCTCTTTATCCTTTGTTTGTTAATAATAATTAAATAATCCCTCATTTTGTGACAATATGTTTTTATACAGATAGTCTTATTTATTGTATGAAAAACCACTTGTAATGACAAAGAGAGTTCTGGGGAACCTGTAGTGGAGAACAGAGAGCTTTATTGTACAGTTGTTTGACAAAGATTAATTGAAGAGTACAGCTCTGATTTATAAGATTCCTATGGCTTGAAATTTGGCATATGTTTTTATATGTTTCATATGTATCTTGTAATGTTTCATAGTTCATTCATAAGCATTTCCAGCTGAATGTTTTTAAGTAGAAAGGTAGAATCCAGATAACTGCTCTGCCTTGGGAGAACGTTCAGTATTTGTGTAATTTCTTCTGTTTGATAAGGATTCATCACACATGCCCTTGTCAACTTCTTAGCAGGCTTGACACTCCATTTAATTTCAACTTGGAATTGTTAAGTTTCATGCCTATCTCACCTTATGGAATAATCTGCGCCTTTGATTAGATCTTTGCTCATGCTGTTCTTGATCCCATGCAGCCCAGAAAACCCAATCATTTATTAAAAACCTCATCCATATCAATTTACTAGCCTAAAATAAGTTCCAGTTTGAAGTCATCTCAGACCCTATTGCTCATTTTTACTGAGTTGACCCGGAGAGAGCCCTCTCCTGTCCTCGTAGGGCTAGCTACGAGGCTGAGCTTGGTTTGATGTTGCCTCAAATTTTTCCTTCCTCAGCCTGAGGCAGATTTGAGCGCTAACATAGTGGCGACCACACTAGGGAAGAATTGGTTTGCTTGTTGATGTCATTTGTTTTATAAGCTACAGACGGAGTCTGAAGTCACGCCAAGTAGCCTTCGAACTGCACATTGCTCTGCGAGTGCATAGTAGATAAACGCTGCTTCAGTCGATCTCCGGTCTAGCTTGTAATCGTAACACTTAACTTATAAATTTCCCCAGTACATGTATCAAGTTCAGATCTGATGGTTGATGGTGAACAATGATCGGACACCGCAAGGCTGAAATCATTCACCTGGCGATTTCATTCACTGAACAATCCAGAAATCGATGCTTCATGGTGACTTCACTGCAGGCAGATCAGTAGTTTCAGAATTGACAAGATGTACTGGATTGCAAGAAGATATGCTCCTATGAGCCGAGATCACATCCCAGGTTTTCCGAATAAGATGCCCAAGGTAGATTGGTCCAGGAATCTGCCTACGTTTAACGATGATGGTAAGAAGGATGCTGCTTTACATCTAGTTAGATTTCACATGCATATTCGCAAGTTGAAGGTGTATTTTCCTGAAGATTGCTTGATGAAGATATTCCTGGCCACTCTGGAAGGTGAAGCCCAATCTTGGTATGAAAATTTGCCGCTGGCCTGTATTTATTGTTTAAAGGATTTTCATGCCATGTTCATTGAAAGATATCAAGTATCTTATCCATCATTAAATTTAGTTCATGACTGTTGCAAACATGCTTCTACTTTTATTGAAAGTCTTGAGAAATATTATGAAGATGATAATTTCATGGATGATGAGATCATGGAAGCCCTATATGAAAATCCATTTCAGCAGCATAAAGACGATCATGAAAATTTGCAGCAGGATCAAGATTTTAGTGCGGTGGAAGATGAAGGAATTTTGAATCTTGACAGTCAACAGGAATTACATGAAATGGATCAGCAGTATGAAGAAAATCTGTATACTCCTTCACTTGAAATCAATGAAGACAATCACTATTTGAGCAAAAGAAAACAAAAGGTATTATCTCCTCTGTCTGAAGATGAGATAGATCAGCTATTGAAAGGTCATATTCCAGCTCAAGTTAACACAAATCTGCAGTGTGCACATGATCAAGAAGGTGATAGGGGACCTTCTTCCTTTTCTGAAAAGGATGACAGTCCTGTAGGCAGCTTTATAGATCAGCAGGTTGAAGATTTCCATATGGTTGAAGATGGTGAAAGAGAAAGTCTCATTTCAGATCTGCCCATAGAAGAAGACAGCATGCAGATTGTAGATTTTGATAATGTCCAGTCAGCTATTTCAGATCTACATTCAGATTGTGATGACCAAGCATATCTTGTGCTGAAACTTATCAAGGAGAATTCTGCTGTTGAGATCATTTGGAAAGAAGAAAACAAAGGTATGGATTCAAATGTTTTCAGTTCATTAGAACTCAGCCTTCAGAAAGAAGCCATTCAGTCAGTTCATGAAAAACAAGATGGGATCTTCATTCAAGTAAGTGAAACAGTTCCTTTTGATGAATTTATGGTAGATGCTAGAAATGTCATGTTTGGGTATCAAGAATCAGCTGAAGTTTCTTTTCTCATGATTGATGACTGTAATGAGAATCCGGCTGTCCTATCATATGAAGATGACCCACCAAATATTCAGACTACAGAAGATCAGACCATTCAATATTTCCATTCAGATTCTTCTTCATATGTTTCATGTGTTGAAATGTTTTTACAAGAGGAGATCTGCTCACCTACCTGTTTAGAGTTTTTTGAAGCCTAGGAGCATACTTTTACTGAAGTACATGATGAAGACAGATTGGAATCAGGAGAGAAAGACACCTTGTTTCTTCAGTAGGAGGTAAATATTCACGTTTTTCAGGATCCAATGGCAGATTTGTTACAGTCAGCAGTGAAAGTGATTATTGCAGTGTTCAGTGATGAAGGAGATCATGGTCAGCTATGTTTTTGGATGTCTAGTTATCAGTTTGTATTGTTGACCAGTAGATCTGATCAGGGAAATCAGTTAAGAAGCCATCTGCTTGACTGGTTACATTGGAAAGCCAATTATACATGATTGTACATATTTCATTAGTATGCAGGTGGTTGTCATCATGATTCCAAATCTTGATGGATTGCTGCCTTTTTTCCAAAAGCTTGGTAAAGTTTTGTTTTAAGTCAGTCATGAGTCATTTGTGTTTGGTCTGTTGAGTCAGTTTTTTCAAGTTATTTCAGTTTGCCATCGAGTCGGTTTGAGTCAAGTTTCGGTCAAGTTTCAGTCAGTTTTCAGTCAAGTTTTCATTCAATAAATGTGTCAAAGGTTTTGTGTTATCCGTTCAAATAATGATTCCATCGCCCAATGGATGAAGGCACTGTCTGACTCCCCCAGAGATCTGTCGTTCTTGGCATCTCCATGGAGCCACCATCCCCATTGGAGCCAATGTTAGAGTCGGTCCTTACAGCCCTCCGTCAGAGATCATTTCGCTTTTTGCATATTCATTCTTAGGTGTCTCGCTTGTTCCACTTCATTGCATTTCGCTAGGAGCATGCCATTGACTGACGAGGGGGTCTGGTTGTCTTGTGTTTCCTCATGCTTGTACCTGCAGGGCTATTTAAAATTCCTCAAAAATCACTGAAGTTCATAGTCATTTCATTCATGGTCATTAATGATTGTTTTCGTTAAAAAAGAGTCTTTAGTCTTAGAGTCTAGGGTTTTCAAGTTCTTTGCATACATGTCATAAAGCCCGCAGGCCATGAGGTTGGTTTCGCAAGTTTTCTATTTCACATTTTTATCATTAAAAGCATTTGAAGACATTTCTAGTCCAAAACTCTGTTTTGGAACTAGAAATTGTCTAATTTCATTTTTGTAATAATTGTATTTATTTCATCATAAGAAGGTTGGGTCTTGACCTACGATCTTTTTTGACTCCAAGTTCCACATCTGAAAGAATAACAAGTATTTTTTTTAGTCCAAAACTCGGAAAAACGAAAGAGAAACATTGTATTAAATGACAAATGTCAAAATGCCAAACATTATGAAAGTGGGTTATCAAACAAATTTGAAATCAAATCTGATTTGGTGAGATATTTTCTTCATATATAAACATGGCAAACAAAACCATTTGCAAGAAATCCGCAAGGCAGAAGTCGAAATTGAGTTCTTGAAGGCCGAAGCCGTGTTTTCATAATCGTGGACAGTGTTTGGAGTGCGCGCTACCCATACATGGTGCGCGCTACCCACTTAAACGCCACAGCCAGTGTTAATTAACACGGGCGCTACCCATATAGGGCGCGCTACCCGTTGGGTAGGTGCACTACCCATATAGTGACAGAGCCAAAAAACTTCGTCTTTGCGTCCGATTTTGAGCTCAAACGCCTCCATCCACTTGCAAACAGGTTGTTAATCATTGATCAGTGATTTTGAACAATACGAGTGTGACAAGCACATTATTCCTCTGTTCGAAGGAGGCAATGAATAAGAGCGTCCATGGTGGAGAATCTGCTGTTGTTACAGTGCTTTCATTGTTATCTTCATGTGGAAGAGAGATTCAGAGCATCTTGAGAATAAGGGAGCCATGGTACAACAAGCTTATGGGCTGTCTTCTGTCATCGCTTCAGTGATAATGACATGAAGTGCGATCGATCTTCAAGGCACAGAGAAGCAAATGAAATGGGACATCTTAAAAAAAAGTTAATGACTCATTCTGTTGACCAAAATATTAGGATCTTATCACCAAAGAATTGTCAGACAGTAGATATGCATTCCAATGCTGAGAAGACGGCAAAGGCAATGGGTAGGTTGGCAGGAAAAACTCCAGAAGTATGCAGTCAAGTGGGTGGTTTATTGGTAAGAAAAGGGTTCCATTATATAGCAGTTATCTATTCCATACAAGGGGGCAAAATTTTGAAACATACCATCTTCCATAGCGCAACACGAACTCCTTGGTCGTCTTGTGCTTGCATATTATTTTTGACAACAAAGTTTTTAACAAAACTTTCGCATCTTGTCCAGACTTCATCGAACATTTCCAAACTGGTCATTTGCAATGATTATCAAATGTTGGAGGAAGTCGACGCACCAAACTTTCACACAATATTATTTTTCTAGCAGCTGAAGTTGCTCCATACTAAAAAACAGGAGGTCTTGGAGATGTCTGTGGTTCTTTACCTATTGCCCTTGCTTCTCGAGGCCATCGTGTGATGGTAATATCTCCAAGATATATGAATGGTGTGACAGATAAGAAATACAGTGGGGCTTTTGATGTTCAGTGTCGCATCAAAATCACGTGCTTTGGTGGGGAACATTAAGTCGCATTTTTTCATGAGTACAGGGCAGGCGTTGATTGGGTATTCGTTGACCATCCTTCGTATCACCGGCTTGGAAATCCATATGGTGATAATTTTGGTGCTTTTGGCGATAGTTCCACTTCACTCTTCTATGCGATGCTGCTTGTGAATATCTTTTAGTATGTGGACCAGAGCCTGCTATATGCTGTCAATTCAACTTTGGTAGGATCCTTGGTTTTGGCTATGGAGTTTGCCCATGGGGTTACAATTCAGTTGAGACTTTCTCTGTGAATGTGTAGTACTTATTGAAGATAGGTTTGATAAAGGAGAATACAAGGTTGAACGATTGACTGAGTATGAGCATGAGCAAATCCGATCTAAGTATGACGTGCAGCCTTTGCATAGAGAATGAAAGAGACCGAGGAAACCTAGATAGAAATCTTCGACAGGCATATGAAATATGTTCCACAGATATCCTTTACTCATACCATCACTATGTATGAGCGAAAGTTATGTATGGAAAGCTGATGGAAGCGATAATTTGATAAAAGCGCCCCCAAAGTTACAGAGGATGTTAATTATAAAAATTTGGTTGTTTTCAAATGGTAAAGGTAAAAGTAAAAACCCAAATTAAACGCAGAATACCAACACAGCAGAGAGAGAGGTTCAATTGCCCATTTTGGTTTTCAGTTGCGATTTCAAATGAGTTACCTTATAGATGTCACCACTTCATCGATCATCAATAGATTCAAATAGAAAATGGGACACTGTTTCAGAACAGATGGCCGGCTCTTTATCCTTTGTTTGTTAATAATAATTAAATAATCCCTCATTTTGTGACAATCTGTTTTTATACAGATAGTCTTATTTATTGTATGAAAAATCACTTGTAATGACAGAGAGAGTTCTGGGGAACCTGTAGTGGAGAATAGAGAGCTTTATTGTACAGTTGTTTGACAAAGATTAATTGAAGAGTACAACTCTGATTTATAAGATTCCTGTGGCTTGAAATTTGGCATATGTTTTTCTATGTTTCATATGTATCTTGTAATGTTTCATAGTTCATTCATAAGCATTTCCAGCTGAATGTTTTTAAGTAGAAAGGTAGAATCCAGAGAACTGCTATGCCTTGGGAGAACGTTCAGTATTTGTGTAATTTCTTCTGTTTTATAAGGATTCATCACACATGCCCTTGTCAACTTCTTAGCAGGCTTGCCACTCCATTTAATTTCAACTTGGAATTGTTAAGTTTCATTCCTATCTCGCCTTATGGAATAATCTGCGCCTTTGATTAGATCTTTGCTCATGCTGTTCTTGATCCCATGCAACCTAGAAAACCCAATAATTTATTAAAAACCTCATCCATATCAATTTACTAGCCTAAAATCAGTTCCAGTTTGAAGTCATCTCAGACCCTATTGCTCATTTTTACTGAGTTGACCCAGAGAGAGCCCTCTCCTGTCCTCGTAGGGCTAGCTACAAGGTTGAGCTTGGTTTGATGTTGCCTTGAATTTTTCCTTCCTCAGCCTGAGGCAGATTTGAGCGCTAACAGGATCCAAAATATTCTCTCCAGAAATTCGAATTCCACAAGTAGCTGAAGGATCCCTAAGGATTCTCTCCAGCAATTCTAATTCTAAATTTAGCCGAGCAACTCAAAGAGGAGAGCACTCAATCTTGGTTTACTTGGAGTCCAGTGGACTAAATCACCATTTTCTAGGGATCTGTTAGTAGCTTCCCTGTAGAATAAATAGAGCAGAGCTAGAGGTAGGAAGAGTTACTCTATCTTGGTCTCAATTCCATTCAGAATTATTGTTGTGAACTATTGAAGCTTTTTGTTTTATTCAGGGATCGAAAATTTTAGAGATGTATGCAGTTATTCTTTTATGAAATGAGCAGAATGATTTCATTTGATTGATTTAATTTCAAAGGGCTAGGCTCATGGGTTAGGGCCCAATCCATTTTCCTCAGCTTCCCTGTTGTTATTATCTTTTCCTTATGTCATTTAGCTAGATTTTCTTCTATCATTTAAGTTAGATCTACTTCTGATAATTTTCATTGCAATTTAGTTTTTGTGTTGTTGTAGTTTTAATTTCTTATGCATAGTAAAATAGAGGAAAAACTAAAAAACTGTGGTCAAGTCTCCCCCCTCTCATCTCTGTCAATAGTGTTCGAGTAGGGGCAGACCTTCCTAGAGGCCAAAATTGCTTTCTGTTCGAGTTTGGGGAAAAATTTGCATGACCATGTCCAAGCCCTTCCTTCACGATTTCATCTCGCATTTCTATCTATTTCCCATACATGAATCCACAGGTGTGCTTCACTTCTAATAACTTCTCTTACACTTCTATTTTCCGCCTTTAATTCTCACCTTAGCGTTGCACTTACCTTCGTTCGGACACCCTTAAGCACTTCAACCTCATTTCTCTGTTTTTATGAAAAACACATGAAAAACCATACAGAGCCACTGAAAACCCAACCTCCGCCTTTGCTCCTTGATAATCCTGCCACCATACATCACACTTCACAAACGAAACATTTAACATTGACCTTAACACTTATTGCCCATTCCTTGCGATTGCATTATTGAGAAATCAAAAATCTCACTTTGCACCGGTTACATTCTACTATTATCACTCACAGCTCAGTATTTGCGATTTCAAAATTTAAAATTGAAACTCTTAGCTTTTTCCACCACCACATCATCCCCATCGTACATCACATCCCGCAGAACTTAACACATCGTAAATTACATCTCGAAGAACTTATCACATCACAAATCACACTTCACACATTTTAGTTTATTCCCGTTAATCCTTACTGCTATCCTTGTAAACTTCTGATATTGCGATTCACGAGCCGTCACATCACTCTTCGCACTTCACACTACACACCATTTAGTTTATTCCCGTTTATCCTTACAGATATCCTTGTAAACTTGTGATATTGTGATTTGCGACCCACCAGGTCATCTTCGCACTTCGTACTACGCACCATTTAGTTTATTCTCATTAATATTTATTACTATCCTTGTAAACATGTGATTTGTGATTTGTGACCCGCCACATCACTCTTTGCACTTCGCACTGCACCCCATTTAGCTCATTCCATTAAGTCCTTACAGCCATGCATTTAAACTTGCGAAGTTTCTATTTTGACATCGCATGTCTCAAATTTTGCTATCCATCGCATTCTGCCATCGCATTTTTGAGTTCTTCTCACTCTGAAGTCATTTCTTGCGTTATAATAAGGTTTCCTAAAGGATTAACCCCATATGTATGCTCCAAAGCCATTTCTTATGCTATCATAAATTTTTCTAAGGGTTTAACCCCCTCTTTCCGCTTCCAAACCTCATTTCATGTGTTAAACCCCCCATTAGCCCTCTTAGCCCTTTTTCCTCCCTCTACGATACAAATTAATTATTTTTAATTAAAATTAAGGCATGGATAAATTAGTTGCATGGATAGCAGTATGGTAGATAGATCATAGGATAGGTAGAGTGAATCTACTCGTTTGGCCAATTTAAGTGTGGTTTACAATCAATTTCATTTCTTCTATATTTTTTTACAAATTAAATTAGTTTCATTCTTGGCATTCCTTTCCAACAATTTAGTTCAATTTCCTTTCTATCATTTCCTTCCAGCAATTTACTTTCTAGTTGTTCTCGTAATTTAAAAAATATCACCCTTTGGTGAAGAAGAAGAGGATAACATGAACATAATGCATGTTGTGTATATAGAACTGTCACCTCAAAGTTTGTATGAACCTTGGGTTGATAAAGTAAATTAGGGCAGCCCCTGGGAGTTGCAACACTCTTGATGCAATACCAGGGCTCACCACTTTTTGGTGTCATTGCTGGGGAGGTGTCTAGTAGATATTTTTATTTTTTTTTAGAATTTTTTTCTGCTTTCCTTTCTGTTCATGTCACTTCAAAAATATTTAAAAAGTACAAAAAATATCTAATTTTCATGCCGCATAGGACTAGTAATATTCAAAGAAAAACATTACCTAAAACCCCCACATCACGTCCTAGCCACCCTTCACTCTTCTTTAGTGGAAGTGAGATTGAACCCCCTATAGGAGAGCCTTCTAAATATTTTGAGGATCTTATTGGGGAAGAATAAGAAGACCCTATTTCAATTGAGGGACCTACTTCACCTATCTTAACCATGACTAGGACCCAGAGAGCCATTCCCATAAGAAAGGTAGATGGGGATACTAGGATGAAAAAAATTAGCTCCTGAGCTCTTCCACACTTCCATGGACTTACCTATGATGACCCTGACACTTTCATGTTTGAATTTGTTGTTGTCTGTAGGACTTATGACTACACCTCTGATGATCATAATTTGAAGCTATTCCCAACCACCCTTAAGGATGCAGCCTTGCACTAGTTCGTGAGTTTACCTGGGGATAGTATCACTACCTGGGCATAGATGGAAGAGACCTTTAGTAGCAAGTAAAAATACTACTGTAGGTCGAAGGAAACTAAGGATGAGATATTTAGGATGACCCTAGGGCTTGATGAATCTCTACAGGATTATGAAGAAAGGTTTCAATTGAACTATAAGAGAGCCAACTGTACTCTTGATCCTGACTCACTTAAACTTGTACTTCCTCGAGGGATCGGTGAAGAGATGATATAAACCTTGAATATGTTATCAGGAGGAGATATCTACCAACAACTCTATGAAACAATTAAAACTATCTTTTGGAACCATTCTAGGGCATTTAGGAAGAAGGGCAGAGCTAGCCAAAGTACACCCAATACCCCCTCCTCTTCCACCTTCATAAAACATGAGATTGGAAACATGCTATAGGACTTCAAGAGTGACATGTTGCACATCTTTGCTTTGAAAATGAACATAATACAGGTCAAAAGGAAGAAAGAGGAAGCAGAGAGAGCCCATGCCATATTTTTTCGTAGATGTACCAGGAAGCACCCAAGAAATGAATGTACATTGAATGTCATGGAGGTTTTCTTATTCTTTGAAGATAATCATGCCACAGACAAGTGTCCCTCCTTACCTGGACTTAAAGCTGTATATCAAGGTGGGGGAAAAATGTCAGAGAAACTTTATTTCATCAACCAGAGAAGGCCTCAAGGCCCTCGGCCATATCAACAAGGTATGCAAGGTGCACCTTAATCTTACTATTACAACAATTAGAGTGCACCCATGCAACCTTAGTACACCCCCACTCCTCCATCCTAGTCTACACCTCCTACTTAGCCTTCCAAACCTTCATATCATCCTCAGCTAGTAAACCAACCATTTCAACAGTATGTTCCACAAAAAACTTAGTGGAACAATCCATCCCAAGGGTGGAGGCCTCAACAAAATCAACTAACTGCTCTAATGCCTCCACCCCAACCTCAACCTCAACTTACTCATGCTGCTCCACCTAGGCTACCTATACCTGCACAGCCCAATTCGAACTTGAACAACGGACAGGCATAGAAGGCTCCCAATGGAGAAACATCCCATCTAGCTTATTCTGTGGATATATAGGAGGTTAATCTCAGGTCGGGAAGAGTACTCCCAGTAAAACTTCCCCCATCTCCACATGTAGAGGTTGAGGAGGAAAAGGAAGAAGATAACACTCACATCCAACAACCTCCTTTTCCCGAGCACTTGATCCACCATAGTTAGCAGACACCTGAGGAGACTGAACTCCTGGGAGAATTGGAAAATTTGTGTGTAAAGATACCACTTCTCTAGGCCAGTAAGGATTTCCCTATCTACAATAGGCTCATCAAAGAAAATTTCTTCAAGAAACCTGGAAGGAGCAAGAGAGATACCCCCACCATCAATGTGGTAGGAAAACTGTCTGACCTAATATTGGGGAAGGTGATATTTCCAAAATACCTGGACCCTCGTAGTCCAGTTTTTGATGTACATATAGATGGTGTCATATTCCCAAAAAATATGATTGATTTAGGGGCTACCGTAAATATCATGACCAAGGAAACTATGTTGAAACTTAATTTCCAATGGACTTTGAGGAAAACCACAACAGTTATGAAACTTGCAGATTAGTCCAAAGTAACTTCGAAAGGAGTTGTTGAGGATGTTATGGTTACCATTGACTCTTGGGAGTATCCTAAAGATTTCCTTGTCCTTCAGCCAAAATAAAAAAAGTTTAATGGTTACCCTCTCATGTTAGGGAGACCTTGGTTAGCCACTGCAGATGCTTATATTAGTTGACAGGTTGGAAACATGACTTTAAAAAATGGGCCTTTGTCTAAAAAACTAGTGTTATATCCTCTAGCCCAACCTTTAATTGATCATGATCTCCACATATGGTTGGAGGATGAAGAAGATGAGTTATATGACACTTCCCCTATGTTACCATCAATGATGTTCTTAGAGGGGGGCAACTTGATGAAGATGAACTCATCGACCATGCCATTCAAAACCAGTCCTCCACTAACCCTCCTCTCAAATCCTTAGTCAAATAGTATGATAGAAAACCTTCGATGGATGTGTACTCAGTTGAGAAAACCTCTGAAACCACCAAGGCTATTGAGTTTGGCCCATCCAAACCTCTAAAAATCAACCCAAACCTCTCGAATGAAGAAGAGAAGTAGCTATGCCAGATTTTGAAAGAAAAACTTGAAGCGTTTGCTTGGGATTACAAGGGCATGAAATGGGTGCATCATTTAGTATGCAAACATCACATATACATCAAAGAAGGATGCAAGCCTGTGAGAGAAGCCCAAAGAAGGATGAACTCAGCTCTTAAGGACATAGTCAAAGAAGAGCTGTAGAAAATTTTGGATGCAGGGTTCATATATCCTATATCTGATAGTGAGTGGGTATCTCCTCTTGTCCTAGTCCCAAAGAAAAATGGGAAGTGGTGAATTTGTTTTTATTATTGAGAAATTAAAAAAAGCCACCAAGAAACACCATTTCCCTTTGCCCTTTATAGAGCATGCCTTAGATGGCCTTGTAGGGAAGAAGTTATTTTCCTTCTTAGAAGGGTTCAGTGGGTATAATCATATTTAATTCAGCCCTGAAGATTAGGGTAAGACCACTTTTACCTACCCTTGGGGCACTTTTTCTTATATATTCCTACCCTTTGGGTTATGCAATGCCCCAACCACCTTCCAAAGGGCTGTCCTCAGCATCTTTTCTGAGTTAGTCCATGACTCTATCAAAATGTACATCAATGATTTAACACCATATGGGGATGAATTCGAGGAAGCTCTCTCTAATTTGGGTAGAGTACTAAGAAGTTTCATTGAGATTCATATCTTCTTAAGCCTAGAAAAGTGTGAATTCCTGAAGAAAGAAGTGGTTGTATTAGGAAACTACATATCCCAAGCAGGAATACACATAGACCTAATAAAAATTACTACCATCAAAAGGGTCCTGCTCCTCAAAAAAGGAAATATGTCAGGAGTTTCTTAGGCTTAGTTGGTTACTATAGAAGGTTCATCAGAGATTTCAGCAAGATGGCTTTGCCATTAATTGGGTTATTGGCCAAAAATTTTGAGTTTATTTGGTCTGGTCCTTGTCCAGAGGATTTTGAGCTGATTAAGAAGAAGTTGACAACTGCCCCGATCCTCTGAGGTCCAAATTGGACTCTACCTTTCCACATCCACACTAATGCATCTGAAAAATTTGTAGGGGAAACATTAGGACAATTAGAGGAAAAAATCCCTTATGTCATTTATTTCATCAACAATAATTTGTCCAAAGCGGAGATGAATTATACTACTCCTGAGAAGGAAATTTTGACCATTGTCCATGCATTGAACAAATTCAGGCATTAGGTCACTGGATATCAGAACTTTTTTCACACTGACCATGCAACCATCAAGTATTTAATGAACAAACTGGATGTTAATGCTATAATAATTAGATGGTTGTTACCTTTGTAGCAATTTGATTTAACTATTGTTGATAAACCTGGAAAGGAAAATGTTGTTGCAGATTTTTGTCTAGGTTAGTTCTCCCTATAGGTGAAGAAGGAATGATGGATGACTAGCTGCCATATGAACACCTCTTTTCCATGGTTTTTTGACATAGCCAACTACTTGGTTGCTGGAAGACTCCCTCCTAATATTTGATTCAGGGAGAGGAGCAGAATCATGATAAAAATCACCCCTTTCACATGGAGTGGGGGGAATCTCTTCAAGCTAGGCCCTGATCAAATCTTAGGAAGACGTGTGAGGGAGGAAGAAGTTTTGATGTCCTCTCTAAATGTCATGATAGCCCATGTGGAGGCCACTTTTCTGCAAAGAGAACTACTTACAAAGTGGTGAAGGCAGGATACTATTGGCCTACCCTTCATCAATATTCCAAAAGATACACCAGTAGGTGTGACTAGGGCCAAAGGATGGGGAAACCCACAAAAAGGGATGAAATTCATTCACACCCTTAGGTGGCTCTGGAGCCATTTGAAAAGTGGGGTATGGAATTTGTTGGACCTATTGATCCACCATCCAAACAAAAGAAGTATATCAAAGTTTGCACTGATTACCTGATAAAGTGGGTTGAAGAAAACACAGTGAAGGTAGCAACTGAGGAGAAAGCAACAAAATTTCTGAGGGAGAATGTGCTTTACAAATTTTGATATCCCAGATAAATAGTCACTAATCAGGGATCATATTTCACCTCTCACCTCATTGATAATATTTTGAGGAAGCAGAAGATTAGTCATACAACTTCTACTACCTATCACCCTCAAGTGAATGGCCAAGTAGAAGTAACTGAAAAATATTTAGAGAGATTCCTCACCAAGGTGTGAGAGGAAACAGAATAGATTGGGCAGATAGATTTGTAGAAGCTACTTGGTCCTACAACACTACTTGGAAGACAACAACACGATTCACTCCTTATGAACTAGTCTATGGTAAGAAAGCTCTACTTTCAGTTGAGTTTGAGTTCAAGATTTTAAGAATGGTAGTTGAGTTAAATCTAGATCTAAAAAATGCCCAAAAAGAGAGTTTGTTGTAACCAAATGGATTGAATGAGTTCAGAATGCAAGCACTTCTTTACACAGAGGTAGTTTAGCTGCAAAGGAAGGTATGGCATGAAAATAACATCAAAGAAAAGACATTCCAAGAAGGATATTGGGAAATGTTGTATGATTCAATTTTTAAAGACTTCAAAGGAAAGCTGATGAAAAGATGGTTGGGGCCTTACATAGTGGAGAAATTCTCTGATAATGGCGCAGTTCAAATCAGGACCATAGATGAGGAAGGAATCCCCTTGCTTGTCAATGGTCGCACACTTAAAATTTACAAGAAGGCTTTGTCAAGGGTAGAATTCATCAATTCAATAAGAAAAGAGGTGTATGTGATGAGAAAATCCATAGTTTCCCATAACTCTTGAAAGAGAAAAAAAAAAAAAAAAAAAAATAATAAGCTTGTGGGTTGAAAACCTTGATGGAGGCAGCTCACTTACTCAAAAAAAAATGGGGAAAAAAAAAGAATAAAGATCCATGGGTAAAAACCTCTTTGAGGCACCCAAGGAAATTTTGTGGGTTGAAAAACTCCATGGAGGCAACCCAATTTCTTTCGAAAAAAGAAGAAAAAGGAGGAAAATAAAAGAACCAAAAAATGCATCTGCATCATTGTGTTTTTCTGTGTTTGTTGTTTTTTAAGTTGTTAATGGTTTCTGGAAAAAACAGGGAAGAATTCATCTTATTTTTCCTTTTTCTATCATTCCATCCATCCCATCATTCACTCCATTCATCTTCATAACTTCCTCCATCACCTCCATACACCACACTCCATTCCTGAGCATAATTTAGCAATAGAAGCAACACACAAACAGGCTGCTACAAACATCAGGAAGTTCCTTCAAAAACAAAGTTGTTCATGGACTACCAAGAAGAACAACAAGGAAAAATGCATAAAAAACTATAGGAGAATGATAATTCCACCAATGGCATCTCAAGCACCCCACATGACATCCACAACAGAGAGAAACAACAGACAAATATTAGCATCTCATTTAGGAAGCTACTCCTTCAGCAAGCTGCTCACTCAGAGAACATGAATATGCTGAAAAACACATCATCTAAAAAGGCTTGTCTCAAAACTCCAACTCCTACAACTGCCTTGGAAACAACAGGTAAACTCAGGTATAAGCTCTCACCCCTTCCTACACATTCATAATAGCCAAAAATAATTAATTTGAAGACTTAGAGTTTGAGGGGAAGAAAGGTGGCTAGTTAACTTGGCCACCACTGTGAGGTATGGATGGAATAAAAATGGGAGTAAACGCCACCTGGGCATGCAATATAAAAAAATTAAATTAGTGGAGTAGAGGAGAACAAGGGGAGGAAACCACACAGTCCATCTTGAATTAACAGGGAGGAGGAAACAATTTTTAATGACAGAACTAGAGCTGAACGGAGTTATATTGTCACTCCAAATTTAGTTGTGTCATCTAATAAAAGGAGATGTCATCTCATCCAAACTAGTGAATTGACTATTTTTAGAGGGAGAGGACCGATGGAAGCACATGATGCTTGAAGAAGAAGAAGAACCAGAAAGAAAAAATAAAGAAAGAAGAAACCTGGGGTAGAACCAAGAGAAAAAAGAAGAACCAAAAGAAGAAAAGAGAGAGACAATGGGCCAAAAAAAAATAAGATATGGCCATAGAATTCATAGAGATAGTAGAAAGAGGGTGAGACAAAAACTCGAAATCGAGCATAACATCCTGTCGCTACAAAAATATAGCTATGACCATGGCTCCCCTGAGCACAAAAATAAAAAGGCAGACCTCTAGGTATTTCGTAGCTAAAAAGAATCAAAGAAATCTAGGAACTTCTCCCATAAGCTCGACCATCATTGAATAATAACCAAGGGGGGAGGAGAGAATCGAAGAAATATTTCTAAAGGAGCAACTGTAGAAGGCACAGGTAGAGAATGTAGTGCTAAAGGAGAAATTGCAGCAAAAAGAGGAGAATGAAGCCACCATGGCAGACTTATGCGTAGAAGCCCTTCAGCACAAATTCCCCTCTGACTCATATGATGTGTACCTCAAAGAACAATGGATTCTCTTTAAAACCAACACTCTAGAATCCCATGGATCACTCCCTTTCCAAGATTGTAGGAAATTCATGAATTTATATAAGCAATCCAACATGGTTGAGCAGGGAAAGCTAGCAAAGTTTTATATGCATAACCTTGTGCTGAAAAATCTAGAGATTTGGGACCCCAATCCTACAATGGGGGATATGCAGTTAATGGATCTAGCATCTTGGATGGTGAATGAGGACAATAGAGTCAAAGAGATATGGAAGTTCATGGGAAGAAGAAATAGATAACCCTTATATCTTAGACCAGAAGTGTTCATCCCAAGCGGAGTCATCCTTAACCATCGAGAGATTGAAAAGGACAATGCACTAGTTGAAATCTACCTTCAGACTCAAAATCAAGTGATATGCCACCTTGATGATGTTTCTAGGTAGATAGAAGAGGAGTGTATTATGGCCAGCCAGAGGAGATGGAACAACCTCCCACAAAGCCTTAAGAACAAGGAGTATCATACTCCAAAAAGACTAGGGGTGCCTTGGAAAGGGCGCCATTATACAAAAGGGATATGCGGGCCAAAAAAATCCGATGGTTGAGACTAAAGCTCATCCCACCTTTTTTTTTGGGGTTGAATGATGAAGAGGATAGAGATGCACAAGATATAGATTGGGAGAATGCATAAAATAATGATGGATTTTACCCCTTTGGGGAAAATCGCACACTTCTTCCTCACAAAATCAGGGGGTTGAAAAAGCTTTAAAGGGAATGGAGGAGGACGACCAGTTGCTGAGAGGATGAGCAACCATTCAGTAGGTGGGTGATGATGAAATCCATCATTAGACATATTTGGAGGGGTTAATAGTCACCTTTTTTCCTTCTTAGATCTCTTTTTCTTGGATTTTTATTATTATTTGGGTTTATGATGCTAGTATACGTGGTGATTAAGGCTAACATAATATGAGTGCCTAATATAAGGATGAGGCCAAAAAATCATGATTTATTAAGCATTTTTATAAATATTTTATCACAAAGACTTGGAGGAGACAACAACGAGAAATTATAGGAATATTGTCCACCCTCAAAGGTAGCTGAAGGATCCCAAATATACTCTCCAGAAATTAAAATTCCAAAATCATCTGAAGGATCCCCAAGGATTCTCTCTAGCAATTTGAATTCTAGAGGCAGCCGAGAAAATCAAAGAGGAGAGCACTCAATCTTGGTTTACTTGGAGTCCAGTGGACACAATCACCATTTTCTAGGGAGATGTTGGTAGTTGCCCTATAGAATAAATAGATAAGAGCTAGATCTAGGAAGAGTTACTCTATCCTAGTCTCGATTCCATTTAGAATTATTGTTGTGGAGTATTGAAGCTTTTTATTTTATTTAGGGATCAAAACTTTCATAGATGTATGTAATTATTCCTTTATGAAATCAATAGACTGATTTCATTCGATTGATTTAAGTTCAGAGAGCTAGACTCGTGGGTTAGGGCCCAATCCATGTGCCTCATCTTCTCTGTTGTTATTATATTTTCCTTTTTTCATTTAGCTAGTTTGGATTATGTCATTTAAGTTAGATCTGCTTATGATAAGTTTCATTTGCTATTTAGTTTTTTTTTGGTGTTGTAGTTTTAATTTCTTATGCATAGTGAAATAGAGGAAAAACTCCAAAACTATGGTCAAGTCTCCCCAATCATCTCTGTCAATAGAGTTTGAGTAGGGGCAGACCTTCCCACAGGAAAAAATTTCTTTCTCTTCGAGTTCAAGGAAAAATTTGTATTACCATGTCCAAGCCTTTCCTTCACGATTTCACCCCGCATTTATGTTTATTTCCTGTGCATGAATCCGCAGGTGTGCTTCACTTCTGAGCACTTCTCTTACGCTTCCATTTACCTCCTTTACTTCTCACCTTAGCATTTCACTTACCTTCATTCGAAAACCCTTAATCCCTTCAACATTATTTCTCTTTTTTTATGAAAAACATGTGAAAAACCATACAGAACCACTGAAAACCCAATCTCCACCTTTGCTCCTCGATACTCCCAACACCATACGTCACACTTTGTAATCGCAACATTTAAAATTTACCTTAACACTTATTTCCCATTCCTTACGATCAAAATATTGCGAAAACATAAATCGCACTTTGCACCAGTTACCTTCTACCGTTAACACTCACCGCTCATTCTTTGTGATTGTGAAATCGAAAATCGCAAATCTTAGCTTTTTCCACCACCATGTCATCCCCATCGCACAATGCATCTTCCAGAACTTACCACATATCAAATCGCATCCCGTAGAACTTATCACATCGTAAATTGCTGCCCACAAACTTTGCCAGAGAAAAAATCGCACTTCGCACATTTTATTTTATTCCCATTAATCCTTACCGCTATCCTTGTAAACATGTGTTATTCTGATTCGTGACCCGCCACATCACTCTTCGCACTTCGCACTATGCACCATTTATTTTATTCGCATTGATCCTTACCACTATCCTTGCAAACTTGCAATATTGTGATTCGCGCCCTGCCATGTCACTCTTCGCACTTCGCACTGCGCACCATTTAGTTTATTCTCATTAATCCTTACTGCTATCCCTGTAAATTTGTGATATTGTGATTCGTGACCCGCCACGTCACTCTTCACACTTTATAATGTGCATCATTTAGTTCATTCTGTTAAGTCCTTACTGCCATCCATTTAAAAGTGCGAAGTTGCGATTGTGACATCGCACATTGGAAATTTTTCTAGCCATCGCATTTCGCCATCGTATTTTTGAGTTCTTCTCACTCCGAAGTCATTTCTTGCATTATAATAAGGTTTTGTAAGAGTTTAGCCCCCTATTTCCACTCCAAATCCATTTTTCATGCTATCATAAAGTTTTGTAAGGGTTTAACCCCCTCTTTTGCTTCCAATCCTCATTTCATGTGTTAAACCCCCCATCAGCCCTCTTAGCCTTTTTTCTTCCCTCTACACTAAAAATTAATTCTTTTAAATTAAAATTAAGGCATGGATAAGAGTATGGTAGATAGATCATAGGACAGGTAGAGTGCATTTAGCCATTTGGCCAAGTTAAGTGTGGTTTAGAATTAATTTCCTTTATTATATCTGTTTTCTACAAATTAAATTAGTTTCATTCTTGGCATTCCTTTCCAGCAATTTAGTTTAGTTCCTTTCTGTCATTTCCTTCTAGAAATTTACTTTCCAGTTGTTCTCATAATTTAAGAAATATCACCCTTTCTTGAAGTAGAAGAGGATAACATGAACAGAATGCATGCTGTGTATATAGCACTATCACCTCAAAGTTTGTACAAACCCCGATTTGATAAAGTAAAGTAGGGTAGCCACTGGGAGTTGCAACACTCTTAGTGCAATACCAGGGCTCACCACTTATCATTCGAAGGAAATGTAGGTTGATGTTGAGTATCACTTTGTGAATGATATGGTTGAGGACAAAAAGGTATTGCTGGTAAAGGTGGACACTTTGAATAATGTTCTAGAGGCATTAATGAAATTTGTGAGCAGTGAGAATTTTTCCTAGTGTAGAGAAAAAATGGGCATTGCAGGGTTGGACCAATGACTAAGATATCTTGTGACCCCCTGTGTGAAAATAAAACAAGTAGGATAATGTTGGTTATGTGCTATATTCTTTCCACAACTAGCACCGAGTGTTGTATGTTTGACCGGGCACAACAGAGGGGTCACTGTAGGATTTAACCCTTAACAGAAATTATCTACACACGAATCTTATAACAGAAAATAAACAATAGCGAGAGCATAAAACATAAAATAGATCAACATAGAGATTTTCCCCTGGATCCCAAATCGGGACGACCAGCTTGATTTTTCATTATATTCCTTTTAGTGTTACAACACATATATATACATGCCGAAGCATACATAAACCCCAATCCATTAACCCTGGATTAGAACATAACCGTAGTTCCCTTGACCGGATCTACAAAATACCGGGGGCCGAAAACCATCGAACCCCAAAACCATGTGCAAAATCATGCACAAAACCATGGGCGGATCCGCCTATGAGTGGGTCCGCACAAAAACCAATTTTGGCGGGGGCGTTGCCCCGGACCCCAACGGTGGGGACTGCTTCGCCCCTCGTGACCCCCGAAGCTATGCCGACGCGACATACGGTGCGTTGGGCTAGTCATGGAAAGAATATAACACATACCCAACATTCTCCCACTTGTTTTTTTCTTTCCACAGGGGGCCATTGGAGAGCTTAGTCATTGGGCCAATTCTTGAACACCCATTGTTTCTCTACACCAAGAGAACTTCTGAGTGATCACATACTTTGTCAATGCATCAGCAACATTCTTCAAAGTGTCCACCTTTACCAGCAACACCCTTTTAGCATCAACCATATCTCTAACAAAGTGATATTTAACATCGATGTGCTTTGTCTTTGAATGGTAAGCAAGGTTCTTAGCCAAGAAAATTGCACGATGGCTGTCACAGACTATCCTTATAATTTGTTGTACCAACCCATACTTGAACAAAATCTTTGCAACCAAACTGCTTCCTTGCTTGCGAGAGTGGCTGCTATGTATTCTGCCTCTGTAGTTGAAAGAGCCACTACAGACTGTCTTTTACTCATCCAACTGACTGAGCCTCCAAATAGGCTAAACACATACCCACTTGTAGATCTTCTTTGGTCCAGATCTCCAGCCTAGTCTGCATCAACAAAACCCTTGAATGTCCAACATTATTTCCAATCCTGGTCTTCACAGGTAGCATGACTATAATCACACTAGTACACGTAAATATCTGAAAACCACCTTCCACTTTCTTTGTCAATGCTCCTCATCCTTCACAGTTTGACATAATTACCTTACTAATACTCCCCCTTTGCATGTGCAATGTCTGGTCTAGTATAGACCATTGCATACATCAAGCTACCCACTGCACTTGCATATGGAACAAGCGACATATCCTCCTCTTCTTATTTTGTCTTGGGACACTATTAAGCAGATAGATTTACACCTACAGGAATAGGAACATTCACCGGTTTACTATCATGCATATTGAACCTATGCAATATAGTCTCGAAATACTTCGTTTGGTTTAACTAGAGCTTCCTCTTTGTCTGATCTCTCTTAATTTCCATACCCAAAATATATTTTGCAACACCAAGATCCTTCATGTCGAACTTGGAGAACAGTTGTGTCTTCAAACCTTGGATAATTTCTTTGTCACTTCCAATCAACAACATATCATCCACATACAAGACCAAATAAATAACACGGTCACCAATTAATTTAAAATAAACACAGTGATCCTCCTTGCTTCTGGTGAAGCCAAGTCCCTGTATATAGGTATCAAATTTCTGATACCACATCCTTGGTGATTATTTTGACCCATACAAAGACTTATTTAACCTACATACCAATTCTTTCTTCCCCTTCACCATAAAGCCTTCAGGTTGTTTCATGTATATCTCCTCTTCTAGATCCCAGTGAAGAAATGTTGTCTTCACATCCATCCATTCTATCTCAAAATCAAAGGCAACAACAACAGATAAAAGTAATCTAATAGAAGTAACTTTCGCAACAGGAGAAAAAATATCACCAAAATCAATTCCCGACACCTGGGAATAACCTTTTGCTACCAACCAGAACTTGTATTTTTCCACCTTGCCTTGGTCATCTTCTTCTTAAACACGCATTTTCTCCCAATGGGATTCCTTCCGGCCTGACAACTCCACCCGAGATCCCATGCATCGTTTTTGTGCAAGGATGCCATTTCATCAACCATGGCCTCCCTTCCGAAGTTTTCCATCCTCTGAATCACTTATACGACGATTACGGGTTCATCATCAGTTATAGTTAAGGAAAAACCTGAACAGAAAGCAGATGGACTATACCTTTCTGGTTGCCTTCTTTCCCGAACTGAACTTCTCAAAGCTGGAGTTTGTGGCTCTTCCTCTTCTGAATCTTCTTCTGCTGTAGAGTCTGATTCATCCTCCTTTAACTCAAACTCTATCTTCTCGGGTTCCTTTGGTATGATTTCATGTTTAAAAACATCTTTCACCTCTCTAAACACCACATCTCAGCTGTACACAACCTTCCTTGTTTCTGGGTTCCAAAGCTTGTAACCTTTTAAACCATCCTTATACCAAATAAGGATGCACCTTTCAGATTTATTATCCAACTTGGTCCTTTTCTCCTTTGGAACATGTAAATATGCATCACATCCAAATACCCTAGATGTGAAAGAGAGGGTTTCTTACCAGTCCATACCTCATGTGGAGTCTTACCCTCCAATGCTGATGAAGGTGATCTATTAACTAAGTAACATACGTGTATCACTTGCCTACGCAATTCTTGTCCTAAGCTGGTACCCCTTTGAGCTGCTTCTTGCCTTTCCCATCAATGTTCTTTTCATTCTTTACGCAACTCCATTTCTTTGCGGTGTACCTGGAGTGATACACGATAAGTACTATACCACACTTCTTACAGAACTCTTCAAATTCCTTCTTGCAGAACTCCCCACCATTATCTGTCCTCAACGCCTTTATCTTCTTCTCTGTCTGATTTTCCACCAAAGCCTTAAATTCTTTAAATTTGTCAAAGACTTCAGATTTATTCCTCAGGAAATATATCCATGTGTTCCTTGAGAAGTCATCTATGAATGAAACATAGTACACAGATTTTCCTAGTGAAGGAACTGACACAGGTCCAAACACATCACTGTGCACAAGTTCTAATATTTTGTTTGCCCTCTTAGCACCAGAAGGAAAACTCATTCGATTCTGCTTCCCATATACACAATGTTCACAGAAATCGAAATCCAGAGAGAAATTAGACATACCTTCTACCATACCATTTCTGTGCAGTATCTGAAGGCCCTTCTCTCCAATATGTCCAAGCCTTTGATGCCATAGCATGGTATTTTCTCTGGAGACCGCTAAGGCTTTCCGCTCCACTTTGGGGAACCATGTTGTACAACCATCGATAACGATTGCTACCTTGTAGCTTGTACGAGTTCGATCCGAACTCCCCACATTAATACCAGTGCTCCGAACCATCTTGCAGGCATCTTTCTCGGTATGTTTCCCACCGCATCATCCATCTTGCTTACAATCAGTTACGCCATGAAGAGTATCTTGAGAACACCGATGTACCAAAGTCCTCCTTCCACCTTGCGCTTGATAGGTTGGGCCACGTACGATGATTACGGCCCCTCTATTATCCCTAGAAGACATCACCACCATCATATTTCTCATACAAACACCTCTATGGGAAGTAAGTGAAAAGGATGCACATGATCGATCAACCATGACTCATGATCTACATGTGTATTTGAAGAAGAAGCCAAATACACATCCCCACCTGTCCTCCAGAAATCTTTTGCCCTGCGGGAAGGAGCATCATCAGATCTCTTTCCTTTCTCAGGAGCTTTAGATCTGCAGTCCTTTTTGTAGTGCCCTTCCTTTCCGCATTTCTAGCACACCTTTACAAACTTTCCGGGAGATTTAGATCTCCCTCTAGTTTTAGATCTGCCACTCGAAACCTTATTCTTGTTTCTATTCTGGGACCTTCCTCGTACAGATAAGGCATCTCCATTTTGACCCTCCATATTTCTCCGTCTCATTTCCTCCGACAGCAAGGCTGAGACAATGTCATCAAAATTCAAGGTAGTTGTATTGCTACCTATTGCAATAACCAAACTGTCCCATGAATCTGGTAGAGAACACAACAAGCTGATGCACTTATCTTCATCTGAGATTTTAATATCAACAGATGACAGCTGACTTACCACAGTATTGAAGGCGTTCAGATGCTCTGTCACTGAGTCTCCATCCTTCATCCTCAGGTTATACAGCTTTTTCCGTAGGAACAACTTATTCACCGGAGACTTAGATTGGTACAAAGTCCCAAGTTTTTCCCACAAATTCTTCGTCGTAGCTTCCCCAGATACATTCAACAATACTAAATCTGATACACACAACTGTATTGTGCTCTTAGCCTTCCGATCCAGTTTCTTCCAGTCTTCATCTGACATTGCCGTTGGTTTAGTACCTGGATCTACCGCGATCCACTGATCTTTATCCACCAGCAGATCCTCCATCTTGAGCTTCCATAACTCAAAGCTCTGACCATTAAATTTCTCGATCTCTATCTTCCCGCTGCTCGCCATATTCTTTCACCGTAACAATCGATTCCGCAGATCTCCCACTGCACAGGGTTTACCACAGGCCCGAGCAAAAAACCCTCAACAACAAAGGTGTCCCCTTGAAGCCGAAACTGCTCTGATACCAAATGTAGGTTTTAACCCTGAACAGAAATTATCTACACACGAATCTTATAACAGAAAATAAACAATAGCGAGAGCATAAAACATAAAACAGATAAACACAGAGATTTTCCCCTGGATCCCAAATCGGAATGACCAGCTTGATTTTTCATTATATTCCTTTTAGTGTTACAACACATATATATACATGTCGAAGCATACATAAACCCCAATCCATTAACCCTGGATTAGAACATAACCGTAGTTCCCTTGACCGGATCTACAAAATACCAGGGGCCGAAAACCATCGAACCCCAAAACCATGTGCAAAACCATGCACAAAACCATGGGCGGATCCGCCCATGAGTGGGTCCGCACAAAAAACAAATTTTGGCCGGGGCGCTGCCCCGGACCCCAACGGTGGGGACTGCTTCGCCCCTCGTGACCCCCCAGCTATGCCCGACGCAACATACAGCGCGTGGGGCTAATCATGGAAAGAATATAACACATACCCAACAGTCACAGGGGGGGATTTATTTTATGCGTAGCCAATAATATTTGGGAGGACCCAAAGATGGTGGGCAGACCTACCCATGGTTTTGTACATGGGTTTTGCAGATGGCTTTTGGCATGGTTTTCTGCTAGTGGTATGTTTTAGATATGGTCAAGGGAACTAAGCTTATGTTACAATCGAGCATTAATGGATTGGGGCTTATGAATTCTTCAACATGGATCTATATGTATTGTAACATTGAAAGTAATATACTGAAAAAATAATCTAGTAGTCCTGGTTTTTGGTTCTAGGGGAAAATCTTTGTGTATATTTGTTTTATGTTCTCGCCATTGTTTACTTTTCTTCTTTTAAGAATTCGTTTGCAGGTAATTTCTATACAGGTTTATAACCTACAGTAATATGGACAGCGAGAGCAGATGGAGAGGATTTGTACACTATAGTATCCCACATGCCATATGGTTTACTTATTTTTACTCATAATTATTTACTAATTGGAGAAGGAGAGTAGAGCGACCTCACATTCCAGCTATATTTTCTCCCCAAAGGGTTTCCTATGTTATATCTCGTGTCAAATGTGGTTTCATGAGTTTTTATTTTTTTGTTATCTATTTTTCGCTTAAATTTCAATTTACGTGAATACACAATAAATATATATATATATATGGATTTAGAAAAAATTTTATGAGAATCTTCCTAATGGAATATCCACAATAGTTTATGGATCATGGATAGCTTATTCAATAGCTCTAAAAGCATATTTTTTTCTTAATAAATGGAGCCAACCACTTAATGATGAGTTTCACCCTGAATGTTCCTTTATTCCATGTTTTTTTCTCTCTAGTTCTCTTGGATTTCCAGATGAAATTCAAGGACGGGAATTCGAGTTTGTTAATGAGATTTACTCCATGAAGTTGGTGCTTTCCCTTCTCAATTTTCAATAGCATCTGAAATCATCCTCCAATTTTTTCTACTAGAAATTTTTTATCTAGCTTCCTATAACTAGCCTCAGTATTCTATAGAAATGCGGTGGCACACCGATAGTTGGTTGGCCACTTTCCATGGCTAGTTGATCCTTTTAACCTCGTTTTTTTTTTCTCTCTTTTGTTGGTGTTCTTGTCTTGAATTTAACTATCAATTTGAGAGTTGGTTTCTTATTCCTATCTACTTGTTTCCAAGCCCCTGAAATTTTGTAGAAGCCCCTCAATCTTACCTCCCATCCCTTCGTAGAGCTCCCTCTCACTATACCTATCCTTTTCTAGCACATTCTCAACTAGTCTAGCCCTTGTTTGATTACTCCCATTCATTTAAGGCATAGACCTACTGTTTCTTTCATGAGAAATATTCGTCTTTTTTCCTATTTCTGCCCCTTTTCTAACACCTCCCTCCCTATTACTTGGAATTTTTCTCCTCCTCCTATATCTTCCATGCCATGTTAGCGAGCTTGTTTCTGCAGAGGTTCAGTGCTCCATTAAGGGCATGATAATCACGGAAGTACATGGACATATCTCAAAGTTGAGAAATTTGAAACTCATTTTTGGAATCTCTCCCTACCCCATATTTAGGAAGAACTCACTCATTTAAAAGAGAAGAAACCAATGAGAAACACTTTTTATAAGACACATAGGTATGTGCATAGGTGACTTGTATTAGCACAAGAAATTCCTACTTGGAAAGGTTCTACTAGATGAACAAGAGAATATAGATAACGCCATCCTCTCCATGGAACACTTGCATCGACATATAATAGACCTAAACCATCGACTAGAGTACATCAATAATAATTTTGACACCCCCCTATTGTTGGTTTCTCATCGAGCAACAAAAGGGAGTCAATCCAAGTTGCAGTAATAAATTCACACCCCTCTTCTTAGTCTCCAAACTTTTATTTTTATTTGTAAGCTTCGTAGGACTACATCTTCATCGTGTCCAATATATCACCCTAATCGGGATGGGGAATTGAACCAGTGACTTCACATCAAGGAGTTCATAATAGATCACCCGATCACAGTCTATCCATGACCTCGTGGACCTTAGTCTCCACACTCTTTTTATGTCTTTGGATTTTCAATTTTTGGTTACTTTGTCTTTCTCTCATGACCTTGAAGGTCTACATATTAGCATCTGTATGATGTATTTTGAATTCTTGGGTATCTTTTTAACATCTTATTTTCTTAAAAGAGTATAATTTATTGAATTTGTAACTAATTTTGGTCTTCACAACATATATTTTTCATTAATTTATTTACTATATTTTTTTCAAGCATGTTCTTCATGCTAAATTCAAAAAAGAATTATTTTTTAGTCAAATTAAAATTTATTTATATCATGTCCCATTTGGAAATTTAAAATAAAAATAATTTGAATTTTTAGTATGAGTCATAAGGCCTCAAGATGATCAAGTCATCCCTCCTAGGACAAGTCAGCCTAGCCCTCCAAGTGGCACCTATTTGATCGACATGTTAGACCTACTTGGAAGCTTATTCATCATCACAAAAATTAGAATATTTTGCACCTAAAAAAGAAGGAATATGGTCGAGTGAAAGGAGAGAGAAGGAGGTCAACAACACAATAATAATATTCCTTGTTGACAAAATTTGGACCCTCTTACAACTTGCACATGTGGACGAAATTTTGTGTCGAAAAAGGCCAAACTTTCTAAGGTGATTGCAAGTCAAATTTCGGTCCTTATTGTAGGACTAGAATTTTGGATTTTGACCAAAGTGGAGTTGATTTGACTAGCATTGACTTTGACTTTTGGAGGTGACTTAGAGAAGGATTTAACCTACCATCTTGGTGGTAGTTCAGTCTTGGTATTTGTTGGATATCTGTCAGTTTTATATGATTATATAAGGAAAGGATTGTTTGATCTTCCCCTTGTGGGTTTTACCCTAGGTGCTAGCCTAATTTCTTGTATCTCTTCTCTAATTATGATCTCTATATTTCTTGAATAATTGAAAAATTGCATAATTACTTGATGAAAAATACATGAGAAGTAATAAGAAATCATCTAATATTCACAAGTAATTATTAAGAAGAGGAATTAAGTGCTAAACTAAATTGCACTTGGTTTCTCAACATACTTTTGAATATGGTCGGCTTTCCCCAATGACTTATGAATCTAAAATCTTCCTCTCTCGCATGTAATCTCATGTGTAGAAAGTAATACACATATTTGTTCAAAAAAAACCATTTTCAACTATATTTTGCAATATATGATTTAAAAAAAACATATAATTTATATTATATTATTATATTTAATCATTTTAAATATTAAAATTCTATAAATATGTTTAAATTTTACATATAATTTATTTGAGAAATAATCTTACTGGTTTATAAAGTATTATCTATAAATTTATAAATTTATAAGAAAATAATAATCTTTAAAAATTTAATTTTAATAATTATTAAAACATTATATATAAATTTATAAATAAATAATATTTTTTTAAAATAAAAATTTACTCCATTTTAAAACGTTATAAATAAATTTAAAAATAAACGATTTAGTAAAAAAATTATATAAATAAATTTTAAAATTAAATACTAATTTTGAATAGGTAATAGTGAATTTAGGTATTTGTTTATATATTAATATTTTTTTTTTTCATACACACTATTTAATACCTTAAAATAAATATATAAATATAAATATATATATATGGGTTATATAATTATATAATTTTAAGGCACTATTATTTCTCCCCAAGGAACTTATAACATTTAGTAAATCTTAAATTTATTATTATTTAATTTTTAAATTTTAATAAAATATTATATTTAGTTAAATAAAATATATATAATTAATTTATATTTTAATTTATTTTGAATAATTATTTTATAGTAGTTTTTATTTATTTATTTATTATTATATGTGTGACTTTTTTGTTTAGGTTATAAGTGAATTGGTAATTGGGAGAATTTCGTGCCCAAGTGATATACGATATGGGGTTAATTTTCACCCTTACAATTATAACCTTTATATGGATTTTTGCTCTCCTGGACATATACCACACATGTATCACATTTGAACATAAGAACTTGTACTCACATTTACTTTACATGTTTTCCAAGACTTGACCTCCCTTGAGGGAGGAACCAACAAGAGGCACGTTTTCTACGATGTAGAGGTAATGGTAGACTTGGTTGGTACCTGATACAAGGGACACACACTTGCGTTTTAATTAGTATATGTGGCACATGAAATTCCTACTTGTTAAGGTTCTATTGGATTTGGCATGAGAATATAGAAAACATCCTCCTCTCATGAAGAGTCTCGGTGATTGATTGCATTGCATCAAGAAGCACCTTGGAGTCCACCTAAATATATTATGAGGTTGCAAGAAGGAGTTGATCTAGGTTGCAACAACAAATTCATATCCCTCTTCCTAGTCTCATCACACTCATTATGTCTTTGTTTTTTTAGTTTCCTATTTCATTATCTTTCTCTCATGGCCTTGAAGGCCAACATATTAACATATGTACGATGTATTTTGATTCCCTATGTGATTTTGTCTTCTAATTTTCTTAAATGGGTATACTTTTGGGTATGGCTAGGCTTCTCGAATTACCCATGAATCCAAGTCCTTCAACTATTCCATGTAATCTCTTGTTTATAGAGTGATATATGTATTTATTTACAAAAGAAACATTAACAACTATATTCTATATTGTATGTTTAACCATTTTAAAGATTCATAATCTAATATTATGCATAAGAATCACATATGATTTATTTGAGAATTAATCTCACTAACCTATAAAAGATAATGAATAAATTTGAAAATTAGACATTAATCTTAAATAGATAATAATGAATTTATACATTTCCTTAATCCTAGAGTCTTATATATATATATATATAATTGTTTTTTTTCATACATTCTACAAATATTTAAATAATTTTTTCATATATCCATCGATTTAGGTGGAAATCAAAACAAAAGTGTGAGAGGGGAGAGATAAAATACCCTTGATGGTAAATTGGCTACCCAAGGGGTGTGGGAGGGCATCCCACCCTCCAGGTGGACCTTACAATCAATACACATGCAAGACATTATAAGCTTCCCAATCTAAGTATGAACTACCCTAGATGCAAAGGGCATGACTACTATGTGAATATTTTTTGCATTCATGCTTTTACTAAATCTTGATATTACTATTTTTTTGTGGAGAATGGGACACTTTTTCACCTTCGTTCCTTTTGACTTAGGCCTCCCTTGTATTTGAGAATCCTACCAAACATTTCATTGCTTTGTGATTCAAATAATGCTAGAAGAAAACATAATTAGTATGTATGTATTGTAGAATTATGTTGGCATATAAAAACTCTCATTAGAAAGCCTTTAGAAGACAAAGAGGAAAGCAAAACAAAGATGTCTCTCGAGCTCTTTGCCATTTATGTGAAGAATCAAAGAAATTGACATAATTCTTTGGTTAACACTAATTAATATATAACAATTAATTATTTTTTGATTATTTTTCTCACACAAATAGAATAACATAAACAAATATTTTAAAAAATTAAATAAGTATAAAATAAAAACTAAGAAAAAAAAATCTACCAAAATTTATTTTGATTAAAAAAACAAAATTTAACTTACAATCATTTTAGTAAAAAAATAAAAATAAAATTTACATTACAATCATTTTCGTAAAACCACGTTACCATATATGAAATGAAAAAATCATCCATTAAATGTATATTATGTAAAAGGAGATGGGAAAAAATAATCCATTAAATGTATATTATATAAAAGGAGATGCGAAGTACAGAAATATCCCCCTAACACAATTCAAATCAATTACAAACTTCAGTTTACCCAAAATTATTTTAGAAGTATTCCACAATAATATCAATTTGTCAAAAAACACATCGATTTATAAGGCGGTGGAAGTTTTTAGTTTCATATGAAAATCCCACACATATTTAACTGGAGCAGTAACAACTACATTTGGAGTTGAAGAAGTCATCCTCCACTCCTTTTTATTCACAGTCCCTGACTAAAGAATGTACAGTCCATTTCAGAATAGAGTTGTAGACGAGGAGGTGTACCTTCTTAAATGGAGCACATTTATCTGTAGCATGTTGAAGTGTTAACTTCAATTGCTCTGCACATAGCCTCTTGCTATTTTTGTTTCAATGAATTTCTGTCAAAACACCGCTTGCTATTTCAGTTGAATAGTCAATTCAATGTTTAATACGCCTTACAGTATTTGGAAACAGAGTTTTTTGTATGCCGGAAAGTTTGGTTAAAGTTTGAATTAGGCCACGACAGCAGCCGACCCCACCGCCAGCACACTGGAGACATGGACCAATCAATACTTTTCGTGTTGGTTCCGTGCCGACATCAGCATACCAAAAACCAGACCTGAAACCCTTTGTAAATCATAGTATAAATGTTTTCGCGTAACAAATGGCCATGACATCATGGGGAAAAAGTGTTACATGATTTTTTTATGAAACACGTCTTATAATTTGGTTTGGAATCCGCGGGCCCCAGCACTAGCCAATCAAATGGCTATCACGTAGACTTCGGGCCGGGTGATGTCACAAGGTTTTGTGACGCAAACTTTTCATTGCAATTTGGTTTTATAAGTTTGAAATCTGGCGAGTCCACCATGTACCAAAGTTTTGTGTTTTGTTATATGTTTTACGTTATAATGTTTTTTGTTATACTGTGCAATGAAACTTTGTTATAAACCATGGGTTATATGTATAGTGAACATAATATATATATGTGTGTTTTAAACATATATCAAATATGCGCTATTGTAATGCAGGCCTCGCAGGCCTACATGGAGGTTTATTTTATTTCTTTTGTAGTTTTATGTTGGTTACTATATGTGTTGTGCCACATATTTAAATTGGCCCGAAGGCTTAATTAAAAAGAGGGAGAAATATATACACAACACTGTGTTAAAAAGATAGTGTGCCTGAAGGAAAAAATAGAGTGACAGTGTTTTTAAAAAGCACATAGTGCATTTTTTTTGTAGGAGAGATAGAGAGTTTTGAGCACTGCGTTCTGAAGCAGTCTAGTGTAATCCCTCTGATAGAGGAAGATCAATTTTTTTAATAGTTTCTCAGTTAATGAAATAGAATCAGTTCATGTAATCTCTATCGAGTGGAAGATTTTTTTTTTTTTTTATTCTTTTTGTTTAAAGGAGAGTATTATTCTCTGAGCCTTTGTTCTAGAATTATCAAAAATTCCAACATGGTATCGGAGCTAGTCCAGGCTCTTTGAAGGTGTCAAAGAAGTTGAAGGAAGGATTTTTTGCTGCAACAGTTTCTCCAGCAATGTGAAGCCTCAGCTAAAATCCAAGGTATTTCTCAAAACAGAGTTTGTGTTGTTGTTTGAAGATAGTCAGTTTATTTAAAAATCACAGCCAATATTTAAAGCATAGTTCAGAGTGCTAGGCATGGTAGGATCTAGCACAACCATGAGTATTGGAAATGCTTAGCTCCCACAGTTCAATGAGAATAAATATGATTATTGGGCAATCACCATGAGAACCCTATTTTCCTCTCAAGACTTATGGGAGCTTTTTGAAGATGGTTTTGAAGAACCAGTAGATGAACAAGAGTTTAATGCCTTGACACAGGCAAAGACGGATTTTTTGAAGAGCAATAGGAAGAAGGACTCAAAATCCATCTTCTATCTCTATCAAGAAGTACATGAGAGCGTGTTTCCAAGGATAGCAGTAGCTAAGAAATCCAAGGATGCATGGGATACCCTCCAAACATCCTATCAAGGTATGGAGAAGGTGAAGACAACAAAGCTACAATTTCTGAGGAGATATTTTGAGAATATCTGCATGAAAGAGTCTGATAACATAGACTCATTCTTTACACATGTGATTGGGATGGTCACACATATAAGATCTCATGGAGAAACACTTGAAGAGAGAGGGATAGTGGAGAAATTTTTGAGGAGATTACCCTCAAGGTTTGATGTTATAGTCACAACCATAGAAGAGACAAAGGATATCTCAAATTTTTCAGTTGATCAGATTCATGCATCATTGATGACACATGAAAAAATATTGGGTAGAAATGAAAACTGATCTTTGGAGCATGCCTTCAAGACCCAAATGTCCTTTGGAAGAGGAAGAGGTCAAGGAAAAGGAAGAAATTGAGGAAAAGGTAGAGGCATAAGCCAAAATAGAGGAGGAAGAAACAACCTTGCAAATACTCAAGGAAGGGGCAGCAATCAAAATCAGAACCAAGGCCAAAGCAGCAGCTAGGAAGGTGGACAACAACATGCTCATGGAAAAAGGTATGAAAAATCCAATGTCCAATGTCACTACTATAGAAAATATGGGCATTATGCCAATGAATGTAGGAAGAAGCAGAATGACATGGGTAATAGACACAGTGCCAATTTTACTAGAGAAAATATCAGCCAAGATAAATTGTTTTTAACATGTAATATGGCTGAGGAAAAGAGTGAAGATTTATGGTTTCTAGATTCATGATGTAGCAACCATATGACATGAAAAATTGTTATATTTTCTATTTTAGATGAAAATGTGAAGTCTCAAGCCACATTGGGAACATACAGTAAGGTTTCTATCACAGGAAAAGGCATAGTAAATGTCTTGACAAAGAAAGGAGAAAAGAAGAGCATATCTGATGTATATTATGTACCAGGTATGAAATGTAATTTTTTAAGCATTGGACAGCTCATCCAAAAGGGCTACAATGTTTTCTTTGAAGATGATGTATGCACCATCATGGATAAACCACCAAGAAAACAATGTATTGTTGAAATAAGGATGACAAGGAACAGAATGATCCCTCTCAAGCTGAGGGCATATTTGAAGAAAGGAGAAGAAATGGCAGTAGTGACACAAGAGACTTTCCAAAGAGAAGAAAAATATGAGAATTTTTTATGGCATTTGAGATTTGGACATCTCAAATTTGGAGGTCTTAATTTTTTACACAGGAAAGGAATGGTAAGAGGATTACCATTGATTGAGAAACCTGACAGCCTATGTGAAGGTTGTATCTTGGGTAAACAACACAAAGAAATTTTTCCATTAGGAAAAAGCATAAGGGCAAAGGAACCCTTAGAAATTTTCCATTCATATTTGTGTGGAAAAATGCAAACACCATCACTTGCAAGCAACCACTATATGCTGAATTTTATTGATGATTTCACAAGGAAAACTTGGATTTATTTTTTGAAAAATAAAAGTGAATTTTTTGAAAAATTCTGCCACTTTAAGGGACTTGATGAGAACCAAAGTGGGAAGCATATCAAGGTCTTAACGAATGATAGAGGAGGTGAGCATATCTATAAATAATTTCTACATTTTTGCAGAGAAAATGGCATACACAAGAAATTTACAACAAGGTATACATCGTATAAAAATGGAGTTGCTGAAAGGAAGAATATAACAATCATGGATATGGTAATGAGTATGCTGAAGGGGAAAATTTTTCCAAATGATTATTTGGCTGAAGCTGTACATTGTGCAGCATATGTACTAAATCTATTCCTAGCAAAAGTAGTGATGAATAGAGTTTCAGAAGAATCATGGAGTGGGATAAAACAAGGTGTCACCCACATGAAAGTTTTTGGTTGTGTGACTTATGCACACATTCCAGATCAGCTAAGAAATAAGTTGGACAACAAGGGGGAGAAGTGTATTTTTATTGGATATAGTGAGGAATCCAAAGCTTATAGGTTGTATAACCCATCCACCAATAAATTTGTTGTGAGCAGAGATGTTCAGTTTATTGAAGAAGAAGCTTGGGATGGAATCATTAAGAAAAAAGTCAATGTAAAGAGCTATTTGTCTCATGATGAAAATGAGGATGATATGGCTAAAATAAATCCATCATTAGCACCACTACCTCCACCAACACAAGCACAGAAAGGGACACCACAAGTTGGAGTAAGAAAACCCTTGAGAAGTAATGAGAGTGCTTCTCGAAGCACACCACAAGGAGTAGATTTGAGTGCTTCTTCAAGCACATGTATACCAAATGAAAGAGGAACAAGATTCAGAAATTTGAATGATATTTATGAGCAGGAGGGAAAAAATGAAGGTATGAACTCTTTATTTTCATTATATTGTCATGTATATGATCCTATTCATTTTGAAGAAGCTATAAAAGATAAGAAATGGATAGATGCTATGGATGAAGAAATTAATGCCAGAGAGAGAAATAAAACATAGGATTTGGTTGAACTCCCAAAAGGTAAGGAAGTCATTGGAGTGAAATGGGTCTACAAGACCAAAAGCAATGCTAAAGGTAAGATTGAAAGGCATAAGGCCAGACTTGTTGTCAAAGGATATAAGAAGCAACATCGAAGAGATTATGAGGAAACATTTGCACTGATTACAAGAATGGAAATAGTGAGAGCAGTGTTGTATATAGTAGCACAAAACAAATGGAAGGTTTACCAAATGGATGTAAAATCAGCATTCCTAAATGGAGTATTGATGGAAGAGGTTTATGTTGAACAACCTCTAGGCTATGAGAAAAAGGGCCAAGAACACAAAGTTTGCAGATTGAAGAAAGCTCTTTATGGGCTGAAACAAGCACCAAGAGCATGGTACAGTAGGATAGATTCCTATCTACTGGAAAATGGGTTTGAAAGGTGTGAAGGATAACCCACATTATACATCAAGGAGAAATATGGTAAGATGCTGATTGTTGTTTTATATGTTGATGATGTGAATTTACAGGTAATGATGATTACCTCATTGAAAATTTTAAAAAGGTCATGAAGGATGGATTTGAAATGACTGATATGAGTTTTCTGAAATACTTCTTAGGAATAGAAGTAGAGAAAAATGAAAATAAAATATTTATCTCTCAAGATGAAAATGTAAATAAAGTTTTGGAAATATTTAACATGCAAGATTGCAAGGTAGCAATTACACCCACGGTAATCGGATTGAAACTTAGCAAAGAGGACAATAGTAAGGATTTTGATCCTATCTTGTATAAGAGCATAGTTGGTAGCCTCATGTATTTGACTACAACTAGGCCTGATATTATGCATGTTTTTAGTTTGATTTCCAGATTCATGGAGAGGCCAAAAGAAGCACATTGGCAGGCAACAAAAATAATTCTAAGGTATGTGAAAGGAACAAAGTGGTATGGTATTTTGTATACTACTTCAGAAAATTCTTAGTTAATGGGATACATTGACATTGATTGGGCTGGAAGTGTAGATGACTGGGAAAGTACATCTTGTTATGTTTTTCATATGGGTTCAGGAGCTATTTCACGGGCTTCTAAAAACCATCATATTGTAGCATTGTCTATAGCAGAGGCAGAGTATGTGGTAGCTACAACAGTAGCATGTCAAGCAGTGTGGATGAGAAGAATGTTGAGGAGTTTATGTCAGGAACAGATAAAAGGCACAATGATTTATTGTGACAATAGCTCAACTATAACATTGTCAAAGAATTACGTGTTTCAAAAAAGAACAAAGCACATAGATGCTAAGTTTCACTACATCAGGGAGCTAGTGAAAAATGGAGAAATTATTTTAAAACATTGCAGAACTCAGGAGAAATTTGTAGATATACTGACAAAGCCATTGGGGCAGAAAAGCTTTGAATATTTTAGGAAATGCATGGGTATGACAGATAACCCAACAATTGAACTTAAGGGGGAGTGTTGAAGTGTTAACTTCAACTGCTCTGCACACAACCGCTTGCTATTTTTGTTTCAATGAATTTATGTCAAAACACCGCTTGCTATTTCAGTTGAACAGTCAATTCAATGTTTAATAGGCCTTACAGTCTTTGGAAACAGATTTTTTTGTATGCGGAAAAGTTTGGTTAAAGTCTGAATTGGGCCACGACAGTAGTTGACACCATCGCGAGCACACCGAAGACGTGGAACAATCAACTCTTTTAACGTTGGTTTCATGCCGACGTCAGCATACCAAACACCAGACCCAAAACGCTTTGTAAATCACAGTATAAATTTTTATGCGTAACAAGTGGCCATGACGTCACGGGGCCAAAGTGATACGCGAAGTTTTTATGAAACACGACCTATAATTCGGTTTGGAATGTGCGGGCCCCAACGCTGGCCAATCAAATAGCTATCACGCGAACTTTGGGTCGGGTGATGTCACAAGGTTTTGTGATGCAAACTTTTCATTGCAATTTGGTTTTATAAGTTTGAAATCCAGTGGGTCCACCATGTACCAACGTTTTTTGTTTTGTTATATGTTTTACGTTATAATGTTTTTTGTTATATCGCGCAATGATTTTTTTTATTATAAAACATGGGTTATATGTATAATGAACATAATATATATATTCTAAACTCCATGAGTTATAATATATATATGTGTGTTTTAAACATATATCAAATATGCGCTATTGTAATGTGGGCCCCACAGGCCTATACAGAGGTTTATTTTATTTCTTTTGTAGTTGTATGTTGGTTAATATATGTGTTGTGCCACATATTTAAAAAGGCCTAAAGGCTTAACTAAAAAGAGGGAGAAATATATACATAGCAGTGTGTTAAAAAGATAGTGTGCTCGAAGGGAAAAATAGAGTGACAGTGTTTTTGAAAAGCACAGAGTGCATTTTTTCTGTAAGAGAGATAGAGAGTTTTGAGTACTGCATTCTGAAGCAGTCTAGGTAATCCCTCTGATATAGGAAGATCATTTTTTGTAATATTTTTTTAGTTAATGAAATAGAATCAGTTCATGTAATCTTTGTCTAGTGGAAGAATTTTTTTTGTTTTTATTCTCTGTGTTTAAAGGGGAGTATTATTCTCTCAGCCTTTGTTCTAGAATTATTAGAAATTCAAACATAACAGATCTATAGAGAAGGAGGTATAGCTGAATGGTCTATAAAGTAGATGGTGTTGCCATCTACTATGGAAAACAGTCCCTTCCTGAAGAATGTATGAGCCATTTCAAAAAAGAGCTTTGTTGTCCATTTATCTGTAGCAGAGCTGTAGAGGAGAAGGTGTACCTACTTAGTCATTAGCTCTCCACACACCATCACTTTAAATGTCTTCTAATCGGTGGGGTCAACCACTATTTTTTGTGGCACATCTGCAGAGGAGTGGTTTTTCTAGCCCATATTTTTTTCATCAGACATGACTCTAGACTAAGGCTCGAGGTCACCATTGTATCGGGCAAGAGTCGGTGTTTCTTTTTCAATCGATTAACCACTACCAACTTCCCTTCTCTCCTCACTAAAAGCATGAGGTTTTCCACATCTACCTAGATAAACTAGGTACCTGGCTGACAATCACCTTGCAGAAAGTACCATATGTTAGAGTTGTTGCGAAAAAGGAAAATTTTGTTGGTTTTGTGAGTAGGACTTCCCAATGCAATCCCTCATTCTTCATTTTTCTAATCGTATAGCTCTTGAAACATCTTGCAGGATAATACCATGTGATTCTAGGCTAAGCCTAGAGATTAGGAGATCCAAGACTAATAAGCATGAGAGGATATCATGCAATATTTCTTCAGGGCAGTGGTCAGCCTTGCATAGTGTAGATTCATCGTCTCATCATTTCTTGGAAACCTGATGTGGTATGGTTGGAGGTTCTTTGCATCTATAACCATTTGGTTGCCCATTGCCTATCTTTTTGAATCATAGCCTAAGTCTTTGTGAATAATATTGTTACTCTAAGAATATTTGTTACCTTTCAAGTACCAAAAACTTCAAAGAAAAATAAAAGCCTAAATTCTTAAATCTAATTTTTTTTTTTTTAATAGCTAATCACAAAAAAAACCTAAATTCTTTTTTATAGTTATGGACCAAGCAGAAGTATCATTTAAAAATTTGGCCGTGACCCTAAAAAATTAGTAGCATGAAACCCCAGAAATTAAAAAAGATTTCATAAATAATTCATAGCCTGAAACCTAGAAATTAGAAAATATTTCATAAACCCTATAAAATTGTAGGTAGAGGAATATTTAATACTAACCTGGCAGCTCGGTCAAATTTCTTCAAACGAAAGCTTTGCCATTTTGATGCAGTGTAGCGTAGATACACAAATGAGAGTCCAATGATGGTGTGGCTCTTTAGCTTTAAAAAAAATAGCTCTCAACTCACTCAAGGAATGTGTTGGACTCGTTATTCTCTTAAGTTACATTATATATGGGCACGTCACTAGACACATTTATCGTTGAATGAATAACTCTTAATTACGATATGGCATACAATATATGGATCCATGGTTATATTATTTCTTGGGGCGTGGTTTGAAATGGTTGTGCCTGCACTTCAACCTTTTGATCATGATACATTTTATATCATTGAATTATGATATAAAATTGAATCTCGGATATCCCACCCACCTGGTCCAATTATTGTTGTTGTGCCCTTTTACCGGTTACTCCACTCAATAACTGAAGCGCCTCAGAATCCTCCAGAAGGTCTTCACAGGAATCTAGAAATTGTAGCTGACATAGGTGGACCTTCCATCGTTGTTGATCTGTTGATTGTGGATCAGAGGGCTGAGGTTTACCTGAAGATGATTAGGGTAACTAATCCTAACCCCCTCCTCACCATTATTCCCCTTTATGCCGCTATGGATGCCATGTCTGGATTTGCAACTTTGACGTCCTTTATAGATGCCTCTACCCTAATGCAATCAGGTAAGAAATGACCTTCATCAGTTGAATCGTTATTTTTGTTTGCTGTCAATGATTCTTTCACCCTTAATGTTTGGTTTCGACAATTAACAGGCTTGGTTTTTGATCTTCAGGATTGTGTTTGTAGGCATCATAACTATTACAGTCAAGGGTTGTCAAGTGGAAGGAATTTGGGATGGCATCCAACCAAAATTTGTTTGGCCGTAGGTAAATTATTTTCCCATTATATCATGGTTTATTTTCTCTCTCACAGACCTTCAGCTTTGCACTGAACTCACCGTTATCTATTTTTTTATTGTTGGCATTCAGGTTGGTAGTCAAGGTTCAAGCTCCTCCTTCCCCAAAGAGCAGTACCACCACAGGACAGGGTAATTGTTTCCCATTTCCATTTCGGAATAGGAAGAGGATTCAAAAAACTTAGTGGATGTTGATGTTCAGCCTTTACTTGTTGATATTTTAGGCATTTAGACATTATTCAGCGATGTTTTTCCGCATACCCAGCTAGAATTATTCCTTCTTTAATGTAGAAAACAACTTTTGATATCATGGATGTGTTGTATATGGACTATGGTGATGTTCATCGAGTAATAACTGCTTGATGGAAATTTTGTTAGGAACATAACTTCTTCCATAGAAGGTAAACTCATCCCGACTATTAATATCATACTTCATGGTTTTACCCATTTCCCGCAATTCTTTGGTGTTCTGTTGTAAGTATTACTTTGAGTCCTTAAGGGTAGCTTTGGCAAGAGGTCCAAATAGATCAAACTCGATTTGATTATATTGGACTTCATAGACACATTGTACCTTTTTACTTAAAGTATCCTACCTTATTTTCTTTCCCCTTCATATGCTTTATCTCAAAATAAAACTCGCTGAAGAATACAACCATACAACTTGTCTTTCATTCAAAGTGGGTTGATTAAAGAAGCTAGTGAGACTGTCATGATTAGTCAACATTAGAAATCTATTTCCCAACAGGTAATGGCGCCACATTTTTAAGGTGTGAACTACTGTTGTGAGTGACAAGTCATAGGCAGAGTACCTTTGTTCATGCTCCTTCAGTTTGCGGGATTCATATGCCACCACCTTATCTTCCTACATAGGAACTCCACCCACTCCTTCTTGACATGTGTTAGTACACACAACAAACTCATTTCTAGGATCTTCCACTTTCAATATTGGGGCTGAATTTAGTAGTTTTTTTAATTGTTCAAATATTTCTTGACATTCTGAAGTCCATTTAAATATTCTCTTTTTTTTTGTAGGGAATTTATGGGGTACGCGATATTAGAAAAATTCTTGATGAACCAATGGTAATAACATGCCAAACCCATGAAAGATCATATACATGCAACGTTTGTAGGAGAAACCCACCCCATAGTTGTCTGGATCTTTTTAGGGCCGAAAACTATTCGTTGAGCTGATATCACATGACCCAAATATTGGACTTGGTATTTAAAGAAGTCACACTTGATGTACTTGGCATACGACTGATTTTCCTATAATGTTTCCAACACTACCTTTAGATGATCCTTATACTCTGTTGGTTTCCTCAATTTAGGAAGAGCGTCATAGTGTAGATGATCCACTTTTCTTTGCAAAAATTCACTCAAATTATTGGTATTGTGAATCAATGTTAGAATTTTCCTTCCAGTGAATTTATATAGTCCTTCAAATCTCAGTCCTAATGTGAATGGATCTTTCATAGGTGCATCGACAGGCCAAGTAAAAAAAATTCCATTAATGAAGGAAATCATCATCCCTTTATCTTTGAATGTAGATATAGATACCAAATTCTTTATTAGACTTGACACACACATAACATCATGCAACAACACTGATTTCGTAGAATTCAACTAAAATTTGACAGATCCAAATCCTTTCATGCTATGAGTGGAGTTGTATCCAAGAATGATATTTAGCTTAGTCTCCCTCTCTAATATATTAGAGAGTACTTCCTTGTTAGAGAAGTGATGAGTGGCCCTGTTTGGTCAATTTAGTGTGTCCTAAATTGCTAACATAAATTATCAACCAGGGATTCGTAAGCTGACGAAGTGTGGCGCACTATATGTGCAAGATAACCTATCTCTTACTTTTTGTCGTTTTTGGATTTTTATTGATCTTGGTTGGTTTCCTAATGTGAGATGGAAATTCTAAAAGACAAGTATGGTTATGAATATTCAAGGCAATGATGTTCTTTATAATGATTTACCAACTTGAAACTGAAAAAGGAATTTGAAACATACAATGACAAAACTTGAAAGGAAATGAAAATGTGCTACTGAAATGAAAAAGGTGCTGCTAATCTAATAAATCAAAACAATGAACTAGTGAGCATGAAACCAAACTATTCTTGCTGCTGTCTAAACACAAAAGAAACTATGCTGAAATAAATCCAAAAGTTGCAATAAATTAAATCTAAATCAAATTACATCAACTTGTCTTCTGATCCCTCATCATTAGTCCAGCTATGATTTTCGGAAGTAACCATAAACAATTTGAGTAACTGATATCTAACTTGCAGAAAGTGAACTAATATCAAACTACACATCCATAATTCAATCCCGCACCATCAGTCCAGCTGTGGCTTTCGGAGGCAACTGAAGATGTTATGAGCAATTTAATATATCTAACTTGCAGAAAGGAAACTAATATCAAACTACACCTCCATAATTCAATCCCTCACCATCAGTCCAGCTGTGGCTTTCGGAGGGCAAGCTTGCTTGAAATGTTATGAGTTTAATATATCTAATTTGCAGAAAAAGAAACTAATATCAAACTACACACTCATACTTCAATCCCTCACCATCAGTCAAGCTGTGGCTTTCGGAGGTAACTGAAAATGACATGAGCAATTTAATATATCTAACTTGCAGAAAGTAAACTAATATCAAACTACACACTCATACTTCAATCCCTCACCATCAGTCCAGCTGTGGCTTTCGGAGGTAACTGAAAATGACATGAGCAATTTAATATATCTAAATCTAACTACTGAAACAAATGTGCAAGAATGAAATAAACAAATCAGTGCTGGAATTAAACAAAAACTAAGAAAAAAATAAATTAACAGCAGAACAATATTGATTCCATGTCATTAGTCAAAAGATATGCAAATGCCCGGGCTGCCATGAAAAATTATGCTAAAAGCTATGATTTCAAAAAGCAATCTAAGTGAGGAAATATGACAAAACATAATTGAAAGCAACTTATCTAGGAAACATGTAAAAGCCTCCTTGGATAGCAGGGGCCCTCTGCTACCAATTTGGTGAAGTCCTTCAGCTCCTTAAACTTGTAATCAAAACAGCATCAAAGAACTGAATTTCTCTATTAAAAAAAGAACTCACAAATTTACATCCCATTCCATCTTGAACTTTGTTACAAAAGACTTCTCTACTACTTTTTCATTACTTCCTCATTACCTATGATAGGAGAAAGCTTCTCCTATTTATACAAAATATGAGGAGACATCTCATTAATGGAAGTCCATGAATCTCTCCCTCCATCTCTAGAGTTACAATCAAAATAGGAAATGATAAGACACATGTCTTTCTAGAGTTTTAACACAACTTGAGGAATGAGACACATATCCCCTTAGAGTTTCAATACAACAAGGAAGTGAGACACATATCCTCTTGATCCCATAATCTTCTCCAACCAAATTCGAATTTGGTTTTAGAGTGCCACATAAGGGTCTTCTAGAAGTCTCCTTTTTACCTACACATGTCACAAAACTCATAACACATATATAAATATATGAAACTATGTTAATTTTCTAGTTTCTAATCATAAATTCACTTAAAATACATAAAATAAATAACTTTGGAAAACAAGGATCCTAACCCATATATTTATGAAAATGGTTACTTGATGTAGGGTGTTAGGTCAAATGGCTATGAAATAAGAGCTAAATGGTTATGACATAATGGAAATATGTATGAATATGGAGAACATTTTTGAGACTCAACATACCCCCCAACTGAAGTTGTTGCATGTCCTCATGCAACCATTGCAATGATTCATTTGTCCATGAATTGATCTTTTATGAGTTTTGACTCATATAGATTCATTCCAAACTTTGCTTCTTGATTTTTCCTTTTTGGCAAAGTATAATACATTTGATTGCAACATTTTTTTTTTTCAATGGTTGGTTCTTGTGTGACAACCATTTTTTTTTTTTTTTTAGCATTGGTTCTTGTGTAACAATGCTTTATTTTCTTTGTTGCATCAAAGTTCATGAAAACATTTAGAATCAACTACTTCATCAATGAATTGATCATTTGCAAGGCATATAATCTTTTGAATCATGTTGCAACAATAGTTGGTTGGGAAGTATATGTGGGTGGAAATGAAATGAAAATGTGTGATAGTGTATGACATGTGGATATGAAATGATGTCCCTTCCCCCCAGCTAAAGATATGACAATGTGAAAAAGGGAGTGAGGAATTTTTCCAAAGTTACAATTTTAGCATTCTAATGAATTACATGACTAAAAATTAGAAAACAACATACCTTCACTTACCTTAAATGTGGATGAGTTGTGTATGTGTGGTGGCTGCAAAATTTTGACCATATTCTTCTTCAAGTGGCTGAACAAGAGGAGTCATGGATAAAGAGATGAGATGACTTTTTATTGCTTCTACTAAAACTTGCTGAAATCTGCTCCAAAATGCTGAAAATAATAGTCTTCATGTCTTCAAAACTCATTAGCATAATTCTTACTATGTGAAAAGATGTTCTGATGTCGAACATAGTAGGAAATTGTTGACTTAGTGGCCATTAATGGATGCCACTAGTCAACACGAGAACTCTCACCATTGATGACAATGAGAGTCAAGATGCCCAAACACATCTTGCTAGGTACGAATGATTTTGCTGATGTCGAGTCACCTAGAAGATCTGACGAATAAGAGACATTAATGTATTCCCATTGTTTGTCAGCATGAGAACTTGCCATTAAGGCATGCAAGCCTCAAGGTGTTTTTACAAAGAACTTAGACTCAAAGGACTATGGACTCAATAATTTTCATTGCAGCAGGGCTTATTTGCGGAATGAAAATGACATGAAATGGAAAATGAAAATGGAAGATGAAAATGGAAATGGACAATAAGCATGTGAATGAGAAATGACAATGGGCAATAAGCATGTGAATGAGCCTCTTGCTTTTATTTGTGGTTATGAATGGACAAAAAGAAATGGAAAGTGGATGTGAATGTAAATGGAAAACATGAAGTGAAATGAGGTGAATGGTTTATTATGAGGTATGGATGTGATGGAGACAATAGTATCTGAAAGTTTTTCAAATGTTTGGATCTGATTTTACACCAGCATATTTCCTCCTCTTTGTTGCTAATCATCCTCTTATGAAACAAATTGGTCTCTTAGAGAGACACCATTCTCTTGTAGTCATTTGTCTTTCCTCCTGGAACCTGCAAAAAAACTAATACTTCTTCTGCAATGGAATGTAAGATTATCAAAGGGAGAGAGGTGATCAATCTCTCTAGTTATGATATTTACACACAAAACTAAGAATTTGTATTAATGAAACAAGTTCTCAAAGGAAAATCAAAAGAATTTATACCTGTTTTGGAATTAGTGCCTCAAGTTGAATGTAGCTTCTTTTCAGCAATTTATTTCATTATTTGTCATTTCAAACTCTAATGATGGATTTCTCATTGTGTAGATCTTGTTGAGACCTTTCCAACGATACTTAAATCATCAAAATCTGATTTTGTATGAGAAAGTTAGGGTGATTTGAACATTGAGGTTTTTCAGCTGCTAAAAATCTTGAATAAAAAGTTAGTCATTCATCTTTCATCATCAGTCCAAAATTACTCAATACCTTCAGAAAAGTGAGCAAATAACTTATTCATTTCATTGATTCAATTTTTTTTGAAATTTTTTTTTTTGAAATTTTTTTTTTTTTTTTTGAATTTTTATTTTTTAATTTTTAAATGAAATAAAGCATGGATGAAATAATTGTCTTTATGAATATTTTTGAAACAAAGTCATGCCAATGCCTCTTTCATGCAAAATAAAAATAAAAAGCTTGAAATTTCTAAAGTCAAATTCCTAACTATGAAGGAGATGAAGGCAGAGTCCTTTTCAATTTATACAACTTGCATTTGATGCACATGTGATAATGTGTTTGCCTCAAATAATCCATTTTTCATTCATCATGTGCCACCACACATGAATTCTGCCACATTTTCCCTCAAATAAGGAAATTAGTTCCTTGATTATTTCTCAAAACCATGACTGTTTTCATCATAAAAAAAAAACATTTTTCTCTCACGCACACTGCAAATTAGTGCTCTGAAGAACCCTGAATTTCTCCCAAATGGCTGCAAATTTCAGAAATTTCTTATAAGATTACCTAATTCACCCCGTTCCCGAAAAAACCCATGTTTTATTTTTTTCTAATTCATCCTGGTTTGCTCAGAAAATACGTTTTAAAATCGGGTTTTTTTTACAATGACGCATTTCGTTTTCTGGCAATTACTTGTGGTTTGATTTGTTTTTATTTTGCAGGTTTTGAAGTGTAATGGCTTGTATCTCACAGAGAATTTCAGATTGATCTTCCTCATTCCAATTACTTGCAATGGAATCTACAATCTTCTCTTCATCAACAGTCTGAAATCTTCTCTTCATCAGCAATTTCTTCATATGATACACTTCCATTGTATGTCCCTACAATTGAATTTGTAATCTTCTCTTCATCAGCAAATTGCAATCTTCTTCTCATCAACAATTTGCAATCTTTTCCTCATCAACAATTTCTTCATGTGATATACATTCATTGTGTGCAATTATTTTTTTTAAATGATTTCTAATAACTGTTGTTTGAGGAAAAACGAATATGAAAAAGAGAAAGTTCCTTTTTTTTTTTTAAATTGCAGTGCATGGGTCTTTGTGTGGATTGAAGGTCTGCATATATGCATAAAGCCAAGCCAAAGAATGGCCTCATGCGTATGCGTGGGTCTTATTTCCATGAGATTTTTTTTTTTTTTTTAATTGATTTGTTAATAAAATTATGTATGTTATATTTTCAAAAATTTAAAAAAAATACACATATATATTTCATTAAACAAAACAATGTATTGGAATTTTTTTTTTTTTTTTGAATCAATTGAAATGATGAAGTTTTATTTTGTCTATTTTTTTTTTATTTTTATACATAACAATTATTTTTCTGATCCTCCAGATCACACAAAGTGCAAGAGGAGAGCATACTAAAGAATTATTAATTTTTTTTTTACATAACAATCTTTTTTCTGATCCTCCAGATCACACATAGTGCAGGAGGAGAGCATACTCAAGAATTATTATTTTTTTGTTTAGATGTAAGAAATAAGGCTACCTAGTTACACTTCCCCGGCAACGGCGCCAAAATGTTTGGTCAATTTAGTGTGTCCTAAATTGCTAACATAAATTATCAACCAGGGATTCGTAAACTGACGAAGTGTGGCTCACTATATGTGCAAGATAACCTATCTCTTACTTTTTGTCGTTTTTGGATTTTTATTGATCTTGGTTGGTTTCCTAATGTGAGATGGAAATTCCAAAAGACAAGTATGGTTATGAATATTCAAGGCAATGATGTCCTTTATAATGATTTACCAACTTGAAACTGAAAAAGGAATTTGAAACATACAATGACAAAACTTGAAAGGAAATGAAAATGTGCTACTGAAATGAAAAAGGTGCAGCTAATCTAATAAATCAAAACAGTGAACTAGTGAGCATGAAACCAAACTATTCTTGCTGCTGTCTAAACACAAAAGAAACTATGCTGAAAGAAATCCAAAGTTGCAATAAAGTAAATCTAAATCAAATTACATCAACTTGTCTTCTGATCCCTCATCATTAGTCCAGCTATGATTTTCGGAAGTAACCATAAACAACTTGAGTAACTGATATCTAACTTGCAGAAAGTAAACTAATATCAAACCACATATTCATAATTCAATCCCTCACCATCAGTCCAGCTGTGGCTTTCGGAGGTAACTGAAGATGTCATGCACAATTTAATATTTCTAACTTGCAGAAAGGAAACTAATATCAAACTACACATCCATAATTCAATCCCTCACCATCAGTCCAGCTGTGGCTTTCGGAGGCAAATGAAGATGTTATGAGCAATTTAATATATCTAACTTGCAGAAAGGAAACTAATATCAAACTACACATTTCATAATACAATCCCTCACCATCAGTCCAGCTGTGGCTTTCGGAGGCAACTGAAGATGTTATGAGCAGTTTAATATATCTAAATTTTCAGAAAGGAAACTAATATCAAACTACACATTTCATAATACAATCCCTCACCATCAGTCCAGCTGTGGCTTTCGGAGGTAACTGAAAATGACATGAGCAATTTAATATATCTAAATCTAACTACTGAAGCAAATGTACAAGAATGAAATAAACAAAGCAGTGCTGGAATTAAACAAAAACTAAGAAAAATAAATTAACAGCAGAACAATATTGATTCCATGTCATTAGTCAAAAGATATGCAAATGCCCGGGCTGCCATGAAAAATTATGCTAAAAGCTATGATTTCAGAAAGCAATCTAAGTGAGGAAATATGACAAAACAGAATTGAAAGCAACTTATCTAGAAAACATGTAAAAGCCTCCTTGGATAGCAGGGGCCCTCTGCTACCAATTTGGTGTAGTTCTTAGCTCATTGAGGTTGTAATCAAAACAGCATCAAAGAACTGAATTTCTCTATTAAAAAGAACTCACAAATTTACATCCCATTCCATCTTGAACTTTGTTACAAAAGACTTCTCTACTATTTTTTCATTACTTCCTCATTACCTATGATAGGAGAAAACTTCTCCTATTTATACAAAATATGAGGAGACATCTCATTAATGGGAGTCCATGAATCTCTCCCTCCATCTCTAGAGTTACAATCAAAATAGGAAATGATAAGACACATGTCTTTCTAGAGTTTCAACACAACTTGAGGAATGAGACACATATCCTCGTAGAGTTTCAATACAACAAGGAAGTGAGACACATATCCTCTTGATCCCATAATCTTCTCCAACCAAATTCGAATTTAGTTTTAGAGTGCCACATAAGGGTCTTCTAGAAGTCTCCTTTTTACCTACACATGTCACAAAACTCATAACACATATATAAATATATGAAACTATGTTAATTTTCTAGTTTCTAATCATAAATTCACTTAAAATACATAAAATAAATAACTTTGGAAAACAAGGATCCTAACCCATATATTTATGAAAATGGTTATTTGATGTAGGGTTTTAGGTCAAATGGCTATGAAATAAGAGCTAAATGGTTATGACATAATGGAAATATGTATGAATATGGAGAACATTTTTGAGACTCAACAGGCCCCACTATCAACCAAGCATCATCCCATGAACCTGGTGGAGAAGGACAAGTCAGTAAAAAAATGGGAATATATTCATATTTATTTACAACATTGCTTTCATGCCTGCTATCCCTTGACTTATTTTCAAGAGGATGTTCTTCTTCATAGTTTCTTGAGGAATCCCTTATTCTCCATTCATGTTTTCTATCATGGTTTTTACTTTTATTTTATTTTCTTATTTTATTATTGTTGTTTCTTCTGGTGTTGTAACATGACCTCTTTCTCTTTTTGGGAAAATCACATGCATAATGACCTTTCTTGTGGAAGTTATAGCATTCAATACGAGATAGTGATATGTCATTCATTCCTTTTTTATTTTGAGAAGAAGGCTTCCTTGTTGGACCTCCTTTTTCCTTCTTCCTTTTGTCATGAGAGATGTATGTAGTGGGCTCTCCCTCTTCATGTTCTAAATTCTTTCTCTTGCTATCATCCTTGATTCTTCTTGAGCAAGCTTCAAAAATATTTCATCAAATAACGGGAGGGAATTTATGTTTCTTATTATGGTAATTAAGGTTTCCCAAGTAGGAAGGATACTTCTAAGAGTCATGACTACTAGTTCTCTCTTAGACACATTTTCACCAACTCTTTGCAGTTGATCTCTAAGACTAGAGATACACATAATGTATGGTTGAACAACTTCTCCTTTGTTCATCTTGATTCCCTTGAGTTAATATTTTAAGGTGATTATATCATTTAGATTGTGTATTTCATACATCATAATGTCTTCTCATACATGTATTTAGACTTCCTTAGATTCCCAACATATGCAAGTAAATGATCTTGTAAAGCATCAACTATAAAAAAAAATTTCTTGGGAGTCTCCTTTCTTGTACATCTTCTTGAGAGAAGTGGAAGAATTTTATGGAGGCTCAAGCATCCTCCCTTGAATTTATTCCAAAACATCATTGTTGTTATCTATGATCTCCAACATGGCTTTGCATGCAATAAAGTTTGATGTATCACCCAACTTTTCATGCTCCTTGAAGGTAGAGGAAGACATCTTGACCTTAGCTAGTAGATTTTATTTTTTTCATTTTTTTTCTATAATGAGGCTTTCAATTCTTGTCTTATTTTTGTCTTGTCCTTCACCTCAGCTTTGATTCCATGTTAAATTTTTTATAATTTTCTATGTTGTATCAATTTTTTTAGCCCAAATTACTTCATAAAGAATGTATGCAATTATTAGCAGTGTAATCAACCACAAACTATAATTGAAGATAGAAAAATATATGCAGTGATAAATAAGACAATAGCACAACCATATGATAGATAAAATTGGTCCAAGACTAGGGGAAAACCCCACAAGAGAGAAAGCTCTTCAAATCTACTTATTTAATAAATTGTCAAAAAACAATTCAGCAGATAGTACAATCAACCCAATACATAAATTTAAAACATAAATATTTAGTACAGATATATAGATCTAAATATCTATAGAAGAGAGAAACCATGATCCAAGAGATCACTGAAGCCAACTGAAATAAACTATCAAACCCTAGATTTGAATCTAGGGTGCTACCAGAAATACTAATTGCGTGTGTCTGAAACTCCTTGGATGCACCCTTAGGGTTTTGTGCGACTCTCTATGACTAATCGAACGCCCCGAGAAAGGCACTATGCATGCCTCTAGGGTCAAAATTTCCCAGATATTCTTGAAAACAATTAGATGCTACCCTCTACTCACTATGTGTGAGTCTGTGAAAGAATGGATGCTATGAGGACACTTTGTGCCAAAATATAGGGACAAACAAAGAATGATTTGCCTCTAAAGCCCTAGATGAAATCTTGAGCCTCTATGCATGCGTCTATGGCTCCTTGGATGCAAAAATAGTCCTATGTGATAGAATCCAGGGACTAAAGTGTTGGCAATCATGATTGTCATTAGACCAAAACCCGCAGTTGTTAGTCAACGATCACATCACCAGAGATAAGGATCCACGAAAGGCAGTTAATCCATGTCGCGAAACACACGGGGAGTGTTGGTTTATCCAATTTCCAACAATATCCCCCCCAACGTGTATCAAACTCATGACCTATGCTCTGATACCACTTGTTGGCAATCTCGATTGTTGTTAGACCAAAACCTGCAGGTGTTAGTTAATGATCACATCGCCAGAGATAAGGATCCACGAAAGGCAGTTAGTCCATGTCACGAAACACATTGGGAGTGTTGGTCTATCCAATGTCCAACATAAAGTACTTATTTTCATGCCTACGTCTAAGGAAAAGAAAACCCTAGATCAAAGTGAGCTTTGCTCTTTTGATTTCGACCCCTTCCCTGAACACCTTCTGTCAGACCTATATGAGCCAGGCCAAAATAAAAAAATAAAATATAGCTAGATGAAAGTGTGAGGATGAACTTTAGGGTGCTTCTATTTATAGGCTTTCATGAGGTTCCAGTTCAGTTTGAAGCTCACTTAACTAATTCCACACCTGCTTAGGGCCAACCCATTCCATTATACATTAATAAATTAAATAATTCAAAAATTAACTTCCGCTTAATCGAATGGGGTGATCTTTAGGTCAATTTTGGTCCTCTGGAAAAGATAAATTTAATGACATCATGATCTCGATCATCTTTCCAAGGTGGAATTTTACCCTAGATGAAAAAATTAACAAGATAATCGCGCTTTGTCGCATCAATCTCGCTATCTCTATGGCATGACAAGTTTTATGGATCATATGATAAGTAACTTGACAAAATCATAAGGCACCTCCCTAAAGCTCACACATCTCTATGGATCTCACATTATGTGGCTCGGCTCTGAGGCTCATTCTCAATAGCTCATATATACATATGTGGTTCACATTCTATACACAATGATCTCGTATTATTTATGGTAGTCTTTATACTCTACTCTCTTGCAATGGATCATATTTTATAGTAATATCAGGACTTGTAATCCATATGTGACTCGCTCTTCAATGCCATATAGTTTTATACATATTTTCATTGGTACATTATTTAGTGGATATGCTTTTTGTAGATATTGTCTCACACAATTATCTTGAAACTTGATATTGCTCAATGACTCACATTCGTCTGGACATTTTGCAAGGTATCACTTAATGGCATGTATGGAAAATTTATATAGCTCATATTTTATACATAAATGAGATTTCATTGTGGATCACTCTTCCTATGGAGCACATATGGTAGAGACTTCATTGTATGGTAGTTATACTCTATAGGACCCCTTTTCAGAAAAATTGCATAGTTGATATGACAGTTACCTTTATAGAAATAACATCGTAGTAACCCAAATGTATGTCTATATAGTAACCCAAATGGATGACATGGTAGAAAATCTAATGTATGACTCAATAGTATCTCTGATACACACACACACATACATATATCAGTGACTTTATTGCTCGATAGTAATCTTGTCAGTGACATTTGATATAACATTAATATATTGAGAGGAGCCTACAATGTGATTTGCATATTAAAATGATATAGTGACATATGTCACTATAATAAGTTAAATGAGAATGACATATGAAAACGATAAGTGATGGAAGTTATATGATAGTGATATATGTGTCAACCCTATGACAACAATATGACAATGATGGCAGAGTCTCGATGAAAAATTCTATGAAGTATGTAGTAATAGGGGCTATGATATATGTTTGGGTACCATGATAGTATGCTTCCAAGACTATTATTATTGTGCTTCCATGTTCCATGATAATGTTGATAGTGCTTCTATGAAAGTGATGACAATGCTTCAATGATAGATGTGACTCTGTGTATATGTAAGAAGTGATATTGTGATATGATAGCAACTCTCTTGGACTTGTTTTGTTCAGTCCACAAACAAAGTTGTGAACTAACTTGGATTGGACTTAGAGAGGCCTAATATGATTTTTGTATCTCATTCTCATTGTAATTTATATCTCAGCTGACCAATTGATGAATATCAGATAGAAGAAAAATTTGGATGAGTTTTCCCTCCTGTGGAGATTTTCCCTAGTCTTTGAACAAAATTTCAATGTCCCCTTTGTGCATGTTTTTCTTGTGTTGTTCCTTTATGTTTTGCTCCAATTTTGATGATATTTTTCTCTCTACATAATTATAATTATGTTAAGATGTTATCGGGTGAATGTGATATGTAAATGATGAAAATTTTAAAATGAAATTATCTGCAACAAAGAAAAATATAACCCTAAGAAAAGTTAACAATAAAACCATCATGGACTAATCACTCTTTAGCACAGTGTCCATCTTCCATGTTATTTTCCATGTGTCACTTGTCAAAGCGTTGTTTTCTGACCAACATATTCACTCTTTCCTTCTGCATGTCACTAATTGTTTTACCCACACTATCATATATTAGACTTTTCATACACATGGGAGTGCCAAGTTAGCTCCTTTCCATGTTTTCCTTCTTCCAAATCATACTAGATACCATTCTATAATTTTCAATTTTGATATAGTATAAAATCTGGTGCCCAATACCATAGTATCATATTTTTTTTAAACGGTGAAAAAGCTGAATGAGTCCACAATCAAAGTGGATTGATGATTTTATTTGCTACATGATTTTATTCATAAAATTGCATGAAATTTAATAAGTATGAGGTTTACACTAAATTTCCTCCTTTACACCTTTCTTTTTGGTTGGTCATCCACTACTCAGTCTTGGGAAATCATCCTCCTAACATCAATTGTTACATATCATTCATCCTACTCCTTATATTTGACATCAATGACAACACATTGTTCAACAATCTATCCCTTTTTCATCAATGGAAAGACTAGACGTAGTCCATTCATTGATGTACTACTATTGAGAACTCCTAAACTGCCCCTATATGTTGGATCTTATCATGTCTACTTAATCAGTAAGTTCTCATATGTCTTCTTACTTCTCCCCATTTGACATAAATTGCAAAAGGCTGAATCTAGCTATTATTGGCTACAATTTTTTTAGGTTAAGGAATCACCCTATCAATGATGTGTTCTTTTGCATGCAACATTTCCTATTTTGTAGATCTGCTTTTGAGACTCATCCACTTGTGCTTGATCTTCCTTTTACTTATTTATTTTTTGATTACTCCTCCTCAGATTATGCTTCCTTTTGTATACAACATAACTCTTTTGATGTTGACTATTTGATCCCTCTATGATTGTGTTGTGCATGAAAAACAAGTTTTCTTCTATAGTGAACCTTGCGATAAAGAGATGGTGTGATGAATTATAGTTGTATAAATCTCCTTTTACTTAGAAAAAGGAGGAGAGGTCACTCCTAACTTCTGTTTAATATATTCAAAAGCTTCTTTGGATAGTGATTTGGTAAAGATATCTATAACTAGTACTTTTCAAGAAATATATTATAACATGACATTTTGATGAGCTAGCTATTCTCTATGAAAATGATGTTTGATGTGGATGGTCTTGATATTTGAGTGTAAAACTTGATCCTTTGAAATATTGGTAGAACTTGTGTTGTCATAGGAAATTATAATAGGTTTATGATGATTTACTTTCATATCTAGCAAAGTTTTTTTTCATCCACAGAAATTTAGTACAACAAGCTACTACTGCAATATATTCTACCTCAATTGTGGATAGGGAGATAGAATTTTATTTCATACTCAACTAAGAAACTAGAAAAATTATTAAGAAAAAAACTCCTCCACTAGTGCTTTCCATATCATCTACACTACCTTCATAGTCAACATTTGTGTGTGCTATTAAAGTGAAGTCTTTGCTTCTTGAATACCATAGGTGAAGGCTAGGGTTTCCTTCAAATGTTTGAAGATTCTTTTCATCTCTAGCAAATCACTCTATTTTTTAGTAGATTGGAACCTTCCAGCCAAACTAAAAACTTTCATGATGTCTAGTCTCGATGCCATGAAATAGAGAAAACTACCAATAATTTATCTATACATAGTTTGATTTGCATTAAAAGATTTATCATTTTTGCTAGATTTGCATCATATCACCATAGGGATGCTGACAAGTGCACAAATTTCCATGCTAAATTTCCTTAATATGTCCTTATATAATTTGTCTGAGAAATGAATATAACTTCATCTAATTGAGTCACTTGCAATCCTATAAAGAATGATAGTTTTCCTAACCTTAAGATCTCAAAATCCTTTTACATTTCCATTGCAAATTTTTTACTCATTAGATCACTATCGCTTCCAAAATGATATCATCAACATATATTACAGTAATCAAAAAATCTTCATTATCTATTTTGATCTAAATATCATTTTCAGATGATCTTTTAAATTGTTGTTGTTGTAGATAATTTTCAATCTCTGAGTACCAAGCTCTAAGAGCTTTCTTTAGACCATACAATTATTTCTTCAATTTACAGACATAATTTCCATCTCTTTACAACTAAAATCCTTTTTTTTGTTCAACATATAATTCCTCATTGAAATTACCATTTGGGAAGGTTTATTTGATATCTATTTGATAAAATTTTAACTTTATGAAAAAAATAAATGCAAAAAACATTTTGATGGCTTCAATTCTAGCTACAGGAGAAAATGTTTCTTTAAAATGAACACCTTCCAGTCATGCATATCCTTTGGAAACTAATATAGTGATATTCATCACTACCTTTCCATCCTCATTTAATTTATTCATGAAGACCTAATTAGTGCCAATTATATTCTTATATATTTGTCTAAGAGAAATTTCCCATGTATGGTTTACTTAATTTGGTCTATCTCTTCCTCCATAACATTGACCTCTCAATTATCTTCACAGGCTTTGTCAAATTTATAGGGTTATATCTTGGAAAATAGGTTAAATTTTGCATGCCTCAATGTGCTAACAATTTATTTGTAGTCTCAACCCTTGACTCATTATGAAGGATTTGGTTTTATAGATGAAATTTCTAAACATACCTTGAGGAAGTCTTTGGATGTGCAGTTTTTTCCTCTTCTTCCCTTTCTTCTTACTCCTTATGTTTTTTTTTTGTCATGTATGTCATCCTCTTGGGGCTCATGGTTGATTGGATAATTTGATATATCATGTGTTGTTGTCTTCTTATATAAAGAGGTGCCTTATCTATTCCCACATCAGTTCTTTCAACTATTTTGAAAAGTATTTTGTTATATCACATTGCATCCTTTAGTCCTAGAGGAATAAAGAAGAAATATTCGTTTATCAAATCTAGAATCAAACTTTCCCAAGATTTCCTCATTTATTTTGATATAAATTTACAACTAAATACTTTGAAATGATTTAAACAAAGTTATTGATCAAACAAGAAAATTACGTGGTACCTATTTTTTTGAGGTAGCAAAAAAACACCAGATTTTGAAAAGTGGTGGAACTTTAATTTTTTCTTTGACATTTTTTTTAAATATCATGATTTTCATGTTGATTTTGACAAGTGGTGATTTTTTATTTATCAAGTATGAACATTTTTTTAAAATGTTAGTGATTTCCATGCTAATTTTGAAATGTGTTGCTGCAACATCAATCCTTTTTTTTTAGAGTGGTGATTTTCATCTTGGTAATAAAACATAAAAAGAAAATTAAAAAAAGTGGCAAAAAAAATCAAATATATATATAATATAAAAAATAAGCATTAAAAGGTAAAAAAGAAACAATAACTTGTAAATATAAAAAATAAAATAAAGATAATCTTTTTTTTCAAAAATTAAATAAAAAGGGGAAAAAATTCAAAAAAACACATAATTTAAAGAAAAAAATAAAAATTAACCAAAATAACAAAAAAAGAAATAATTTTTTTTTAAGTTAAAAAAAACGTATAATTAAAAAAAATTCTAAAATAAAATAATTAAAATACTAAAATAAAATAAAATAATTAAAATACTAAAATAAAAAATAAACAAAATTTAAATTGAAAAAAAAATTGAATAATAATTTAAATTTAATATATATATATATATATATATATATATATATATATATATATATATATATATATATATATATATATATATATATATATATATATATATATATATATCTATATATCTATATATATATTGATTGGAGTTAAGCAAGGGTGTCCACTATCCCCTACCCTTTTTGGCATATACATTAATAAGCTAGACGAGTGTTTGGAATCTTCGGGTTGAAGGGCACCGAGCTTGTTGGTGTTTTCATTTCTCTTCTCCTCTATGCTGATGATATCGTTCTTCTTGCAAAAATCCATGATCACCTTGACAAGCAGCTCCAGATTCTTCATGACTACTGCTCAAAGATGGGTATGATAGTTAATACCAACCAGACTAAACTCATGATCATTAAATAAAAAAAAATCACCTGTGGTAGTTTCATGTATAATAACTAGTTCTTAGAGCAAGTTTCTTCTTATAAGTATTTTGGCATTGACTTCCCTCATCATCTCAACTAGAATTAGAGCATTGCGAAATGATTATTGGGGGATGTAAAGCTTATTATCAACTTGAAAATAATTGTAAGTCAGTCAATATTTTCATTTGGAGTAAAAGGAGGTTTCTCTATGAGACCTTTGTCACCCCTGTTGTCATATACGAATGTGAAGTTTGGGGTTTCAGTATATCCAAAGAGTCATGGAGGAATATTGAGATGATTCAAAATAAATTCATAACCTACAATATTAATATCAAGTGAAATACTCCCTATCCTATCCTCTTCATCAAATCTTCTTTAACCCCATTGAAAGTACAACTATGTTTATAAAACTGATGTATAAGAAGAAGCTTGACAACATGGAATAAAAAAGGCTTCCTAAAATTTATTCCAACTGTAGTGAAAACCCTCACCTTCGCCTCAAGCCCGAGTGGTATAAGGATTTCCAATCTTGGCTCAACCATTGGGGAGTTAAGGAGGAGCTCAGTATGGGAAGCAAAGATAATATCAAAAGTACTATTGCCTCCAAGTTCAAGGACAAGTTATGGGAGGATCAAGAGCTTGAGGGTAAAGGGAAGCTAAGATACTATAAGAAAGTGATCAACCCCACCCTTGATAATCATGTTTATCTCTCTATGTTGTCCAACAATAATAAAAAAATGAACATCCCTAAGATAAGAATTAACTCCCATGAGCTTCAGAGTGAGACCGGGTGGTGGTATATTCCCAAGATCCCTTGGAATGATACAATCTATCATATTTGTGATTCTAAGCAGGTGGAAGATGAAAAGCACTTCCTTTTAGACTATCTGACTCTTACTCACATTCACTCTCAATTCCCTACCATCTGTCACACTTCCAATATTTTTGACCTATTAAGCCAACCCACCTGTACCATTCTTGGAGCACCTATTCCCCTTCTCTTGGAGCACTAATTCCCATGAGCTTCAGAGATATATCAGAAAGTGGTCTATTCCCAAGACCCCTTGAAATGATAGAATCTATCAGATTTGTGATTCTAAATAGGTGGAAGATGAAAATCACTTCCTTTTAGACTGCCCGAATATTACTCACATTCGCTCTAAATTCCCTACCATCTGGCATACTTCCAATCTTCTTGACCTATTAAGCCAACCCACCTATAGTGATCTTGGATCACTTAGCTTGATTTTGGGGAAAAATCCACAGTTAAGCACGGTTGAGCCACAAGAGTTTTGGGATGGGTGACCACCCGCAAAGTCCTAGTTACCGAGTGAAAGCCACAGAAGTGATGATTGACGCTATGTGATTCATTTCACTAGTTTCAATTCCACTTCTTCACCCCTATGAGCATCACTCGATGCAATGAGTTTCAAGTGTACTATTAAAAAATCATGAGAAATTGGTGAGTTATGACTACCTCTCATGGAAATGGTCATAGTTGAATGACTCTCTTAACACAGTTGAATCGCAAAAAAAATTGATATGTAATATAATGCACTATGGAAACCCCTCAATACCTAACAATATAATAATAATAAAACAAAAAATTAAAAGTATAAATTAAAAAAAATTAAATTAAATTAAGTGAAAGCCCCAGAAGTGATGATTAACGCTATGTGATTGATTTCACTAGTTTCAATTCCACTTCTTCACGCCTATGAGCATCACTCGATGTAATGAGTGTCAAGTGGACTATTAAAAAATCATGAGAAACTAGTGAGTTACGACTACCTCTCATGGATATGGTCATAGTTGAATGACTCCCTTAACGTAGTTGAATCCAAAAAAATGATATCTAAATAGTGCACTGTGGAAACCCCTCAATACCTAACAAAAAAATAATAATTAAAAAATTAATTAAAAATAAATTAAAAGTATAAATTATAAAAATAAATTATATATATATATATATATAATTAATTAATTAATTAAAAAAATTTGATAAATTGAAAAAATATATATTGAGGGGCGCAGTTGTCAGGTGGGAGCTCAGTTAGCAGCTCCTCACCCCTCCTAACGGTTGAGCACCGGGACCCCCAGGAGGTAGAGGTTGATTGTAGGAATCAACCTCTACCGCTTGGGGGCTAGGAGGCAGAATCACGCTCCACCTCCTGTGGGTTGTAGGGCTCGGCTTATGCTTCCTTTTGTATACAACATAACTTTTTTCATGTTGACTATTTGATCCCTCTACGATTGTGTTGTGCATGAACAACACATTTTATTCTATAGTGCAACTTTTGATAAAGAGATGGTGTGATGAACTATAGTTGTATATTTATCCTTTTACATATAAAAATGAGGAGAGGTCACTCCTAACATCTCTTTAATATATTCAAAAGCTTCTTTGGATAGTGATTTGGTAAAGATATCTATAACTCATTCTTTTCAAGAAATATATTCTAACATTATATTTTGATCAGCTAGCTATTCTCTATGAAAATGATGTTTGATGGGGATGGTCTTGATATTTGAGTGTAAAACATGATTCTTTGACATGTTGGTAGAACTTGTGTTATCATAGGGAATGATAATAGGTTTATGATGATTTACTTTCATATCTAGCAAATTTTTTTTTCATCCATAGAAATCGAGTGCAACAAGCTAGTAATACAATATATTCTACCTCAATTGTGGATAGGGAGATAGAAGTTTATTTCAAAATCAACCAAGAAACTAGAAAATTTATTAGGAAAAAAGCTCCTCCACTGGTGCTTTCCTTATCATCCACACTACCTTCATATTCAACATTTGTGTGTACTATTAAATTGAAATCTTTGCTTCTTGAATACCATAGGTGAAGGCTAGGGTTCCCTTAAAATGTTTGAAGGTTCTTTTCATTTCTAGCACATCACTCTATTTTTTAGTAGATTGGAACCTTCCAACTAAACTAACAACTTTCATGATGTCTAGTCTTGACGCCATGAAATAGAGAAAACTACCAATAATTTATCTATACATAGTTTGATTTTCATTAAAGGATTCATCATTTTTGCTAAACTTGCATCATATGACCATAGGGATGCTGATAGGTGCACAATTTTCCATGCTAAATTTCCTTAATATGTCCTTTATATACTTTAAATGTGAAAATATTATACCCTTGTCTAATCAAGTCACTTTCAATCCTATAAAGAATGACAGTTTTCCTAACATTAAGATCTCAAGCTCCTTTTACATTTCCACTGTAATTTTTTTACCCATTAGATCACTATCGCTTCCAAAAATGATATCATCAACATATATTACGTTAATTGACAGATATTCATTATATATTTTGATATAAATATCATTTTCAGATGTTCTTCTTTTAAATTGTTGTTGTTGTAGATAATTTTCAAGCCTTGATTACCAAGCTCTAAGAGCTTGCTTTAGACCATACAATTCTTTCTTCAATTTACAGACATAATTTTCATTTCTTTACAAATAAAATCCTTTTTTTTGTTCAACATATAATTATTCTTGGAAATTACCATCTGGGAAGGTTGATTTCACATCTATTTGATAAAATTTTAACTTTATGAAAAAAATAAATGCAAAAAACATTTTGTTGGCTTCAATTCTAGCTACAGGAGAAAATGTTTATTTAAAATAAACACCTTCCAATCATGCATATCATTTGAAAACTAATATAATGATATTCCTCACTACCTTTCCATCCTTATTGAATTTATTCATGAAGATATAATTAGTGCTAGTTATATTCTTATATTTTTGTCTAAGAGAAATTTCCCATGTATGGTTTACTTAATTTGGTCCATCTCTTCCTCCATAACATTGAACTATCACTTGTCTTCACAGGCTTTGTCAAATTTCTAGGGTTATATCTTGGAAAATAGGTAAAATTTGGCATGCTTCGATGTTCTAACAATTTATTTGTAGTCTCAACCCTTGACTCATTATGAAGGATTTGGTTTTATGGATGAAATTTCTAAACATACCTTGAGGAAGTCTTTGGTTGTGGAGTTTTTTCCTCTTCTTCCCTTAATTCTTACTCCTTATGTTCTTTTTTCTCATGTATTTCATCCTCTTGGGGCTCATGGTTGATTGGATAATTTTATATATCATGTGTTGTTGTCTTCTTATCTAAAGAGGTGCCTCATCTATTCCCACATCAATTCTTTCAACTATTTTGCAAAGTATTTTGTTATATCACATTACATCCTTTACTCCTCGAGGAATAAAGAAGAAATGTTCATTTATCAACTCTAGAGTCAAACTTTCCCAAGTTTTCCTCATTTATTTTGATATAAAATTTACACCTAAATACTTTGAAATGTTTTAAACAAAGCTATTGATCAAACGAGAAAATTACCTAGTACCTGTCTTTTTGAGGTGGGAAATAAAAACACCAGATTTTGAAAAGTGGTAGAACTATAATTTTTCTTTGACATTTTTCTTAAATGTCATGATTTTCTTGTCGATTTAGAAAAGTGGTGATTTTTTATTTATCACGTATGAACATTTGCTTTAAAATGTTAGTGATTTCCATGCTAATTTTGAAATGTGTTACTGCAACATCAATCATTTTTGTTGAGAGTGGTGATTTTCATCTTGGTAATAAAACATAGAATTAAAATTAAAAAACATAACAAAAGAAATAAAATATAATACACACACACACACACACACACACACACACACACATATACATAGAGAGAGAGAGAGAGAGAGAGAGAGAGAGAGAGAGAGAGAGAGAGAGAGATAAAATAACCACTAAAGGGTAAAAAACAAAAATAACTTGTAAATATAAAAAAATTTTAAAAAAAGTGAACATTTTTTTTTTCAAAAATTAAATAAAAAGGGAAAAAATTCAAGAAAGCAAATAATTTAAAGAAAACAAAAAATTAACCAAAAGAACAAGAACAATTTTTTTTTTTCTTAAGTTAGAAAAAACTTATAATTAAAAAAAAAATTAAAAATAAAAATAAAATAAAATAATTAAAATACTAAAATAAAAAATAAAAATAAAAAAATTAGAATTTAAATTTAAAAAAAATTACAATTTAAAAATAAAATTAAAATAAATTTTTAAAAACAATAAAAATTTAAATTGAAAAAAAAATAATAATTTAAAATAATATATATATATATATATATATATATATATATATATATATATATATATATATATATATATATATATATATATATATATATATATATGAGTTAAGAAACGGTGTCCCCTATCCCCTATCCTTTTTGGGATATACATCGACAAGCTAGAGGAGTGTTTGGAATCTTCAGGGTGCAATGGCATCAGGCTTGCTGCTATTTTCCTTACTCTTCTCCTCTATGCCGATGATATTGTTCTTCTTGCAAACATCCATGATGACCTTGACAAGTAGCTCCAGATTCTTCATGACTATTGCTCCAAGATGGGTATGAGAAGTTCTGCCACCTTAAGGCTCTTGTTGAGAACTAAAGTGGGTAGCATATTAAGGTATTAAAAACTGATAGAGGAGGTGACTATATCTCAAAATAATTTCTGCGTTTTTGCAGAGAAAATGGCATACATAAGAAATTTACAACAAGGTATACACCGCAACAAAGTGGAGTTGCTGAAAGGAAAAATAGAACCATCATGGACATGGTAAATATGTTGAAGGCAAAAAAATTTCCAAATGAATATTGGGCTAAAGTTGTACATTGTCTAGCATACATATTGAATAGATGCCCAACCAAAGCTATAATGAATAGAGTTCCAGAAGAAGCATGGATTGGCATAAAACAATTTGTCACCCACATGAGAGTTTTTGGTTGTGTGGCGTATGCACACATTCCTGATCATCTAAGGAAGAAATTGGAAAGTAAGGGGGAGAAGTGCATATTTATTGGATATAGTGAATAATTCAAGGCATACAGGTTGTATAATCCATCCACCATGAAGTTTGTTATAAGAAGAGATGTACAATTCATTGAGGAAGAAGCTTGGGATGGAAGCATAGAGAAAACAATGAATGTTAAAAGTTGTTTATCTCATGATGATAATGAGGATGATATGGCTGAAATATATCCCTCATTAGCAGCACCACCTCCACCAACATAAGGACAACAAGGGTCACCACAAGCAGGTATGAGAACACCCTTCAGAGGTGATAACAATGCTTCTCCATGCACACCACAAGGAGCAGATTTGAGTGCTTCTACAAGCACAAGTTCAACAAGTGAAAGAGGAAAAAGATTCAGAAGTTTGAATGAGATTTATGAGCAAGAGGTAGAAAATGAAGGTATGAACTCTTTATTTGCATTATATTTTGATGTTTATGATCCTATTCATTTTGAAGAAGCTATAAAAGATAATAAATAGATAGATGCTATGGATGAAGAAATGAATGCAATAGAGAAAAATAAAACATGGGAATTGGTTGATATCCCAAAAGGCAAAGAAGTCATTGGAGTAAAATGGGTTTACAAGACCAAAAGAAATATTGAAGGTAAGATTGAAAGGCACAAGGCCAGTATTGTTGTCAAAGGCTACAAGCAGCAAAAAGGAAGAGATCACGAAGAAAATTTTTCACTGGTTGCAAGAATGGAAACAGTAAGAGCAGTGTTGTCCATAGCAGCACAACATAAGTCGAAAGTTTACCAAATGGATGTGAAATTAGCATTCCGAAATGGAGTATTAATGGAAGAGGTTTATGTTGAATAACCTCTGGGCTATGAGAAGGAAGGCCAAGAGCATAAAGTGTGCATATTGAAGAAAGCTCTTTATGGGCTAAAACAAGCACTAAGAGCATGGTACATTAGGATAGATGCCTATCTACTGGAAAATGGGTTTGAAAAATGTGGAGGAGAACCCACATTATACATCAAAGATAAAGATGGTAAAATGCTGATTGTTGTTTTATATGTCGATGATGTGATCTTTACAGGTAATGATGCTTACCTCATTGAGAATTTTAAATGAGTCATGAAGGATGAATTTGAGATGACTGATATGGGATTTCTCAAATACTTCTTAGGAATAGAACTAGAGAAAAATGAAAATAAATTTTTTATATCTCAAGCTAAATATGTAAATGAAGTTTTGGAAATATATAATATGCAGGATTGCAAGGTACCAATTACTCCTATAGTGATGGGATTGAAACTCAGCAAAGAGGATAGCAATATGGATTTTGATCCAAGTTTATACAAGAGCATAGTTGGAAGCTTCATGTATTTGACTGCAACTAGGCTGGATATTATGCATTTTGTGAGTTTAATTTCCAGATTTATGGAAAGGCCAAAGGAGGCACATTGGCAAGAAACAAAAATAATTTTGAGGTATGTGAAAGGAACAAAAAGGTATGATATTTTAACACCACTTTAGAAAATTCTGAATTCATTGGATATACTGACAGTGATTGGGCTGGAAGTATAGATGATAAGAAAATTACCTCTAGTTATGTTTTTCATATGGGTTCAGGAGCCATTTCATGGGCTTCTAAGAAAAAACCAATTGTGGCTTTATCAACAGCAGAGGCAAAGTATGTGGCAGCTACAATAGCAGCATGTCAAGCAGATTGGATGAGAAGAATGTTGAGGAGTTTGTGCCATGAACAGGTAAAAGGCGCAAAAAATTATTTTGATAATAGCTGAGCAATAGCACTGTCAAAGAATTTAGTGTTCCATATGTTGATTATATTGTTTATCCTTTAATATTTTGAGAAATATCATAAGGAGAAGATTACCCAACAATATTTAAATGGCTGAAAGTTTCAAGGTTGTGAAGGAGAAATAAAATTAAGATGATTCATATGTGAAAATAGGGTAAGCGCACTTTATAATGGAGCGGGAGTATGTTAAAATCCTTAATCTAAATAAAAAAAGTCAAGAAAGTGCGAAGGAAATAGATATAAGGTGGGTCTCGTTTATACTTTATACACACATAGACGAAGTTTGCAAGTACAATTTCGGGGGGGGGTCACAGATAAGAGGGATAAGGCAGAACCTTCCCCCCACTGGAATACTGATGATGTGTCAAGGAGCATGACACGAGGCAAGAACTTTATGGAGAAAAGGGCATGGGATTTAGAGCTATTATGGAATGAACCTTGCATCCTTAGTGGGTCGGGTCCAAAGGTACAGTTGTTACCACGATCTAACAGTAAGTTAAGTCCTAGGGTAGCCGGTACCAAGGCCAGTACCGGTATTTAACTCGACACGCGGCATTCACCTAACAAAATTCGAACAACTAATCCCTTTATGCTGCATGTCTCACAGTCAACGTCCTTATGACGTCAGCCCTACTCGTTTTACCCTGCCTTATTTTCCCAAGCTGCCTCAAGCCTATATAACTATATTCTATGTTTTACTGTGGTAAAATACTCTTGGTTTTTAACTATTGTATAAGAAAAAGTGAGCTCCCAATACCAGGTCTGCCAGGTCATTTTCAGTACCCCTGCCTCACTTTCCCAAGCAATTTTCTACTTCGTAGGTATTCCATCCCTTTCATTCCATATGGTTTTCTTTTGTTTTGTTTTGAGTTTGTATGATGGTCATGGGTAAAGTCATAACCAAGAAATCAGAGCCAGAAACTCCACTAGTCTGTGAGTCCAGAGCTGTCCCAAGGCCTGAACCTTTCATAGATCTATAAGCCGACATCCATGATCCGCAATACCCATTCCTCATTAGCAGCATCAAGCCTGAGCTGTTTAGGAAACATGTGGAAAATAAATATAGGTTCTGTGTCATTTTGTCTAGTCTGTATCATCAAGTAACCCCCCTAGTATACCCAATGGTCGAATTCATCTGTTGGCTCTAGTACGATTACGATGAACGTCTCATCAGTTTACAAAACTTCCATGGAGACAACAGAGTGATTTCATCACCTCTATAAATGACTCCCATTTCATAACCCTCCCCACCACAGATTCAGTTCCCCTAACCTTATTCAAGGAAGACATCCAGCCTATCCTTGCTCTAATTGCGGGTCTCCTAGGTCTGGAAGGTTTTGGGTGAGCCTCCAAAGGATGCATAGATTTTCTATGGTTAATGGCTCAACCTGGTTTTGTTTTAGATATTCTTGGTTTTTTGGCCTCCACCATTCAAACTCAGTTCTAGAAGCTCTCAGACACGGGTCGTTTTCATTTTTGTTCCATGGTATTTTATCTTTTCCTCTTCTAGCATGCTGATAAATTTGAGGGTTTGGGTTTATCTAAGGTTTATAAGATAAATTCTCAGCCGAGACCAATTTTTGACTGGATTATCACCACTCATCAGTTGGAAAATGGGGTGGGCTACTCAAGTTTTCTGGATGATTTCATGCCCATAGCTCATACTATTATCCATGACTCTCCTCCACCTAAGATTCTTCCTGAACTAAGGAAATGGTTATAGTACAGTGAAGCTCAAAGCACTAGGGACTGGTATCTTTTTGATAATTACACTGAAATTAGGGTTTATGGAGCCGAAGTCTCTCCCTACCAATTTCCATTTTTCCTGCACGGTAGATTTACGCTTTGGAATACCACCGACATACCCCAAAAGCTGACCAACTTCATTTCCTCCTTGTAAAAAAGGGCTTTATTCTCAAGCTTCCCACAACCATTGGCCCTTTCATTGTTAATTCAAGGCACGTCCTTCCCGTGGTGGAAAATCTTCTTCAAGACATGGATTTGGGACAATGGAAAGCTTGGTCCTATGATCCGAAGGGCATCATTTCTAATAGAAGGAAGAGGAATAAATCAACCCCTTATAATCATCAAACAAGGCCTTTCATCAAATGGCAAGCTAATATTGAAAACTGGCCTTTTCTTTCATAGATGGAGACTGATTCATCTACGATGGGGGGAAAAGCAGATACCACTTCAACTAGAGAAGAAGGTAAGAAATAGGTGGAGGAGGTAGGTGCATCAGGAGAGGGTTCTCCCCCTTTCAAAATACAAAGAACAGGGGCCAGGGAAGCAAAAGTTATCAGAGACAAACTGTTGCTCCAGGATGAAATACCTGATGGGAAATCATACAAGAGAAAAGCAAGAATCAAGGTGCTATGGGATAGTACTGCCTCTTCTGACTTCTCAGAAGTTTCACAAGCCATCATAGCCAGTAGTTCTCAGGGTGAAAGCGAGGGTAGGAAAAGGAACAAAGTAATCAGAGATAAACATTGGTTTGAGCAAGAAGGGTATGTTGAAAAATACCAAATCAGGTTTTCATCTGCAATAGATTTGGATAAAGAGAAACTAGTAATGGCTATGACTGAAGCCATTCTGAACCCAGAGGCTAGTACCACCAGCTACAGGGCATTGGATATAGTAATCGATATGTCACAGGTTCCAAAAATTGAAAAATGCAATTTATTTTAGTTCTTTGGCGACATGCTCAAAGATGAAGTAATATGACTCTCAATTACTCTAAGAAAACTACAGAGTAAACATAACCAAGTACTAGAGAATTTCAGAAAGGAGAATATCAATTCTTGGGCACTCACAAATGACATACACAGTCTCCAAGAGGTGATAAAAGGGAAAGAAAAAGGTATAGCAGACCCCCAGAGTCATCTTATCGCTGACTTGCAAAATGAGATAGCAACCTTGAAACTCAAAGTGAATATACTGGGCTCTCATCATGTGCAAACATCTGAGCTAGTCCAGGCAGAAAAAGACAAGGCAAGCCTGGCCGATTCTCTTGCAAAGGAGAGGGAGGAGAAAGAAAATATTTCAGAAGAGATGGTCATTCTAAAAGGAAAGATGAATGAATTGCAAATAACCAGGGACACTAATGTATGTGCTCCACCCACACCATAAGAAACTAGTTTGCTTTCTGAGTAGTTGACTATTGCATTGGCCACAATCAAAGTAGTGGAGAAACAAGTATCAACAACATGAAAAAGGATCAACGAGCTCTAAGCCCTCCTAGCCGAGTATTCTAAGAAGATTAACACTATGCGGAAAGAGATCGAGGAGGGGAAACAGGAAAAAAAGCAGCACAAAAAACCATCCGTGAGCTCACCAGTCAAATAAAATTAAATATTACCCTCCTAGATGCTAGGCATTTAATCTAGGCCTAAATTATCACGGAGGTGAAAAAGCATTGGGCATTTTTAAATATTTTCGAGGAAATGAGGTCAGTTGTGCACCTTTTCAGGAGAAAGCTGCACAAAGGAAGTACCCACGCCTCCAACAGGGTTCAAAGTGAAAAATGGTATATCTCTTTCCTAAAAGAACTAAAATCATAGGACGTGGTAAATCAGGGTATCATAAGAAAGTTCAAGGAAGCTGCAGAGTGTCAGAAGGTAATAGAAAAAGAGTCCGCTCGCAGTGTAGCCTTGGGGGTCTTAGAGAAATTGGCTACTAGTTTAGAACAGTTTGAAGCGGATTGGGCTGAGATAACACTTGCGGGATTCCCGTCATGTTGGGAACCCACCAACACTGTCCTACAGCCGTTACCTATGTATGAGGCCCGTCTGAAAGAGGTAATGAATCAAACCAACATACCTTCTGAGAAATCTACTCGGCTCAAACCCAAAACTATAGTTTGATTCCTCGGTAGAGAGTTTTCATTCCTGCACCAAGTGAAGTATATAATTCCTGTTGATGCAAACTATTATGAACCTACCGAAGCCTACATCAAGGCAGAAGGTTTCGCCGTGATGCCTGAACCTGCATCAGACACCTGGCAGAGGTGCACAAGTTATGGCGGCATGTTAGCCATCTCTTCAGCAACCGTCCCGCCGCCTACGTTAGCCACTGCTTCAACCCCTTCTCATCAGCGAATATTTTCAACTCATGATTCGGACCTCATGGCCTTCAGTTTTATTTTTACTTTCTACTTTCAAGTTCCAAGTGAAATTCATATTTCACTCTTGCATTTACTTTTTGTTAGAGTAGTTTTAATATTTTGTTTTGAAACGACCATGACTGAAATTGTAAATGATGAGAAGTGTTCTCCCTCATCATAAATTTTGTTATTTTTATTAGGAATTGAAAATGCTCACTAGCACGTGGAAAAGATATTTTCCCAAAATATCTTCCCGCATATGTTCTTGTAATTCTATAAAAGCAGTAAACTGAGATAGAAAAAAGGTTGCTAGATTTTCAGAAGAACAAACTAAGAAATAACTCTGTATGCATTTTTTTGAGATTTTGATATTAAAGTTTAAGAGCCCATTGGTTTTCGGTGATAAGGAGTTTCATCTCTATTGGGGATTATGATTTGAATACTTCACAATCTGTAACTCTCTCTTGTGTTTTGTAGTTTAAATGTTCATCTTGTTCATGTCCACATTTCCTATATCTTTTTTTTGGAATGCGAGTGCTCACACGTTTAGGTGTGAATTTATCATTTTTGATACTCAAACTAACCCATTTCTAGTGCTTTAAATATGGCTTAGGAAAGATATGTTGTTTCATCTTTCACTTCTACCATAGTTCTTCCATTATTAGCAGCAATGAAATGTTATCTTTAAATTTATTCTCATGTATGGATTCTTGTCACTGCATAAGCCTAATACATGTTAATATTCATTTCTAGATCTCATTTCTGTTACAGTTAGTATCCTTTTCATTTCCTTACACAGTTATCCCCATCTGATTATATACCTCTGTGAACCACTTTAGAATCCAACCCCTTTTACAACAAGCTGTCTTAAAATTATCGGATACGTTTTTATCAAAGTTTACACTCTACTGCTGCGATATTAGTTTTTCCGTGCTGAAGTTTTGAGAGTCTTGGTTCCATTTTAACCAAACCTTCCTGTTTAATATATGATAGCACGAGAGCCCCTTTCTCGACAACCTTTACAAGTTGAACTATATGCTCCTTGCTAATTAAGATGTCCTAGGCACTGGTATTTATACAACTCAAGGCTGTCTTTAGGAGTGACAACATCTTTCTGGCATCATTGCAGGGGATCAAATTTGAGAAAGGGTAAATCCCTAGGCCTCGACAATATTTTCATTCACTCTTCAGAATAGGTGAGCATGAAGAGTTGAGAGTTGTAGATCCCTCACCTTGGTGACTCCACTGTCATTCATAAGATAAATTTATTTTGTAGTATTGGCTCCTCAAAATCCACATCTGAGGTTAGATACATCTTAGTCAAAAACACATTCAGTATCTGACCCAGAGAAGATATTACACAAGGGAGGTTGGAGAGAAATACAGTCAACTCACACAGACATTCCCAGATTTTCTTTGGAAGATTCTCCATCCTCCTCCTCCGAAATAGCTCAAGATCAAGGCCCTAACTCCACAGTAAGAACCCTTGATTATGCTTCAAATAACCCCTCTCTTGAAAATTTTCAAGTTAAAGATGAAGCTAAATCTGTAGATACCACCAGTTTATTCCTTCATCCCACTCCTGAAGTTGAGGAGGTTAAAGAAGTGACATAATTTTTCTCTATTAACATTCCATCATTTCCATCAGTCCCTCAAGCCTCTATTCAATACATACCAATCGTCATTCATACCTCCCTACCACATCCTCCTCTCACTCATCAAATCCTTCCACCCCCTCCACAAATTCCGATGGATGTTCCAGGTTTCTTGCTAAATAATTATGCTCCTCTGGTATTGGCTTAGGTCTTAAATGACATGCCTCAAGACTACTTGAAAATCCTTCCTCGTTTCAACGGATAAAATGATGTTCAAGCACAAAAGCAGTTGGAATTTTTCTATGCCTTTGCAGAAAAATTTAATGTTGAACACCTGGATGTAGTGCTGAGGTTGTTTGTCCAATCCTTGGATGGAGAAGCCAGAAAATGGTTTAATACTTTGGGAGATCGTTCCATCATTACTTGGGAGGAGATGGAAAATTCTTTTATCAGAAAATGGGGCGAGAAAAAATACCATGGATACTGTCTCACTGAATTCAATGCACTCGGGAAAAGACACAATAAGGGAGTGCCAAAATTCATTAAAAGGTTCAACAAGTTGTACTCAAGCCTTCCAGCTGAAATGAAACCTCACCAAACTACTGCTAAAGTGGTGTTTGTTGTAGCATTTGATTTAGAATTTGGGTTCTCTTTGAGAGAAAGGAAGTCTGCCACCCTTGACGATGCCCAGACTGATGCACTAACTAGAGGCAAATTTCGCTTGTACAAGAAAATCAAAGGGGATATTAGATCAAGATGCTAGAAGAAGAGGAAAAGAAGAGGTATCTACATCTGGCCAAGACAAAGAGATAGATGAAAATAAAATTGAAGAGATGAATAAAATGATTAAAAATATTTCAAGAAAGCTAGTGAAGCTTTAACTCGAAGCCAAGAATTCATCCTCTAAAACATTCCAGAATGCTCTACACAGGGGTTATAACTAGCAATATAGAAAGCCACCCCCGAAAATACTGCAAAGAGAGCGGAAGGAGTAGCAAGACCAGGTACCACACCCACTGTACTTGGAAGGTCAAATAGATGGTCCTACTGAAGACACTACTTATGAGAAAGATGACCCATATCTTGCTTATTTGAATAGTGATGAAGTCGAGTGTCCTTTGCAAGAAGGTGATGGAATGGGGATTCCATTACAAGAAGAAGAAGAAAAGACTAGAGTCACTAAAGACCCAGAGATTGACGACTAGTACAAGAAGTTCATTGACTTCATGCAAGCACAGTTCCACCAAATATGATCTCAGGTCTTCCAGGAAAAGGACCCGTACAAAAGATCAGGAGAAAGTGGTACCTCAAGAAGAAATAACTCCACAGAAAGAGACAACCTTGCAGAAGGTCACAGATAAAGGTAAGAGGCCTCTAAATGAGCCTTTACATTCTAATGACCAAATTCCTTCTTCTTCAAAGTTAGCCACTCCTCCTAATACCAAGTCTATGTTGAAATAAGTCAAGCCTTTAGTTGAAAACGAAGAGTCAAGATAAAATATAACAGAGAAGTCCTCGTCAGGCTTTAATCTGCAAAAATAACTTGAGAAATTCAAGATCCCAGTCCCACTGACTGAACTGTTGAAGCAGCCAGGCTATCAGTCCCAGGTCCCCTCTTTTATGTTTCCCTCAGAAGAAACCCCCATTCCAGATAGTCTAAACCTTTAGTAAGAAAGGCCCATGGTCGTGTTTGGCCCCCATGTTGAAGAATTAGATGCCTCAACCCCTCCTTTTTATGTGTCATTAGTGATCCATGATTTTTTATTGCATAACTATATGTTGGATTTGGGAGCATCCCATAACCTCTTGCCTCTGTCGGTAATGGAGCAACTAGGATTGCAAATCACTCGTCCATACAAGGACCTTTATTCCTTTGATTTCAAAAGGGTCAAGTGTCTGGGTATGATCAAGGACTTGGTAGTCAATTTGGCCCAAATTCCGGCCAAGAGTGTGGTGATGGATATGGTGGTGGCTGATATCCTAGCTCGTTTTTGGATGCTGTTTTACAGGTCTTAGGGAACCAAAATTGGAGGATCAATCAAAATGGATTTTACTTATGCTACTATCCCTGTATTTGGAGGGAAAGAAAGGAGGTTGTATAGGGAAACGAGATTCATAAATATGGTTACTAAGGCTGATAACTCTATTAATTCACCAATATACAATAAAGAAGGGGATTTCTCATGTCTAATGTTGGAGGAAGATCAAGACTATGCACAAGAGCCATAATTTTGTCAGATTAAGACTGAACAATTCTCAGAAAGTCATGAAGCAGGAGTTTGGACACTACACTTTGATGGAGCCAATTATAGAGAAGGGAATGGAGCTAGGGTGCTACTGATTTATCCTATAGGCCAATGGGTTCCATTATCTTTCAAATTAGAGTATGAAGCTACGAAAAACATAGCTGAATATGAAGCACTACTCTTGAGTTTACAAACAGCCAGAAGCATGAACATCCAAAGTCTAAAATTTTTGGGAGATTCAGAACTAGTGGTAAGGCAAGTGAAAAATCAGTACCAGACCAAACACCCACAACTGAGGGCCTATGGAAACGGAGTATGGGACCTGGTAGAAAAATTTTTCTGGCATTCAACATTCATGTTATGCCAAGAGAACAGAACATAATGGTAGATTCTCTAGCTGTAGCTGCCAGTACCTTCCAGCCACCTCAAAATCCTCTTTTAAGATATGAGATCGAAGTTCGTTATCGACCTTCAATCCCCGACAATGTCAAGCACTAGTAGGTGTTTGAGGATGAGGATCAAGTGAGAATATTCATGGAGACTATTGGAGAATTCTCCAACATGGAGATAGATGTTAGCGAAGAAGAGATTGAAGACCTTTCTCAAGAAAAATGGGAAGAAAGCATGGCTGGTTATAAAGTGCTGGAACTTAAAGGAAATGTCATACATAGAGGATTGGTCCCTTTAGAGAGGCTGTTTGAAAAAAATGATGTCCCTTTATAGACAAGAAAAGTGGTAGAAGAAGATAAGGTTGAAGACCTGAATCTTGGCACCGAGGCTAATCCAAAAATAGTGAAGCTGTCCAAGAAAGTTTCGGGAGAATATAAAGAGCACTACCAGAAACTCTTCCAGACAGACAAGGATGTTTTTGCATGGTATTATCAAGACTTGAAGACTTTCAATATCAAGATCATGCAACATAAGATTCCTCTAAAAGGAGATGTGAAGCCGCATAAATAGAAGCTCAGACAAATTAACCCCCTACTACTTCCTGCCATAGAGAAGGAGATCAAGAAGCTATTAAAGGCCAAAATCATTGTGCCATTGAGGTACTCTGAGTGGGTGGCCAATTTGGTCCCAGTCTAGAAAAATAATGCAGAGATAAGTTTGTGTGTTGATTTCTAAAATTTAAACCGAGCATCCTTAAAGGATAATTACCTATTGCCCAAGATGGATCATATTTTGCAAAATGTAGTGGGAGCTTCATGGATGTCAATGATGGATGATTTCTTTGGATAAAATCAGGCGGCTATGCTCCCAGAAGATCAAAAGAAAATTTCCTTCACCACACCCTAGGGTACATTTATGTATGCACGGTTGCCTTTCGGACTGATCAATGTAGGGGCCACTTTCCAAAGGGCCATGGATATTGCCTTTGTTGGGGAACAGGATAAGTTCGTGGTGGTCTACCTCGATGATATCACTATGTTCTCAAAGGATGAGGCAAAGCATATTGAACACTTGTGCAGAACCTTTGAGAAGTGCCAAAGGTATAGTCTCTCTATCAACCCTCAGAAATCATTGTTTGCATTAGAAGAAGGAAAGCTGTTGGGACACATTGTGACAAAGGATGGGGTGAAAATTGACCCAAAAAGGGTAGAAGTTATAAACAACATATCTTTCCCCAGAAATAAGAAAGAGGTGCAAGTATTCCTTGGGCACATTAATTTCCTAAGAAGGTTCATCCCAAATTATGCAGAGATAGTTCGGTATATAACCGACATGCTCAAGAAAAATAACGAGGTAAAATGGTCTTTTGAGTCACGAGAGGCTTTTAGCAAAATAAAAAATACCTTTGCAGAAGCTCTAGTGCTGGCTAGACTAGACTATGATAAGCCTTTTATGATTTTTTCATTTGCATCACCTCATACAATGGCAGGAGTTTTATTGCAAAAGAATGAGGAGGGTTACGAGCAACCTATTGCTTTCTTCAGCCAGGTGCTCCGTGATGCTGAGTTGAAATACAACATCCTAGAAAAGCAAGCTTATGCCTTGGTGAAGTCCCTCAAGGTGTTTCAGATGTATGTTCTGCATTATTCCATTACTACATTTGTGCCTATTGTAGCCGCAAAGGATATCCTAATCCAAGGAGATAGTGACGGAAAAAGGGGGAAATGGATTGCGAAGATACAATAATATGAGTTGGAAATACCCCCCACCAAGATAATCAAAGGACATGGACTAGCTAAAATCCCGTCGGAATCAAATTGCTAGGCTCTGGGCATAAATATTTCTATGATAGCAAATGAGGAGTTTGAAAATATAGATGAACGGTGTGGGATAGAGACAGCTACTCAGAAGACTCATATGAAGTATCTCCTCGGTCTGTGGTATAAGGAGATCATTGAATATCTTCTGACTCTCACATGCCCCCATAGCTGTGACAAAGCCAAGTACAGAACACTGAGGCTGAAGTCGCAGAATGGTTGGTTGTATTGGCGAGACACTTTAGGCATCCTGCTCCTATGCCTTACAGAGAATGAAGTGGAGGAAATAATGGCAGAGTTTTGCGAAGGCATCTGTGGAGGTCACTATAGCTAGAGAGCTACCGCTCATAAAATTTTGAAAGATGGTTTCTTTTGGCCTAAGCTTTTTGGAAATATTTTTGCTCGAGTCAGAGCCTATGAAAAATGCCAAAAATTTGCAGAAAGGAAGAAGTTTGCACCCTTTCCCATGATTCATGTTCATATAAATGAACCGTTCCAGCAATGGGGGATTGACTTTATTAGTGAAATTCACCTTGCATCAAGTGGGCAGCATAAATGGATATTAACCGCCACAGAATATTTCACTAAATGGGTGGAAGTAGTACCAGCAAGGAATGCAATAGATACAGTAGTGATAAATTTTATGGAAGAGAACATCATATTCAGGTTCGACTACCCTGCCAAGATTGTTACTGACAATGCCCAAGCATTTAAATCTGCTAAGTTCATCAACTTCTATCAGTAATATAACATTGCATTGGGACATTCCACCGCCTACTAGCCATGGGTAAATGGTTTAGCAGAGTCTTCTAAAAAAACTCTGGTGAGAGCACTGAAGAAATCCATTAATGAAAATAAAAAAAGTTGGGATTCTGAGCTAAAGTTCGCCTTATGGGCAAACCGGATCACCAACAAGAGATTGACGGGAAAATCTGCATATGAATTGGTGTATGGTAGAGCAGCAACCTTTCCCATACAATTTTCTTTACCAGTAGCAAGGTTCATGCAGGAAAGCCAAGAAGAGCCGAACGATATTACCATAAGGATGAACCAGCTGGTAGACTGGAGGAAACCCGAAATCAGGTGAATCAGAGGTTGACCGAATATCAAGAGAAAATGAAGGACCTGTTTGATAAGCATGCCAAGGACAGAAAGATGTAGGTTGGGGATTTCGTACTCAAATGGGATATTCGAAGAGTAGAGAAGGGGAATCATGGTAAATTTGATCCATTATGGTTCGGTCCCTTCAAAATTGTTGAACAAGGAGGAAATAACACTTTCAAGCTAGAGAATTTGCAGGGTGACTTGCTCGATGCCCCTGGAAATGGTTAATTCCTAAAACCTTTCTTCTAGTTTTCATTCAGGCCGAGAGGGATTGATGTATTATACTGTACATTAATTAGCTGCTTTTATTTCTATTTTTAATGATGTTTGTTGTGAATAATCATGAAGAAAAAAGAAAGGTGCAGAGGAACCATGTCTACACAAAAGGGTTAACAAGTGGTCTACAAAGTTATTGACACGTTCGAGGATGAACGTGTCGTCCCCAAGTGGAGCCAATGTTGATTATATTGTTCATCCTTTAATATTTTGAGAAATATCATAAGGAGCAGATTACCCAACAACATTTAAAACATTGTTACCGATGAAATAGGTAACCTAACCTCAAAACAGGAACTCTAGCCCAAAAAGACTCAAAAAACATGAAAAAACACCCCCAAAACAAAAAAAGTGTATTCCAGAACGCACTTGGTTTTTTTTTAAGGTCAAATATCAACATTTTATAAAATTATGCTAAAAACAAAATTGTTTCTTGAGAAAGGGATTGAAAAAACACCCTCAAAACAAAACCAGTTGACGCTCGAATAACAAAAAAAAAAAATTGTCATATTTTTGACATTTTTAAAAATAGAAATAACATTTTTTAATTTTTAAAATTCAAACATTAAAAATAACCTAAAATTTAAGAAAAATAAATAAATTAAAAAAATAAAAACATTTTAAAGCTTAAATTTGAAAATATATAGGAATAAAAAAAAAATTAAAAAAAACGAAATAAAAATTTTAATTCAAACATTAAAAAAAACCTAAAATTTAAGAAAGAAAAAAAATAAAAAATAAAGATTAAAATTTCAATATATATAGAAATAAAAAAAATAAAAAATAAAAATAAAAATATTAAATTAAAAAGAAAAACAAGTTAAAAAAAGAAAGAAGCTATAAAAAATAAAATATAGAAATTAAATTTAAAAAAGAAAAAGAAAATGTTTATTAAATTAAAAAATTAAAATTAAAATTTTAAAATAAAAAATTAAATTTAAAGAAATATATTAAATTTTAATAAATTTAAAACTTAAAAAAAAAAAAAAAAAAAAAAAAAAAACATTATTGAAATTAAAAGTAAAAAAATGAAAAATAAAAATACAATAAAAATATTAAATTTAAAAAAATCAATATTAAAAAAACAAATAGATTTTAAAAAATATATTAAATTTAAATTATAAAAAATAATATATATATATATATATATATATATATATATATATATATATATATATATATATATATATATATATATAAACTTAAATTAAAAAAATATATATTAGATTTTATTAAATTAAAAAAAAAAAAGAGACATTGTTAAAATAAAAAGTTAAAAAACTTTAAAAATCAATTAAAATTGAAAAAAAATAATTAAATAAAATATATTAAATAAAAAATAAAATAAAAAACAAATTAATTTGAAAACATTAAGTTTAACTTAAAAAAAATCTAATTTTAAATACACAATTTTAATTCAAATAAAAAAAAATATAAAATTTTTATGTAATTAAAAAAACAATAATAATAAATAAATAAATAAATAAATAAAATATTAAATTCAAATAAATAAATAAATAAAAATACAAAATTTACTAAATTTTAAAAAATTAGATGAAAAAACTAAACATAAACTTTAATAATAAAAAAAAAAATGGAAAAAAAAAAAATCAATTAAATAGAAAAAAATACAAAATTTAATAAAAATTATTAACAAAATTTAATAAAAATTATTAACAAAATTTAGAAAAAAAAAAAAATTTAAAAATGAATGAAAAAAAAAATTAAAAAAATTATATTTCAAATATAAAAATTAAATTTCAAATATAAAAATTAAATTAAAAAAATAAATTTAAATTTTTTGAATTAAAAATAAAAAATAAAAAAATCAAATTTAAAAAAAAAAAAAAGGTTTTTTTTTATCGTGGTGGCGCCACCAATTGGCCTCCTACCCAGGTGACGGCGGAGGCCGGCCGCTAGGCAGGAGGCCGATTCCGGGAATCACCCTCCCACGGCGGTTGGACGATTCTAGGAATCACGCTCTCGCGGTGGGAGGCTGATTCCGAGAATTGCCCTAAGGCCAATTCTGGGAATCGCTCTGAGGCCGATTCCGGGAATCACTCTGAGGCCGATTCCGAGAATCGCCTTCCCATGACGCGGGAGGGCGATTCCCGGAATCAGCCTCCAGCGGTGGGAAGGCGATTCCCGGAATCGGCCTGAGGGCGATTTCGGGAATCGGCCTCTCACCGTGGGAGAGCGATTCTCGGAATCGGCCTCCCGTGGTGGGAGGGCGATTCTCGGAATCGGCCTCTCGCGGCGGGAGGGCGATTCTCGGAATCGGCCTCCCACGCAGGTGGCAGCAGAGCATGCAGCCCCCCGCCTGCTCAGCAGCCGGCCTCCGCCGCCACCTGGGCGGGAGGCCGACTAGCGGCGTCACCACGATCAAAAAATTCTTTTTTTTTATTTTTATTTTATTTTTTAATATATTTTTTTTTAATTTGACTTTTTTTTTTTTTTTAAATTCAAAAAATTTAAAATTATTTTTTTTTTAATTCAATTTTTTATTTTAAATTAAATTTATTTTAATTATTTTTGTTTTTTTTTTTTTTTTTAATATTTTAGATTAATTATTTTTTAAAATTTAAAATTTATTCATTAAATTTTAATTTAATTATTTTTTTTTTTAATCTTTTAGTTTATTTGGTTTTTCATTTTTAAAATTTATAAATTGTTTCATTTAAAAAAAACAGTGAATTTATAGATATTTGTTTTTTAATTATTTGCACGTGGTTTTTTTCATTTTTTTTGTTTTTTAATGATATTTTTTTTTATTATAATTCTTTTATTTTAATTTTCTTTTTCAATTTTAAATTTTGTTTTTTTTTTATTTGTTTTTCTTGTTAATTTTAAAATTTGTAGTTTTGTTTTCTTATTATTATTATTTTTTAATTTAAATTTTTAAATTTAATTTTTTCTTTTTTGTATTTTATCTTTTTTATCTAAAATTTAATTTTCTAATTTAAATTATTTTTAAATTTTCTATTTTAATTTTTTTTTTAATTATATGGATTTTTTTAATAACTTAGAAAAAAATGTTTTTGATGTTTTTTTTTTTTTAAATTTTTTTGTTAATTTTTGTTTTTTTATTTAAATTATGCGTTTTTTTTTTTCAAATTTTTGTCATTTATTTTGATATAATTTTAGATATTTTTTTTTTTTTGTTCTTTTTTATCTATTTTTTGTTTTAATTTTTATTTTCAAAAGGTTAATTTTGTTTTTTTGTTTTATTGGTTTTTTTTTGTTGTTTATATATATATATATATATATATATATATATATATATATATATATATATATATATATATATATATATATATATATATATATTTTTATCTAAGTTTTGTGTTTTATTACCAACATGAAAATCACCACTCTAAAAAAAAAAGGTTGATGCTGCATCAATACGTTTCAAAATTAGCATGAAAATCACCGCTCTAAAAAAAAAAAAGTTGATGCTGCATCAATACATTTCAAAATTAGCATGAAAATCACTAACATTTTAAAACAAATATTCATACTTCATAAATAAAAATATTAGAGTGTCAAAAATGTGCTAAAAAAAAAAAGGTGATTCTGCGTCACCACTTTTCAAAATCGGGTGCTTTTTATGCTACCAAAAAAAAGTAGGTAACAGTGCGGTTACCTATTTCATTGGTAACAGTGTTTTAAATGGCTAAGAGTTTCAAGGTTGTGAAGGAGAAATAAAATTAAGATTAGCCATATGTGAAAAGAGGGTAAGCGAACTTTATAATGGAGTGGGAGTATGTTAAAAGCCTTAATCTAAATAACGAAATTCAAGAAAGCACGAAGGAAATAGATATAAGGCATGTCCCGCTTATACTCTATACACACATAGACGAAGTTTGCAAGCACAATTCCGGGGGGGTCACAGATGAGAGGGACAAGGCGGAGCCTCCCCCCCTGGAATCCTGATGACGTGTCAAGGAGAATGACATGAGGCAAGCACTTTATGGAGAAAAGGGCATGGGCTTTAGACCTATTACGGAATTCACCTTGTGTCCTTAGTGGGCCAGGTCCTAAGGTATAGCTGTTACCACAATCTAACAATAAGGTAAGTCCTAGGAAAACCAGTACCAAGGCTAGTACTGATATTTAACCCGACATGCAGTATTCACCTAAAAAAAGTCGAACACCCAATCCCTTTATGTTGTGTGTCTCATAGTCAGAGTCCTTATGACGTGAACCCTACTCTTTTTACCTCGCCATCTTTTCCCAAGCTTCCTGGGGCCTGTATAACTATATTTTGTGTTTTACTGTGGTAAAATATTCTTGGTTTTCGACTACTGTATAAGCAAAAGTGAGCTCCCAGTACTAGGTCTGTCTGGTCGTTGTCAGTACCCCTACATCGCTTTCTCGAGCAATTTTCTACTTCACAGGTATTTCATCCCTTTCATTCCATCTGGTTTCCTTTTGTTGTGTTTTGAGTTTGTATGATGGTTGTAGGTAGAGTCACAACCAAGAAATCAGAGCTGGAAACTCCCCAAGCCAGTGAGTCCAGAGTTGTCCCAGGGCCTAAACCTTTCATATATCTACAAGCCGACATCCGTGATCTGCAACACCCATTCCTCATTAGTAGTGTCAAGCTTGAGCTGATTAGGAAACATGTGGAAAATAAATATAGGTTCTGTGTTGTTTTGTCTGGTCTGTATCATCAAGTAACCCCCCCAGTATACCCAGTGGTCGAATTCATTTGTTGGCTCCGGGACACTTACGATGAACATCGAGGCATGTTCCTCTCAGCTTAGGGGAAAAAAATATTCACGATCTCCCCCGAAACCATCAGAAAAGCCCTTTGTTTTCCTACCAGTTCAAACTATGCTAGTTTTAATGAAATAACATTGTCTCATCAATTTGAGAAACTGCAATGGAGACAACAGAGCGATTTCATCACCTTCATAACTGACTCCCATTTCCCAACCCTCCCCACCACAGATTCAGTGCCCCTGACCTTATTCAAGGAATACATCCACCCTATCCTTGCTCTTATTGTGGGTCTCCTAGGTGTGGAAGGTTTTGGGAAAGCCTGCCAAGGATGCATAGCTTTTCTGTGGTTAATGTCTCAACCCGGTGTTGTTTTAGATATTCCTGGTTTTCTGGCCTCCACCATTCAAAATCATTTCTAGAAGCTCTCAGACATAGGTCATTTTCGTTTTTGTTCCATGTTCTTTTATCTTTTCCTCTTCCAGCATGCTGATAAATTTAAGGGTTTGGGTTTAGATAAGGTTTATAAGAAAAATTGTCAGCCAAGACCAATTTTTGACTAGAGTCTCGCAACGCATCAATTGGAAAATCGGGTGGGTACTCAAGTTTCCTGAATGATTTCATGCCCATAGCTTATACCATTATCCATGACTCTCCTTCGCCTAGGGTTTTTCCTAAACTGAGGAAATGGTTACAGTACAGTGAAGCTCAAAGCACTGGGATTGGTATATTTTTGATAATTACACTAAATCAAGGTTTATGGAGCCGAAGTCTCTCCCTACCAAGTGCCCATTTTTCCTGCCCAACGGATTTATGTTTTGGAATACCTCAGGAAGACCCTAAAAGTTGACCAACTTCATTTCCTCCCTGCAAAAAAGGGGTTTATTCTCAAGCTTCCCACAACCATTGGCCCTTTCGTTGTTAATTCAAGGCACGCCCTTCCTGTGGTGGAAAAGCTGCTTCAAGACATGGATTTGAGACAAGGGAAATCATGGCCCTATGATCCGAAGGGTATCATTTCTAACAGAAGGAAGAGGAATAAATCAACCCCTTATAATCATGAAACAAGGCCTTTCATCAAATGGCGAGCTAATCTTGAAAATTGGCCTTTTCTTTCGCAGATGGAGACCGATTCATCTGCGACGGGGGAAAAAGCAGATACCGCTTCAACCAGAGAAGAAGGTAAGAAATAGGTGGAGGAGGCAGGTGCATCAGAAGAGGGTTCTTCCCCTTTCAAAAGACAAAGAACAGGGGCTAGCGAAGAAGAAGTTATGGGAGATGAACTGTTGCTCCAGAATGAAATACCTTATAGGAAATCAGACAGGAGAAAAGTAGGAATCAAGGTGCTACAGGATAGTACTGCCTCTTTTGACTTCTCAGAATTTTCACAAGCCATCTCAACCAGCAGTTCTTGGGGTGCAAATGAGGGTAGGACAAGAAACAAAGCAATCAGAGATAAACACTGGTCTGAGCTAGAAGGGTATGTTGACAAATACCAAACTAGGTTTTCATCTGTGATAGATTTAGATAAAGAGTAACTAGTAATGGCTATGACTGAATCCATTCTGAACCCAAAGGCTGGTACCACCAGCTACAGGGCATTGTAGATAGCAATCGATATGTCATAGGTTCCAACATTTGACAAATGCAATTTATTTCAGTGCTTTGGCGACATGCTCAAAGATGAAGTAATACGAATCTCCATTACTCTAAGAAAACTGGAGAGTAAACATAACCAAGTACTAGAGAATTTTAGAAAGCAGAAGATCAATTCCCGTGCACTCACGAAAGACATACACAGTCTCTAGGAGGTGATAAAAGGGAAAGTAAAAGGTATAACAGACCCCCAGAGTCATCTTATCACTGAGTTGCAAAAGCATATAGAAGCCTTCAAACACAAAGTGAATATACCAGCCTCTCATCATGTGCAAACAGCTGAGCTAGTCCAGGAAGAAAAAGGCAAGGCAAGACTGGCCGATTCTCTTGCAAAGGAGAGGGAGGAAAAAAAAAGATTTCGGAAGAGATGGCCATTATACAAGGAAAGATGAATGAATTGAAAATAACCTGGGACACTCATGTATGTGCTCCACCCGCCCCAGAAGAGACTAATTCGCTTTCTAAGCAGTTGACTATTACACTGGCCATAATCGAAGCAGTGGAGAAACAGGTCTCAACAGCATGACAAAGTATCAACGAGCTTGAAGCCCTCCTCACCGAGAATTCCAGGAAGATTAACGCTATGTGGAAAGAGATCAAGGAGGGGAACCAGGAAAAGGTGCAGCATGAAAAAATCATCCGTGAGCTCACCAGTCGAATAAAAGGAAATATTACCCTCTTGTACGCTAGGCATTTAATCTGGGCCGAAATTATCACAAAGGTGAAAGAGCGCTGGGCATTTTTAAATATTGTTGAGGAAATGAGATCAGTTGTGCACCTTTTCAAGAAAAAGCTACACGAAGGAAGTACTAATGCCTCCGATACGGTTCAAAGTGCAAAAGGGTATATCTCTTTCCTAAAAGAACTAAAATTAGAGGATGTGATAAAGATGGGTATCATAAGTAGGTTCAAGGAAGATGCGGAGTGTCAGAAGGTAATATAAAAAGAGTCCGCTCCCAGTGTAGCCTTGGGGGTCTTAGAGAAATTGGCGGCTAGTTTAGAAAAATTTGAAGCGGATTGGGCTGAGATAACACTTGCTTGACTCTCGTCATGCTAGGAACCTACCAACGTCATACTACAACCATTACCTGTGTACGAGGCCCATCTAAAAGAGGTAATGAATCAAACCAACATACCTTCTAAGAAATCTACTCGGCTCAAACCTGAAACTATATTTTCAGTCCTCGGTAAAGAGTTTGCACTCCTGCACTAAGTGAAGTATAGAATTCCTGTTGATGCAAACTATGATGAACTTACCGAAGCCTACATCAAGGCAGAAGGTTTTGCCGCGATGCCTGAACCTACATCAGACACCTGGCAGAGGTGCACAAGTTATGCCAGCCTGTTAGGCAGCTCTTCAGCAACCGTCTCGCCACCTGCATCAGCCACTGCTTCAACCCCTTCTCACCAGTGAATATTGTCAACTCATGACTCATCCCTCGTGGCCTTTAGTTTTATTTTTACTTTCTACTTTCAAGTTCCGAGTGAAATTCATATTTCACTCTTGCATTTAATTTTTGTTAGAACAATTTTAATATTTTGTTTTGAAATGGCCATGAGCCCAATTGTAAATGATGAGAAGCGTTCTCCCTCATCGTAAATTTTGTTATTTTGATTAGGACTTGAAACTTCTCACTAGCATGCGAAGAATATATTTTCCCAAAATATCTTCCCGTGTATGTTCTTGTAATTCTATGAAAGCAGTAAACTGAGATAGAAAAAATATTGCTAGATTTTCAGAAGAACACACTAAGAAATAACTCTGTATGCATTTTGTTGAGATTTTGATATTAAAGTTGAAGATCCCATTGGGTTTCGGTGATAAGGAGTTTCGTCTCTATTGGGGATTCTAATCTGAATACTTCACAGTCTGTAACTCTCTCTTGTGTTTTGTAGTTTAAATGTTCATCTCGTTCATGTCCACATTTCCTATATCTTTGTTCTGGAGTGCGAGTGCTCACATGTTTAGGTGTGAATTTATCATTTTTGATACTCATACTAACTCATGTCTAGTGCTTTAAATACGGCTCAGGAAAGATATGTTGTTTCATCTTTCACTTCTACCATAGTTCTTCTGATATTAGCAACGATGAAATGTTATCTTTGAAGTTATTCTCATGTATGGATTCTTGTCACTGCATAAGCCCAGTACATGTTTATATTCATTTCTAGATCTCGTTTTTGTTACAGTTAGTATCGTTTTCATTTTCTTACACATTTATCGCCATCTGATTATATACCTTTGTGAACCACTTTAGAATCCATCCCCCTTTATAGCAGGCTATCTTAAAATTGTCCGATACACTTTTATAAAATTTCACACTCTACTGCTACAATATTACTTTTTCCATGCTGAAGTTTTGAGAGTCTTGGTTCCATTTTAACCAAACCTTCCTGTTTAATATATGATAGCATGAGAGCCCCTTTCTTGACAACCTTTACAAGTTGAACTATATGCTCCTTGCTAATTAAGATGTCCTAGGCACTGGTCTTTATAAAACTCAAGGCTCTCTCTAGGAGTGACAACACCATAAAAGGATGAAACACATTGATTCCAAGTATCACTACATCAAGGAGCTAGTGAACAATAGTAAAATTGTTTTGAAGCATTGCAGAATAGAGGAGCAGTTTGAAGACATTTTAACAAAACAATTGGGGCAGAAAAGTTTTGATTATTTGAGAAATTGTTTGGTTATGGAAAATAATCCAGTAGTTGAATTTAAGGGGGAGTGTTGAATTTTTAAATCCAACTGCAATAGTGAAAATTTGCAAGAGGACGAATATTTCAGTAGCAGTAGTGATCTCCTTTAATTTTTTTTTGACCACACACCATCGTGCATTGAAGGGTCGTCATCTGAACCTACAAGTAATTTTTTTTTTAAAATTCGTAGCCATACCTCTGTGCAGAAAATTGTGGATTGACCACACCATTACATGCATTCAAATTCCTCCATGCCGACCCATAAAACAACACACCAACTGCGTCGTTCATTTTGAATTTTTGAATGGGCCAATTCAACGCCTATGGGATACACCATCAGCCAATAAAATGGCTATCGCGTAGAAATGAGGGTGACATCACTGAACCGATTTGGTACACGATAATCTCATGTAATGGAGTTTATGTTTTTGTTTGAAATCCAAAAGACCCCACCTATGACCAATCGAAGAACGATCGTGCAATTTTGGAGCCCTACGTCATCAAGGGCACTTGTTATGCGATAATTTATTGCAAAGGGATTAAATTTCTGTTTGGAATCCGTGACAATGGTTCAAGACTTAGGTTAAACTTTTAATGTCTTTTTTTTTTTAAATGCCGCGTTGTATTTTTGATAAGTCTTTTGACTTAAGGCACAAATACTTATTTTTTTTAATATACATATATATTATAAAATCATTAAGTTTATAATATATATATATATATATATATATATATATATATATATATATATATATATATATATATATATATATATATATATATATATATATATAGTATGTTAGTTTGTTTTAATTTTTTTAAAAGAATTAGTTTTGTCATGTAAAGTTTAAAAAGGCCCCAAAGCTAAAACAAAAAAATGTTGTATGTGCATTTTAAAAAACAGAGTGAGACTCTTTATAAAAGAACAAAGAGAGCATTTCATATGCAATGACTATCTGTAATTTAAAAAAAAAGAGCCTGAAGGAAAAAATAGAGTAGAGCACTGTGAATGTGTGTTTTTATGTGACAAAGAGGAAATTGAAGAACACTGTGTGAGAAGTAGTTGTAATTTTTGTAAATGCCAGAACAACAGTTCTGTGGCATCTTTGCAAAAGCCTTTTAAGTTTAATGACAGAAGTTTTCTTTTGTGCCATCTCTGTCCAGCAATTATTTTTTAAAATCTATGTGTGGAGAGGAGGAATTGTTTTATTCCTCTGTATGTGTTTTGGAATACTCATAAATTCCAACAACCATCCATAGATCCCTGGAGAAACTAGGTACCCGGTTGAAAATCACCTTGTATAAAGTACCATCTATTAGAGTTGTTGTGGAGAAGGTAAATTTTGTTGGATTTGTGAGTAGGGCTGCCTAGTGCAATCCTTGTTTCTTCATTTTTCTAGTCATATAGCTCTTGAAACATCTTCCAAGATGAGACCATGTGATGCCAGGCTAAGCATGTTCTCGTAATGATTAGGAGATCCAAGATTGATAAGCATGAGAAGATATCATGCAATATTTCTTTAGGGAGGTGGTCAAACATGCATAGTGTAGATTCACAGTCTCGTTGTTTCTTGGCAGAGTGATGTGGTAGGGTTGGAGGTTCTTTGCATCTATCAACATTAGGTTGTGGATTGCCTCTCATTTTATTGGCAGCCTGATGTGGTAGGGTTGGAGGTTTTTTATGTCTATCAACACTGGGTTGCCGATCGCCTGAGTCTTTGTTAATCATATTGTTACTCTACAAATAAAACTCTAAAAATCTATTGTTACCTTTCAAGTATCAAATATTTCAAAGAAAAATAAAAAGCTAACCCTAAATGACCTGAATGTTTTTTTCTTAATGGCTATGGACAGAAACAAACCTAAATTATTTTTTATAGCTATGTACCAAGAAGAAGTAGCTGCCTTTAAAACTTTGACCATGACCCTAAACAATTCGTAGCCTTAAAGCCCAGGAATTAGAAAAGATTTCATAAATCAAATAAAAATGTACGTTAAGGAATATTTAATACTAACCTGGCAGCTGGGTCAAATTTCTTCAAACTAAAGCTTTGCCAATTTGATGCAACATAACATAGATACACAAATCAGAGTCTAATGTTGCGGTGGCTCTTTCAATTTAAAAAAATATCTTCAAACTCACCCAAGGAACTATATCATACTGAAGACAGTATAAAATGGCTCATTCTGCTCCCCTTCCTATAGAGTCTCACATGCTCGGAGTGAGGGAAAATTCCTCTCCAAACGTCCTTAACTGGGATCAATTTCCGTTCTCGACTGGGATCAATCGCAGGTGAGCCTTCATTTTGGATGGAATATGAGAACATTGGAGGACTTTTGGGGATTTATACTCGTCTCTCAATCTTTGGGTTTAATGCCTCGTTAGAATTAAAAACTTAGATATGATAATTCCGGTTTAATGCCCAGTTAGAATTAAAAACTTAGATATGATAATTCCTGAGTTGTTTTCCATGGAATATGGGAAAATAAGATAATTTTTGGGGAGATCTCAACTTTGTCCAAATTTTGGGTGAGTTTATTGTTGGATGGTGGAGTTTATTATTATTTTCTTATTCAAACTTAACTTTTAATGTGATAAATATTATATATATATATATATATATATATATATATATATATAAGTTTATATGAAGGTGATGATGATGGTTTTTAAAATTGTATTCCTATGCTCAAATAGCTTGGAGAGAAGCCTTGTGAGCTCACTATAATTTTGACATGTTAAAATGTGTTGCAACACTCTAAGAGGAAGTGGTTTTCATCCTCAATTTTCATATTCTCACATAGATAGCATAGCAGATCCTTTCCACCCATGGTGTTTTAACTATGGAGCTCATGAGAGTTTTTGTATAGTTATTAATTAAATTTAAAAAGAAAATTTTGAAATATTATTATTATTATTATTTTAATGTAATATAATTATTATGATTCAATAAAATGTTAGGGATAATTATTAAAAATTACAATAATGATAGAAAAAATGGGAGAAAATCATGAATTGTCAAAAGGTAGAATTCTTTAGTTTAATTTAATCTTATAACCTTATACTAGAAATTATAATTATCATTTTCTATATAACTTTAATTATGCATATCTTGGGCCTCCTATTTTTAAATTTTATTTTTATTTTTTTGTAATTTACCAAGTCAAAATGTTTACATGATAGGGGAGGATAACATCTCTTCCATGTGACCCAAATACTCAAAATTATAATTATCATTTTTTATATAATTTTAATTATGCATATATTTGGCCTCTTATTTTTTAATTTTAATTTTAATTTTTTTGTAATTTACTAAGTCAAAATGTTTACACTATAGGAGAGGACAACATCTGTTCCATACTATGTTGGAGAGTGACCCAATTAAATATGTTGTGGAATATAGATAATTTCCAATTTAAGTGGACAAATATGTAATACTCATATAATTTGGTTTTATATATTAATTTTATTTATATAAAGTTTTGTGAATAATTGTTCTTTAGAGAATACTCAAATAATTCTATCAAAGGTACTATCTAGCCCAAAATGATAGAGAGGTGTTGTCATGTCCTATTAAACATGTGATGTTCTATTAATCATTTTGAATGGATCAAGTTAAAACTAGCCTAGATCATGTAACCCTCCTATTGTTTAGGAATTACAGATTGTTTAGAATTACTGTAGTAAATATTTATTTCTTAAAGTACAAAAAAAAATGTGGAGATTGCATAAACATTTTATTTCTTTAATAAAGAATATGTGTTGGTTTCATTTTCAAAAAATGGAAGAGTTAACTGGTATGAAGTTGAGCCTGAGTAATTGGGACAATTATAGAGTTATAACCACCTCTCTACTGATTTAAGGGAAATCAGGAGAGGGGAAAAGGTTGGTTTTTCTTCCTCAAATTCTCCGGAGAGAAAGAGGGTCTGGGAATAGACAAAGAAAGAGGTCTATTGAAGGCATGAAACTCCTTGTGAGACCTCTTGAACTTGACAGGGAGAGTCAGTCGAGAAAAATCACCTTTAACAACACTAGGGGCTGGATTGGAGTATCCTTGCCAAGCTGAATTTGTGCAGCAATATGTGGATTGATCAGAAGTTGGAGCTCAGTGGGGATAAGTGGATACATTCATCCTCCTCATGGTTGAGAGGTTAGCCAAGCTCACTGGGAATTGTTAGCGTGGAAATAAAGGTAAGTATGGAAAAGTTATCCGCACAGTTTCCTTTGTTACATTCTTTGACCGAATTAACAAAAATTCAGATAGGTATTTAAACATAGTGGTTATTTCCAATGGTTATTTATTTGAACAGAAACATACAATACGTACTTAAACATAGTCTTGTTAATGGCCCTCTTTAACAAAAAGATGTGAATTTGTTATTGTATTTTAGAAAGTGTATTTTTTTTTTTGTTATATAAGTGTAAATACATACCTAAGAGTTAATTATAAGTTCTGATCACAATATAGGAAAATAAATAGTGTATAAAATGAACCATGACCCTAGAAATTATTATGCATGCAAACACTCGCAGGGTGAGAAAGCCTGGAACAATTAGTAAAAGAGACAAATTTTAGCTACGATAACAAAATTGTGGTCCTTAAGCTTGAACCATCTCAGGTACTAAACAAGCAAAGTGAAAATTAAGAAATTTACTGTGGAGAAGCATAATTTATGTAGTATTTAATGCCAACTATAAAAAAGGGAGAAGAAAAATAATATATAACCACAACAAAAGAAGAACCAACCATTAAAGACAATAATAGCTAAATTTAAGGATTACGGTAGATTAAATTTAAAAGACAGAGAAATTAGCCCGATAATTGTACATTCTGTGTGGACCCAAAAACTGCAAAATGGCATCCAATTCGGCCTGAGATACAAAGATAAACATAGGGAGAGTTTGTATAATTTGAAACACGCATGCAGGCACAATGCTAATTCGGAAAATATAAGTAAATGTTACTGTTGTATAGATATTTTGATGTAACCATAAATAATTGTGTGAGACTTGTATTCTTACAAAACATAAAATAGAACCCCAAAATAATTCTCAGAAGAGAAATGAGCAAGGGTATAAAAACCATAGTCCATATGTATATCACCTTTACATCAACATATGTTAAGGGAAAATACCGATGGGTCACCCCTTTAAGTAATTCAATTGTTAAGGATACAAAAGAGGTCCAGCAAGGGAAGCTTGGAGGTTCCCTCGATGACCCTTGACAATCAAAGGAAATGGCTAGCTAGCCATTGTACTCAATTCACAATCATATTACATAAGTAGCAACTTAAAAAATAACCTTGGTTAATTAACAACACTCACAAGTGTTCAATAGGAGAAGGTTGTGCCATCCATTATCGAGGCTCGGTGAAAACCTTCTTAACTCAAGAGAAAACTGAGCTACATTATCAATGAGCAACGTGCACAGATCAAGCACTACTTAGCATGCAGGATTCCAGAGTGGAAACAAAATGTAAACACCAGAAAGAACCCAGGAATTGCCAAGACATGATACATACGTGCAATGTGTAGGGTTTGAAATCTTGCCATCCAATAGAAGAACTTTATGAGATCTTCGGGGGAAAGCCTGACGTGGAAGAACAACCAAATTCATGTTCCAACACACATTTAACAATAAAAACTAGAAATCCTTTTTAAACAACAACCAAAAAGGGGGCAAGCTTGATACCTGTCGACGGAAGTGGAAGACCAACACACTTCTGGTATCATTATGTTGTAGAAGAACATCACCACGACTACAAAAAGGAGAAAAAGCAACAAGAAAGAGAATTTCAACACACTAAAAACTGAAAGCCCCGAGCATAACTCAGAGTCGGCCACATAGAAGAATCAGGACTGCAAATGGAAGTGAAATCTTGGAATGCCAATTTTAGTTAGGGTAAAACATTACCTATGTGATCTCCACCGTCCGGTGAGATGGAAAATCAGATGATCAGGACGAAGTAATTGAGGAATGCCACCAAGAAATACAACGTCACTACCACCATTGGATGATCATGACTAGAGGGCTTGGAACGTTCCGAGTAGACCTGCATCGAGATTCCCAACAACTAATCTTGTGCCAAGTTTTTTCACCGAGATTGATGGTACCATACCTTATGAAATGAAAAACTTTATGGGTTGATATTTATTCCATATTACTTAACCTAAACTATCACCAACATTCTTTTAAACTGAAATATAAAGGCATATGTATATTCGAGGTTGAAATAATCATTGTGATTATATGTTATAGTGGTAGTTTGACTACTCATAATAATTTTTCTTTGATGTTCATCCAACGTATGCCCACGCATATATCCTTTCTCAAGAAGCTCCTTCCAAAACTGTGCCTATGTGGGAAATTGAGATTGTGAGGTGCGATGTAAACAGTAATCAAAGGAATCATGAGAGTAAGAACCATAAAAATATGTAGAGAGGATCCAGATCTTTTGGAAGACCTGAAGCATCATATGGAGGGTCTAATCTCAAAATTTAGGTACAATGGGATGTAAACTTCCAGTACCACCTGAGCATATTAATGGAAGGGAAAAAACAACAAACAAGATAGTTGTTGGAAACTATGTGACAGTTACAAAATGAGATGGGACAGATGAGGAATGACAATGTGAGGTTAACCCAAGAGCAAGAGAAGATTCTAAAAAGTCTCCTTGATAAATGGAATAACCGAGCATACCAACCAAATCCTGAACATGAAACTCAGTATGAAAGGGAATAACAATATGTTGAAAATAACCAAGAAGAGTGTCATAATCAACGCAGTCAACACCAAGAGAGGCATTGGAGTGAGTATGGGGAAGATTCATATGGTGTTGAAGATCCAGTAATGAATAAGAAACAATTTAAATAACTCCAAGTAAATACAGGGGCTGCTACCAGGATTAGCTCAATTGTGAAGTTAATGTCCCTCTTGGGTGGAAATCCAGGAATCGACTTTGGAAATATATTAACAAAATCTTGCATAATTGGAAATTTTTCAAGTGCAGCTATTTTTTGTATATATGACCTTCACATCATAAATTTGGAAACCTTTCTAAATACACTTCCCTATTTGATTAGGTGTGATAGGTCGTAAACTGGTGTCTTTCTTTATACCTTGCAAATTCTTCCTCACACCTCCACTAGTGAGAAAGATGAAATTCTTTTCCCTGGAGTCCACCATAGACCAATTGCTTTCCAGCCAATCCATACCAATAAATACATCATACAAACCCAAGGTAAGCATATTCAGATTCACATGAATATTTTATCCCGACACTTAAATTGAACAATTTTCTATTTTTTCAGTTACCTGTTGCTTGGCTCCAGTAGCCTGATGAAGATACACAAAATTATACTAACAATTTCTTGTCAAAATTGTTCAATTCTATTAAGGCCCTGATTTAATACTTGATAATGGACTTGATCCATTTTTGTTTTTGAACTTTATATTTAATTCAAACTAAATCTCAAAAATATGGAATAGCAGAACTCAATGTATATGACAATTTAGGAGTTCTCAAGAGACATTGTAATGGATATACTACAACCTATATTTGGAACCCAATAAAAAAACCCTTTCACCACAATTTTTGAGCCTACACGCTTCTCAACAAACCAAGCACAAAACCATTTAACATTGACAACAATGTTATCGGTCTCATGAAAGTCATTAAAATTTACAATATTGTTATTGTTCTTCCAAATGCTCATGATCAGAGTGCGATGTTGACTTGTGCCTTGAACCACGACCTTTCGTTACAACGCTGGAGAAGTAGTTCATCAAGAACTTCTTTGCTTCACAGTTTCCATTGAACGCCACCATCCATACATCCGATAATACATCTTGCTGTTGTTCAACTACATTATTTACTTGCTTCTCTTTTAATGGTTGGGGTGTGATTTCTTCCGTCCTTCACACTCATAACTCTAGCCTCACTCACAATGCAAGTGATTGGAGGCTGCTTACATTCCAAACACCTTCCCATGTACACTGTCCATGCTGCAATCTTTCATATCGAAATACCTCTCATAGACATAGTCACAGCAGTTTTCAAACTCCTGCAATCATACAATCTAGACCATGTATACGTATAATAAAATTGTTGAATTAATCCATAAAAATTTCATCCAATATGAACAATCTATTGATCAGATTTTCATAAAAACTTTTTGGAATCTACATATCGACAAACAAAAACTTGAAGTTCCCTTACCATCCTTCAAATATTTATACTTGAGAAATAAAACTACTTCCTCTTAGAATAGACTTTCTAAATAAATTTCTACCTTCCTATTTTTTAGGCTTATCTCTATGTTGGCTCTACATCCACGTAGGGAGAGAAACCAACTTCTATTATTATGCCAAATTTAATTAAATATAAAACAAATTAAAAATTATCTAAAAATAAATAACAAATTTAATAATTAAATTATTAAACTATTCCTAAGTTTATTTTAATTCCAAATAGCCACAACATGTGACCAAGACGTCACATTGTTGGCTAGGTTCTTGATGCTCCTGCGTCAGACTCTCGGGGAAGAAAAATGATCTTGTAGTATTCTAGAGTTGATCCCCAATCTCTGTAGTTCTGTTGCAGTCATCCAGCTGGCATATTCCATTGGCTATCCTTTCCACTTGACCAAATACTGATAATAATTTTGGCTCCTAGTTTTCTTTGACACTCTCTTTTCTAAAATGGCTTCCACTTCCCTCTTTTCTATTGTAGGCATCTATTCTTCCCAATTTATTGTTGGGCGTCCTTCTTTTGTAGTCTCCCCTTGTGCACAGTTCTTTTTCTGGTTCTCGGTATAGATACAGATCTGCAATATTGAATATAGGTGATATTCCGATTCCTGTTGACAAATTAACTTCATATGCATTTGAAGGAAATTTCCTTCCAATTTTATGTGGCCCTATCTTCTTGAGTTTCAATTTATTATAAGTCTTAATAGTAAATATTTCTTTTCTTAAATGCACCATAACTAAATCACCTACTTGAAATTCCTTTTCTTGCCTTTTCATATCTGCTCTTTGTTTGTATTTGGTATTGCTTTCTTGCGATCTTCTTTTGACATATTCTTGTAATCCCTACATCTGTTCTGCAAATTATTCAGCCTTTGTACTTCGTCCTTCTTGCTTTCCTAGGTATCTGAGTTCATATACACCCCTTGGGTGCATTCCAAAAACAATTTGGAATGGATTCATGCCAGTACTACGATTCAGAGTGTCGTTATAATAAAACTCAGCCTGAGTAAGTGCTAAATCCCACTGTTTAGGATTTTTATACACCAAACTTCTCAATATGCTTCCCAGACTTCTATTCATGACCTCGGTCTGCCCATACATTTGAGGATGATATTCCGAACTAAAACTAAGGTTGGTACCTAGCTTCTTCCATAAAGTTCTCCAAAAATTTCCGACGAACTTGGTATCCCTGTCAGACGCAATACTTACATGCAATCCATGTAATCTTACAACTTCCAAAAAAAACAGGTTAGCAATATGTGTTGCATCACTGGTTTTCTTGCATGCAATAAAATAATCCATTTTTGAAAATATATCCACTACAACATAAATGGAATCATTTCCCCTTTTATTTTTTGGTAAACCCAAAAAAAAATCCATACTAACTACATCCCATGGTCGGTTGGGTATTGGTAATGGCCGATACAATCATGTATTCTGACTTTTCCCCTTAGCATGCTGACAAATCCTGCATTTTTCCACAAACCGTTTAACATCAGTTTGCATCTTTGGCCAGTAATAAAAGTATTTACCTGAGCGAAAGTTTTTCCTTGTCCAAAATTTCCGGACAGACCTCCATTGTGCTTCTCCTTAATTATGGTTTCTCTCACAGAACAATTTCGAATACATAACTTGTTAATTTTGAATAGTAACCCCCCTTGGATTGAATAATCCAACCACTAGCTCCTGTTATGGACTACTGGATTTCCTACTGTGTTATAAATATCTTTAAACTCTGCATCATCTTTATACATGTCCACCATTCCTTCAAATCCCACAACATTGACCTTCATCTCTTGCATAATCAAATTCACCCTACTTAAGGCATCAACAACTTTATTCGATTTCCCACTTGTAAGTTTGATTACAAAAGTGAAGCTTTGTAAATATTCCACCCATTTAGCATGTTTTTTATTCAATTTTGGTTGATTTTTTATAAACTGTAATGAGTGATTGTTAGAATATAACACAAACTCCTTTGGCAATAAATAATGTCTCCACTACTTTAAGGCTTGTACGATAGCATAAAATTCTTTGTCATATGATGAATATTTTTTCTTAGCTTCATTTATTTTTTCACTAAAATATGCTATGGCTTTCTGTTCTTGGCTTAGAACTACTCCAATTGCAATTCCACTAGCATCGGTTTCAACTTGAAAAGCTTTCTCAAAATATGGTAAAGCTAAGAATGGTTTCTTAGTAATCTTCCTCTTTAACAATTTAAAGTTTTGGTCTGTTGCTTCTATCCATTTGAATGGTTTTTTAATTTCTCTGATTGTTTCAATGAAGGGTGCACAAATTTGACTAAAAATTTGAATAAATTTGCGGTAAAAACTTGCCAAACCATGGAAGCTCCTGACATCAAATGTATTTCTAGGAGTTGGCCAATGTACAATTTCCTGGATTTTCTCTGGATCCATTTTCAGCCCTTCCTTAGAGACTACAAACCCTAAGTAAATTAGTTCTTCCTTCATAAAGCTACACTTCTTTGGATTTATTAACAATTTCTCTTTTTGCAAAGTTATTAGAACTAATTTAAGGTGCTCTAGATGCTCTCCCTTATTTCGACTGAAGATAAGTATATCATAGAGGTAAACAATCACAAATTTGCCTATGTATTCCTTCAAAACATCATTCATCAATCTCATGAAGGTACTAGGTGTGTTAGTAAGCCCAAAGGGCATTACTAACTATTCATACAAACCATTATTTGTTTTGAATGCAGCTTTCCATTCATCCCCTTCTCTCATTCTTGTCTGATGATACCCACTCTGCAAGTCTATATTAGAAAAATAATTCAACCCACTCAAAAAATCCATTAAATCATGCATTCGTGGTAAAGGGAAACGATACCTGATGGTGATTCTATTTATGGCTCTAGAATCTATGCACATATGACATTCACCTCATTTCTTTGGACTGAGTACTATTGGTACTGCACATGGACTAAGACTCTCTCTGATTAACCCTTTATCTAGCAATTCCTACACTTTCCTTCTAATTTTGGCATTCTCATGTGGTGTTAACCTGTAGGTTGCTTTATTCGACAAACTGGCTCTAGGTATTAAGTCAATGTGGTGACTAATACTCTTGATGGGAAGTAACTCCTTCGGCAACTCATCCACAACAATGTTAGCAACATCATTCAATAAATTCTGAATTTCTTCAGGTAAATCTTCTAAATTTTTAGAAGTTAAAATTACCTTGGGTCTCCCAGCAATAGCAAAATGCATTTCCTCGCCCTTCTCAACTTCTTGCAACAAAGTCTTCCCACTCATCAACATAATGATGTTTCCAGGTGTTTCCTCATCAACTTCAGCTTTCAATGGTAACAATGTATGCTTGTTCCCATATTTTTCAAGAGTATAAGTGTTTCTTCTGCCATCATGCATGGCTTTACGGTCAAACTACCAAGGTCTACCAAGCAATATGTGACATACATCCATGGCATTATATCACATAAAATAACTTCCTTATAAGTGCCAATCTAAAAGTCAACTTTACATTGTTCAGTTACAATAATTTGTTGGCCTTTATGAAGCCATGACACTTTATAAGGAGTGGGGTGTATTGTTCTTTCCAACTTAAATTTATCTACCATTTCAGTAGCAACAAGTTTATCAATACTACAACTATCAATTACTAATTTGCGGCACTTACTCCTTGACTTACATACAGTTCGGAATAGATTTTTCTTTTGAGCATGTTCTTTGGCCTCCTTAGCTTCTTTAAGCAATACCTCTTTAGTAACAAGGATTCTCTGGCTTCTGGAAGTTCTTCTTTGGCTTCAGGTTGAGGAACCTCCTCCTTGGCTTCAACAACATTTTCATTATGTGGGTTTGCTGACTTTTGATGAGGGCAATCCGATTGCATATGTCCCCATTCCCCACATGCATAGCATCGTAAATCTCTTCCTCGTCCTCTACCTCTGGGTACAAAACTTCCGTGGCCAGAATCGGCTTTTTGTGGTGATCTATTGCTTGCACTCTCTGCCTCATTCTGCAAGTGCTAAAATATGGATTTAAATGTTCCTTTTCCTTTTGCTAGACTTTTACCTCTATTTCACTGGTTTTTTTTGCACAACATATTTTCTTCAGCTTTCAAGGCTACTTGTTAAGTGTCTGCAATCGTCTTCAAATTTAATAAGCTGGTCTCATCCTATATTTCATATCTCAAACCATTTATATATCTATCTACCTTTTCTAGATCATCTTCAACATGGCCAGATCTAATACTCAACTTATAAAATTTGTTAGTATATTCCTTGATTGTCATCCCTTTCTGTTTTAAATTCTGCAATTGTCTAAATAGATTTAACTAGTAATCCTTCGGCAAAAATTACCCTTCAGCTTACTTACCATCCTGTCCCATTGCTTGATTTTTGGCTTCCCTTTTCTCTCCCTAGATAGCTGCAATTTGTCCCACCATAAGGCTGCATGGCCTTTCAATCTCGTGGTTGCAAACTTCACTTTCTACTTGTCATCGACTTCTTCATAGTTGAAGTATTTATCTAGCAAACTGATCCAGTCCATTAGCACCTTCACACTAAGACTTCCATCATATAAAGGTACCTCTACCTTTGGTCGGCTGCTAACCTTTGAGAGAATTTTCATAACTTTGGCTGCTTCACTTTCCTCCTCCACTTCTTTGTCACTGGTCTCTTCTTCATCATCACTGGAAATTCCACCATCTGCTGCTCTCCTCTAAGTGGTTTCTACTGCAGCCAGTATCATGTGCAAATGACAGATCTCATCTAGAAAAACTGTGTTTTCTATAGGTCTCCCTCGACCTATCCCAGCTCCTCTTCTCGGCGGCATTCTCTGCAATGCTCCAAAACAGCTTAACAACCTCTGATACCAAAAATGATGAAGATACACAAAATTATACTAACAATTTCTTGTCAAAATTGTTCAATTCTATTAAGGCCCAGATTTAATACTTGATAATGGACTTGATCCATTTTTGTTTTTGAAATTTATATGTAATTCCAAATAAATCTCAAAAATATGGAATATCAGAACCAATGTATATGAAAATTTAGGAGTTCTCAAGAGCCATTGTAATGGATATACTACGACCTATATTTGGAACCCAATAAAAAAACCCTTTCACCATAATGTTTGAGCCTACGTGCTTCTCAAAAAACCAAGCGCGAAACCATTTAAAATTCACAACAATGTTATCGGTCTCATGAAATTCATTAACATTTACAATATTGTTATTGTTCTTCCAAATGCTCATGATCAGAGTGCAACGTTGACTTGTGCCATGAACCACAACCTTTCATTACAACGCTGGAGAAGTAGTTCATCACGAACTTATTTGCTTTACGGTTTCCATTGAATGCCGCCGCCCATACATCCGATAATACATCTTGCTATTGTTCAACTACATTATTTTCTTGCTTCTCTTTTAATGGTTGAGTTGCAATTTCGTCCATCCTTCACACACATAGCTCCAACCTCATTCACAATGCGAATGATTGGAGACTACTTACATTCCAAATTCCTTCCCTTGTACGTTGTCCATGCTGCAATATTTCATATCAAAATGCCTCTCCCAGACATAGTCACAACGGTTTTCAAACTCCTGCAATCATACAATCCAGAACATGTATACGTATAATAAAATTGCAGAATTAATTCATAAACATTTCATCTGATAGGAATAATCTACTGATCATATTTTCATAAAAAAAATTTGGAATCTACATATCGAAAAAACAAAAACTTGAAGTTCCCTTACCATCCTTCAACTATTTATACTTGAGAAATAAAACTACTTCCTCTTAGAATAGACTTTCTCAATAAATTTATACCTTCCTATTTTTTAGGCTTATCTCTACATTGGCTCTACATCCACGCAGGGAGAGAAACCAACTTCTATTATTATGCCAAATTTAATTAAATATAAAACAAATTAACAATTCTCTAAAAATAAATAACAAATTTAATAATTAAATTATTAAACTATTCCTAAGTTTATTTTAATTCAAATTAGCCACAACATGTGACCAAGATGTCACATTGTTGGCTAGGTTCTCGATGCTCCTGCATCATAGCCAACTGAACCAACCAAGGATTTTGGAATTTTATGCTGGGTACCTAGAAAAGTTCTATAAATTTTGGGCTGATATAACTTAAACTAGCATCACGGTCAATGAAAGTAGAAATAGGCTGGTTAGCAATCTTACCTTCTCACTCTATCGTTGAAGTTTAGTACTCTGCCTATCGGTCTTCCAATGTCACGTTAATTCGAGGTATACTCCTAGCTACATCTCCCACAGTCAAAGCTTTGTTCACATTAGTTTCTTGTTGATTTCTTGCTTTGTGTGGACAGTTTCAGTAATAGTGTGCTTCACCACAACCCCAAGAGTGTAAATGGGGTTTTGGCACTTGCCAAGTTCTTCTTTGCTAGTTGCTTCAGGTATTCTAGCTCCTGGATGCCACTTCACCTTGGACTATGATTTCTCCAACCCTCGATTTACTGAACTCCTTTGTCCATTTTTAGGGGTTGACTTAAAATATTTGGAATTTTGGGAGCTCCTTGGCACTTTCTTATGTTTCCATATTTTCCCAGAATCCCTCTACATGGTTTGTTGATACCACATATGTGCCTTCTTAATTGCCTCAATCCTCTCTTTCATAAAGGTGTGTAAAATACTTAAGAACCTATGCACCTTAGCCCTTTCTTCATGAAAATAAGGTACATACGTCAATAAAGTAGTGAACTTGGTAATGAAATCGTCCATAGTTATTTTTCCAAGGCATAAATCATGGAACTCCATACATTTATCATCATAGAAACACTTCGTCAAAAATTTACTCTTGAAGTACTTTTGGAATTCTTCCCAATTAATCCTTTGTTCATCAAATTTTTTCACAATCTTTACCTCCTCCGACCATAGAGTGGCCTTTCCCCATACCTGGTATATGGCTAGTTGTTCTTTGAGTTTGTTGCTATAATCATACACCTAGAAATATTTAGCCATTTCAGTAAGATATGTTTCAGCTGCCTCCTCCTTTTCTCCATCATAGGTTGGTGGCTTGATTTTCTGAAACTCTCTTTGGAGTTCAGTTTGTTGTTTCTTAGTCATTACTCAATCTTGGGCATCATCTCACTCTTCCCCATACTCGCTCCTATGCCTCTCCTGGTGTTGACTGTGTTGATTATGACTCTCTGCTTGGTTATTTTCAACATATTGTTGTTCCCTTTCATATTGTGTTTCTTGTTCAGGATTTGGTTGGTATGCCTGGTTATTCTGTTTATCAGAGAGAATTTTCCGAATCTTCTCTTGTTCTTGGATTAACCACACATTTTCATTCCTCATTTTTCCCATCTCATTTTGTAACTGTCACACAGTTTTGAACAACTTCCTTATTTGTTCTTGTTGCTCTTCCATTAATATGTTCGGGTGTTACTGTCGGTTTGCATCTAGTTGTACCTACATTTCAGGATTATCCCCTCCATATGATGCTTCGGGTCTTCCAAAATATTTGGAGCCTCTCTGCATATTTCTTACGCTTCTTACACTCCTAATTCTTTTTATTATTGTTTGCATCACACTTGACAATTTAATTTTCCCATGTAGCCACGATTTTGGTAGGAGTTTCTTGAGAATGGATATATCCACCTGAGCGTGTCTCCTTGGGGAGCCTCGATATTATTTGTGTGGAATAAATATGGAACCATGAGGTTATGTATAGATTACCATTGGTTAAATAAAATAACTATCAAAAGCAAATAATTCCTGCCATGAATCAATGATATGTTTGATCAAGTTTGTGGAGAAAGTGTTTTCTTAAAAAAAAATCTATGATTAGGATATCATCAAATCTGGATCAAGGATGAAGATATCTACAAGACAATTTTCGGAATCATTATGGTCACTACGAGTTTGTGGTATTTCCATTCAGCCTTACCAATGTTCCTACAACCTTTATGAGTCTCATGCGTGGCATATTTCAACCTTACTTAGACAAGTTTGTACTAATATTTATTGAAAATATTCTTATTTATTCTAAAAATTTGGAGGATCATGAAAAAAACCTCAAAATAGTGTTACAAACCTTAAGGGAGAATCAACTATATGCCAAATACAACAAGTGTGAATTTTTCAAGGACCGAATCCAATATTTTGGGCATGTAATATGAGCTAAAGGAATAGTCGTGGATCTTGAAAATATTGATACACTTATGTAATGGAATGTTACTAAAAAGGTTATTGATATAAGGTCATTCATGGGCTTGGCAGGTTACTACCATTGTTTTATCAAAAAATTCTATAAAATTCCATATCCCATAACTTCTTTACAAAAGAAGAGAAGGGCCTTTTGATGGAAAATACAATGCCAAAAAATATTTGAACAGTTAAAAAACATGTTAAATTCAACCCCAATTTTTAAGGTGGGAGATTCAGAATAGGATTTTGTGGTGTGTACTGATGGAAGTCAAGGAGTGGGAGGATTTCTGATGCAAGAAAATAAGGTAGTGGAATATGAGTCCTGCAAGCTGAAGGAGTGTGAACAAAAGTACTCATATTACGATTTAGAACTTATGGCATAAATTCATGGATTAAAAATGTGGTGACATCATTTGTTGGGGAAAAAATTTCTACTTTTAACAGATCATAGTATTTTGACCAGCTTCTTTAATCAGCCCACACTGAATGTTAAACAAGCTAGATGAACTACCTTTCTCAATAAGTTCAATTTTGATATTAAACACTTTAAGGGAAAAGAAAATCGTGTGTTCGATGCCTTAACTAGAAAATTATAGTGTGTGTACGAAATCCAATTTCACCACCTTTAATTTGATGTATCAAGACCATCGATGGAGGTTTCTCGTGAAGACCTAGAATACCAGTATCTATGGAAGCTCACGCGAGAGTTACAGACAATGGGTAAGGGTTATGAGTATGAAATTAATGGTTAGGACTAATTGACCTTCAGAGGATGTATTTATCTTCCTAACCAAGCATAAATCAAAAAATTATTACTCGACGAGCATCACCATAGTCCTTACGTAGCTCATCGAGGATATCAGAAACTATTTTATGCTTTGAAGAAATAATATTTCTAGTTGGGAATGCGTAAAGATATCACAAAATATCTATCGAAATGCTTGGAATGTTAGTAGGTAAAGGATGAGCACCAACACCCTTTAGGTTTGTTAAACCCACTTCCCATTCTAGAGTGGAAATGGGAAACAATCACACTAGAATTTATAACTGGATTACCAAATACTAGGAAAGAGCATTACTCCATTATGGTGCTGGTGGACACCCTAAGCAAGACAACTCACTTTATATTGGTGAAATCCACTTATAAAAGAGTGGATATAGTAGATATTTGTATGAAGGAGACCTTTACATTACATGAAATACCCAAGGTATTCATCTCCAACTGAGATGTGAAGTTTACTTGTGCATTCTACAGAGCCCTCATTAATGGATTGGGAACTCAAATAAATTTCATCATCGCTTATCATCCTCAAACAGATTGTAAAACAAGCGAGTAAATCAAGTATTGGAAGTCATTTTGCACATGTATGTAATGAATCAACCTACTAAATGGGAATACTATCTCCATATAGTCTAGTTTTCTTATAAAAATAGCTACCATGAGTCACTTAAAATGAGTCCCTATGAATTTTTGTATGTTAGGAAGTGGATAACACCTGGAAATTGGAGCAGTCCAGAAGAAAAAATTATTGAGGGGCCAGGCATGCTTACAGAGATGGAACAGGAAGTTAAAAATATTTGATAGAATCTACAAGATGCTCAGAACAGAAAGAAGGTTTATGCATACATGAAGAGAGCTCATAAAGAGTTCCAAGTGGGGGATCCTTCGTACTTAAGGTTTAAACCCAAAAAAAGCACCTTATAGTGGAGTGATTGTGCTAAGTTGACACCTCGTTACTGTGGACCCTTCCAAGTGTTGGAGAGGATAGGTCTGGTAGCATATCAATTGGCACTTCCTAGTTATATAAATTTCATAATGTGTTCCACGTTTCTCTGTTAAAGAAATACGTTTATGATCCCCTACATATAATTAAATGGAAATATGTACAGGTAGGTGTACCAAATCTTTGTTTAAGGTAGACATGTTTAATGACTAGAATATGAATTGATAATTTCTGTAATGATTGGCATGTTGACGCGGATGGAGAATTTAGGGTAGAAACCCTCTGTATTCTCGACAGGAGAGAAGCCACACTATGGAGGTGAGTGGTCAACCAGGTTAAAGTGCAGTGGATGCACTTTAGCCAAGAGAAGGGCACGTGGTAAGATGAAGATATTATGAAACAAGCTTACCCCAATATATTCCATAACATGGATTGAACACTGAGCATGGTGTTACACTGAGAGGGGGAATATGTAACCTTCCTATAGTTTAGGAATTACCAATTGTTTAGAATTACTATAGTAACTATTTATTTCTTAAAGTACAAACAGAAATGAGGATATTTCATAAACATTTTATTTATTTAATAAAGACTATGTTTTTGTTTTATTTTCTAAAATGGAAAAGAGTTAAATAATATGAAGTTGATCCTCAGTAGTTGGGGCATTTCTAAAGTTATAACCACCTCTCTGCTGATTTTAGGGAAATTAGGAGAGGGGAAAAGGTTGGTTGTTCTTCCTCAAATTATTCAGAGAGAAATATGGTCTGTGAATAGACAAATACAAAATTCTATTGAAGGCAAGATGTTTCCTATGATACCTCTTGAGCTAGACTAGGAGAGCCAGTGGAGAAAACTCACCTTTAACAACACCAAAGGCTGGACTCGAGTCTCGTTGCCAAGGTGAAGATGTGAAAAAATCTGTGTATTGCTCAAAATTTAGATCTCGATGGGGAGAAGTGGATAGGTGCATCCTTCTCATGGTGGGAGGTTATCCAAGCTCACTAGAATTTGTTAACGTCAAAAAACATGGTAAGTATGGAAAATTTTTCCCTTCTATTTCCTTCATTACATTATTTGACTGAATTAACACAAATAAAAATACGTACTTAAACACAGTCTTTATTTCATTTGGTTATTTATTTGAACATAAACATACAATAAGTACTTAAACACGGTCTTGTCATATTGTCTTTCTTTAAAAAAATATGTGAATTTGTGATTGTATTCTGGAAATTGTATTTTTTTTTGTTATATAAGTGTAAATATAGACCTAAGAGTTCTTTATAAGTTCTTCTCACAATATAGTAAACGAAATAGTGTAGCAAATGAACTCCAACCCTATAAATTATTGTGTATGCAAACATTGGCGAGGTGAGAAAGCATGGCACAATTAGTAAAAGAGACAAAGTTTAGCTACAATAGCCAAAATATGGTCCTTAAGCCTGAACCTTCTCAGGTACTCAACTAGCAAAGTGAACATTACGAAATTTATTGTTTAGAAGCATAATTTCCATAGCATTTAATGAAAATTATACAAAAGGGACAAGAAAAAGAATAGATAACCACAACAAAAGAAGCACCAACTATTAAAGACAACAGTAGCTAAATTTAAGGATAATAATAGAGTGAATTTAAAAGATAGAGCCATTAGCCCAAATATAATTTTACATTCTATGTGGACCAAAAAACTATACAATGGTGTCTAATCCAACCTGAGATACAAAGATAAACATAGGGATAGATTATATAATTTTAAACACGCATGGAGGAAGAGTGTTAATTTAGAAAATACAAGTAAATGTTACTGTTGTAGAGCCACTTTGAAGTAACTGTAAAAAACTATGCAAGGAGACATGTATTCTTACAAAAAAACAATATAAAATAGAACCCAAAAGAATTTGCATAACAATAGTGAACGAGAGTATAAAAACTATTATCCAAATGTATATAACCTTTACATAAACATAGTTAAGGGAAAAGGCCGACGGGTCACCACTTGAAGTAATTCAACTGCTAAGCATACAGAAGAGGTCCAGCAAGGGCATCCTGGGGGTTTGCTGGATGAACCTTAACAATCAAAGGAAATGACTAGTTATCCATTGTACTCAATGGACAATCATATTACATAAGTAGCAAATTAAAAAAGAGCCCTAGTTAATTAACAACCCTCACAAGCATTCAACAACAAAAGTCCATGCCATCCATTATTGGGGCTTGGTGACAACCTTCTTAACTCAAGAGAAAATAGAGCTAGATTATCAACGCGCCACTTGCACAGACTAAGAACTGCTTCGTATGTAGGATTCCAGAGTGGAAGCAAAATTTAAACACTGGAAAGAGCCCAGAAATTACCAAGACATGATACATACATGTAATGCATCAGGTTTGAAACCTTGATGTTAGAGCGGGTCCCCTAGGGTACAATTCTGGATACAATTTTTTATATATTTTTTCATATGCATGTTGCATGGAAAGGTCAAGGGGATTTGGGGTGGGTCAATATCCCTCTTTTATGTAGAATGGTTTTAAGGGTAAACTGTGGGCCTCAAACCATGGTTTGAGACAGTGTATGTACATGCTAAGATGGATATAAATAGATAGATCGAGTCTAAGGAAAAATTCACGTCAGTAATGTTTTGATCTAAGTGCTTTATGCATATGTGATACTTTTTGTAAGAGTTTTAGCCAGGTATTGGGTAGAAAGGTTCCTGCTAGCTGTGTGCGTAGAGACCTAGTCATGGTTATGTGGAGAATCTGCTAGCTGTGTGCGTGGAAGGGTAATGGTAAGGGAAAATTATTTTGTACTGAATTGTTGGAATCTAATACAAAGACTATTCTGGAAAAGCATTTGTGTTGTGTATCTGCACTATCTATTTATTGTTTATGCTTTAAGATTGCTAATTATAGATGCTTAATTACATCTGTGCGAGTAGATCTATTATCTATGCCTGAATAAGTATTGATGGTTGAATACATGGCTAAATATTCTTAAGTTGTTGTGCATTACATGGATCTGGTTCAATTATTATACATCTGAGATAAATTGATTTGAGATCTATCAGTTTATGCATTATCTGTGTCTGCAACTATTCAATCTGATAAGTATTGCTCTATAACTGTGCACATCTATTTCTGATTTGTATAAGTTCTACACTCAATATTTTTAGGGCCACCATATTATTTTCTTCCTCAGGATGTGGAAACCTGGCTACAGTACCCCCCCATACTGCTTTGGGTGATACTTTGATCTGTGCAAGAAGGCCATTGCCAAAAGGGCCAATATTTTAAGGGTTTGTTGGTTGCATGATAAACATTCAACCTGGGTTAGGACCCCTCTAGCCAAAAAATGGTTTCATTGCCGGGACCGAGATCATTTTGAGGGAGAATTGATGTTGTGGCACCCTACAGAGAATGAATTTCAAGATTGTTTGGATAGAAAGATCCTTGAATTTTTGATCCAAGAAAACAGAAGTTCTAAGATATCTTTTGAAAAGTGGGTACAAAAGTACATCTATACAAAATTTCGTGATATTTTGTTATGCTCCTTTGAAATTGAGCTATAGGAGTGCTTGTCACGATTCATTGAATTAAATACGAGCGTGAATAACACCACAATCACTAAGTGGGCTCCTGAATCGATTCATCAACTATAAAATCTAGACAATAAGATCACCTGCACGATAGATCATTGTATCAATCATCTTTTGGGAGGATTTTTAACTGAATTTTCTATTGATTATTTTGTGTCATATTCAGAAGGAGAAAGAATATTTTTCAAGGTTCCTAGAGGTAATTTCATGTTCTCTTTGAATTTGATGCTGAAGATGCTATTATGTCAACAGGGCTCTCCGTGCAAAATCCCTCCCGACACTGGTACATATTCAACGGTGTGGTTTGTTATAAAACTGCACCGTTGACCTTGTAATAATGCCAGGAGGGCCATGCATTGAAAATTTCCAGGTGCATCGCCTCTGGTGCATGACAAGAATAGATGCATCATTAATAGTGCATGCCTATTTTTTGTGGCGCACCGACTGTTTTTTTTTCATACATATATATATATATATATATATATATACATATATATGTGTGTATATATATATATATATATATATATATATATATATATATATATATATATATATATATATATATATATATATATATATATATATATATATATATATATATATATATATATATATATATATATATATATATATATATATATATATATATATATATATATATATATATATATATATATTCTGAAATAAACATCTCATTTAATTAAAAAATTGCATCCAATATGTCAATCATTCAATGACGTCAAAGGAGAGAAGGGAGGGAACATTAGCAACAACAGGCGAACTAGCATAACATGGTTTGCTTGTGGCAGGCATGAGAGAGGGAGAGAGGTATGTACCATTTCACTATTATAACATCCACCCAGGCATTCCTAAGGGAGATAGGCCTCCTCAAGTTCTATGAAGAGGCTACATCTCTTAAGGGCCATGGTGCGTTTTTGCGATAGCTTATGCACATGTGGAATGCCCACTAACACGCTTTATGGGTTGGTCCTAACCAATGGTACATGCCCACTGAGGAGGAAATCTATTTAATTACTAGCCTATTGAGGAGAGGGTTGGATTTTCCCTTGTTCCCAGAGGTCCTCGTTGGCTATGCAGCAGGGATTCAGTTGGTGTACTCCAAGAGATACATTAGAGCAGATATACTATCTCCTACAGATTTTTAGGTCTTCGGAGGTCAGTTATGTATTGCTTCATTTAGTGGAGAGGAGGTGAGGTGCCTCTCACTACTCATTTCGACCATTTTACACCATAACAGTGACAGGAAATGCATTGTCTACCCGCTTCTATTTTATGTTGATTCTTTATTATAGGCGCCATGACCTGTGAGGTGGTCTGCCATTTTTTTGGGAGACTTCTATATAGCTTTAGATAGATGTCGTGCTCAGGAAAAAGGGACGGTGAACTTCCCTTTTTCTTCAGAGCTATTTTTTTTATTTTTTGAGAGGTTTCCAGAGACGAGGCCTACTTTAATTTGGCAGCCTCATAGGTCGATGCTGCATGTACGGATGCAGATGCGGGGACATATGATGCCCAAGAGGGGCGAGTCAGAGTTTTCTGCGAGGATATTGCATGATGCACTAGAGTTTCTAGCCAATGTTGATGAGCCTCCCTTTGTTTTTGTCCCTTGTCCATATGTTGGTTTGGATTACCAAGGGTGTTCCAATGTCCTCTTCACAGATGATGAGCCGCTAGATGATAAAGGTAATATTATTGTTTTCTTTAAATTTATTCTAACATGTTCTTTAAATTTTTTTTTATTAAACTGTTTAATGAGATTCTCTAATTAATTTTGTGTACTTATCTATATTTTGTAGACATTGGTTCATTTTATGGAGATGAGATTATACCACCACCAAATGATCCATGTGTAGATCTTGATGACGATCACGAGATTGTAGGTGTCGAGGATCAGGCCGGCGCAGATAGACCTGGTCCTCATGTTACGTAGGTACCGGCTATTGTGAGGCGTAGGCCTGACACTAGATTTAGGATGGAGTTGGATGGACAACTATGTGCACTGCTTGTGGAGTGGGGAGTCAAGCTCGCCACTATGAGAGAGATACAGGTTGATGCTAGGCTAGTAGAGATGTGGAGAGGCATGCCACGTGACATGTTGACCCTGATGTAGCATATCATAGGAGCTACTCGCTTAGTGACGTGGTTGAGGAGGGCCCTTTGACGTAAGTGTGGTCGAGACGCAGTACATCGAAAATCGAGCAACGATGCATCATCTCATGATAACGACCAGGAGAGTGATCATCATTCACCTTGCATCGCAGATGAGAAGCCTACAACATCAACCAACAGTCATGATCATGAGTAGGCTGGGCCATCCATGTCGAGTCAACCTTCTCAGCCTGTAGCATCCACCATTCATGATCATGAGTAGGCTGGACCATCCATGTCGAGTCATCATGACCAGTAGCTTGCAACATCCAACAGTACTCATGATCATGAGGAGGCTACACCATCCATATTGAGTCATCATGAGCAGTCGAAATTTTATCTCGATCAGCATGAGGCACCACTAGATCAACATGCACATGATGATTGGCATTTGTCTGAGCTTGTCGAGGCTGCACCATTAATTGAGGAGGCCTAGACTAGTATTACTATTGATGATGAACCACGTGCTGATATTTCAAATTTATGTTACAGTTGTATATTTTTGACATTATATATATATATGGTCCATGTATTTTATGTTCATGTTGTAGTTGTACTTAATTTACATGTTGGTGATCATCATGATGTGTATATTGTTAGGTCATGTTAGATATGTTCATTTAATGTGCAGCTTGCAGGTATATGTGTATGTGATAGCAGTTATTTGACATGAGATGTATATTTGATGTTTGTGTTGTGATGATGTTATATAATGCTTATGTTTTGTTAGATGATCATGATCACAATGATTAGATAATGTTAGCGAATTTGAATGTGTTTTTTAGTGGAATATGATGTTTGTACGATGGTTATTATGATCACGATGTTTATTTAATTTAATATTAAATCATGATATTTATTAAATATTATGTCATGATTGTAATTTTAATTTTAATATTAATTCTATGTAAAATTGTAAAATTTTAATTGTCTTTGTAATTATAATTTAAGTGTAATTGTAAGTAAAATATTTATAAAATTTTAATTTTAATTGTAATATTTAATCTATTTTTAAATCATTGTAAGTGTAGATTTAATTGTAATTGGATATATGTAAAATTGTAAAATTGTAATTGTATGTAAAATTCTAAGATTGTAATTGTAATTGTAATTTTAATTTTAATTATAATTGTATGTGAAATTGTAAAATTGTAATTGTATGTAAAATATTTGTAAAAATTTAATTGTATTAATGTGAAATGACTGTAATTGTAATTAAGCGAATAATTTTCCATAATGAGAAGAGTCAACTGCCAGAGATTTGGCAAACTATTATATAGGGTATCAAAGAGACCATTCTAGCAGAAAAATGGAGTAATGAGGATTGGAATGCTCAGGGTATAGAAGGTAGAATCCTCAAACAGTTAAATCTCAAGGAGGTGATGCTAGCATCTTCCTCCTGGAAACCCAGACCCACAGGTTATGAAATTCGAGAAAAATTCACATTGTCGTAAAGAGGGTTCATTAAACTCAATTATGATGTGGCCTCTAAAGGAAACCTAGGAAAAACCGGGGCTGGTGGTTTCTTTTGAGATTTCTCTCGAAGATTTCTTAGGATCTTCGCAATAGATCTAGGATATGCTAGAAATAATGAAGCAGAACTTACTGTTGTGAGAACGGGTCTGGAAATCGCAATCCGTGAGAAGTATAAAAGACTAGAAATCGAGGGGGACTCCACCATGGTCACAGTTTGGAGATTTGCCTATGTTCTACTTAGATGGCGTACAATGCACTCAAATGGATAACAAACTTGGTTTCCTACAAGCAGATTGAGGCCTAATTTTTGTATTTTAAAAACCTTATTTTTACCTATAAATAGAAAATAGAGAGGACCTACTAAGCTTACAAAAAAAATTGTAATTGTATGTAAAATTCTAAAATTATAATTGCAAATATTGTAATTGTAATTGTAATTCTTATTGTAATTTTATGTAAAATATTTGCAAAATTTTAATTGTATTAATGTGAGATGATTGTAATTTTATGTAAAATTGTAAAATTGTAATTGTAATGGTATATATGTAAAATTGTAAAATTGTAATTGTAATTGTAAATTTTATGTAAAATTCGAAAATTGTAATTGTAAATGTAATTGTAATTGTATGTAAAATTGTAAAATTGTAATTGTAATTCTAATTCTAATTCTAATTCTAATTGTATGTAAAATATTTGTAAAATTTTAATTCTATTAATGTGAAATTATTGTAATTGTAAAATTTTAATTGTAATAGTAATTGTAATTGTAATTGTAAATTTTATGTAAAATTGTAAAATTGTAATTGTAATTGTATGTAAATTTCTAAAATTGTAATTGTAATTGTAATTGTATATTAAATTGTAAGAATTTAATTGTAATTGTAATTGTAATTTTAATTCTAATTCTAATTGTATGTAAAATATTTGTAAAATTTTAATTGTATTAATGTGAAATTATTATAATTGTAATTGTAATTGTGTCTAAAATTCTAAAATTGTAATTTTCATTGTATGTGAAATTGTAAAATTGTAATTGTAATTTTAATTGTAATTGTAATTTTATGTAAAATATTTGTAAAAATTTAATTGTATTAATGTGAAATGATTTTATTAAAATTTGTAAATTTGTAAATAATTGTAAAATAGTAAATCTAGAATATTTTAGGCTTTTGTGATCGGTATTTTGTGTTGTAGTGTTATCCGGGTATGTCGCATTCATGTTTTTCATTTCGACGTTTCGAACCAAACCACCATGGTTCATCTTCAGGAAACATATCCATGAGTAAGTAAGATCTCACATGAGGTACAAATAGGACAAAGGGAGAGGTGAGTGGAGGGGAAAGGAAGGGAAGCCGACCTTGAAAGTAATATGTTAATATTTATTTTGATGTAATTTCTTTAATGATTATTTATTTAATTAAATCAAAATAATTATTAACATATTACTTTCAAGGTTGGCTTCCCTTCCTTTCCCCTCCACTCACCTCTCCCTTTATCCTATTTATACCTCATGTGAGATCTTAATTACTCAATGATATGTTTCCTGAAGAAGAACCATGGTGGTTTGGTTCAAAATCTCGAAATGAAAAACATGGATGCAACATACCCGGATAACACTACAACACAAATCTAGAATAATATGA